>JAYKAV010003409.1:0-35995 GCA_035582835.1 Phoebastria nigripes | reverse complement strand
ATCCCTGGAAGTATTTAAAAGATGTGTAGACGAGGCGCTTAGGGACATGGTTTAGTGGGCATGGTGGTGTTGGGTTGACGGTTGGACTCGATGATCTTAGAGGTCCTTTCCAACCTTAATGATTCTATGATTCTATGATTCTATATCACTTCTTCCAAAAGTGAGCAATGAAATTGCAATTCAAAACTGTATTAGCATAGTTAATGTGATTAAAGAGATTAAAATACACTGTTCCTTGTGTACATTAAGGCAACTTCATGACTTATAACATGCATATTTTGTGAATATATGCAGTTATTTGCTCAGTACTTGAAAGTTCGGCTTTATGAATGAATTTACCGATTTCCGTAAATCTTTATAAATTGTAAAGATATATATGCAAACAAAACTTTACACATGCCCAAACTTTCAAATTGGATTGCCCAATGGTAAAAATCCATAGGTTTTACTGAAGTTCCTGTATAAAAAATGGGCTTACTTTCAAAGGTTATATGCACTACTGTTTTTTATAGGATAGTAGCTGCTCAACAGTTTTGGTAAATAAAATATTGTTAAGGTACATCAGTATGGAAGAAGCCAACTTAAAAGTCCTAAGGGTTGTCTTACCTCCAGGCCAAGTTAAAAGGATTTTCAGTACTCACTTGAAACTCTGATTGCTTTTTTTTTTTTTAAATACAAACTTGTTTTTTTTCTTTTGTTCTCTACAGGTTGTTGATATCACGCTTTTTATATCCAATTTTTTATTTCTTTATTTATTTTCATTTTGAATCACCTTTTCCTTCATGTTAACATTTCCCTATGCAATTTTATAGAGACAATTAATTTATATTTTACTATTTATGTTATGAAATTAAATGCAAATATAACTTATCTAAATAAGGCTTGTCTTTTTTACCTCCTCTAATTATAATTGAATCTACATAAGAGTCAAATGCAAATACTGTTTGTTTTTCTGTGTTACAAGAAAAGATTCCTAGAGACTGATTTAGGACAAAAACTGTAAAAGAAATAACAAGACTAAAATCAAGGGTCATTATTGCACCATTTACGTTACCAGTCACCTATTAGAGGAACGTTTATGCACTATTAATGATGGAGGAGTGAAATGTTTTTTACACCCATTGATAGAATTACTTTCACTTCTGAGGTGCTTTCAACTACTGTTTCTATAAGAGGCAATAGAGTCTTAGGAGCATAAACCCTTTGTTCTGGGAGTGGCAAATAACCCATTAAAACAACCCACATTTCTGCTCTTACCTTTTATTAATGTAGAATACTCCCACCTCTTGCACACTGATGTTGACAATCATTTTACAGGGACAAATCCATACTTTCCCTGTTAATGGAAGCAGTGGGTTCAGTTCTACCTGCAGGCTGGGAGGGCTCTGGGGAAAGAATGGATTTTCATAATATTTTTATAACAAATAAGGTAAAATCATACACAAGTAACATTTTAAATCTTCCTTCCATACCGAAGGATCAGTGATTGCATGAAGATTTTATTCTTAACTCTTTTAATACTCTTTTTTTCTCTCTTTGATTGACCAGTATCTTAGAATCTCTCTAAGCATGTGCTGCTCCATCTTTTATTCCTTTAGGCTTCTTTATCAGAAACTATTTTCATGAGCACCAACTCCCAATCTGTTGCAGAGGTCTGTAAAATATCAAGCACTTCCCTACTTATGCCTTTCCCCATGGCTGCACCATGATTACATCCAAAGGATTTTTTGGCTGATTTATTTATTTTATTCTCACCTACTTAACATTGTGTTGACTTGAGAGCTGATGAACAAACACATTATAGAAGTGGTTTGGAAAGGGACTGAGTAGGAAGCATGGAACATTTCGTATTACTGAAAAGCTGGCAAGGTGGCTTGATTTGTACCACCTAGGAAGAGATAATGAAGGCTTTGGGGCAAATAAAGACTACTTTGAATGCTGATTTTTTTTTTTTTTTTTTTTTTTTACTAGGAGTGTTTTGGGTTTTTGTTTGTGTTTAGTTTATGATGTGAAACTATCATGGTCCAAAATCTCATTATGCTACTGAGCCTTTGGACGTAACACAGAGACATCTTCTGTAGTTGAAAATTATTAAGCCAAATACAAGATAATAAGAGAAAAATTATCTCAGTCAGAAATATGGAGAGCAAAAGGAAATTATAAGATGGAATATTAAGGACAATAAGTTTATTCCAGTTTAATAGAATCTTTGGATGCTTTTGGAGAGAGAAGTCTGTTTTGCAGATTGAAGTTCCCAAATACAGTAGATCATGAATTACATTCCAACTCATATGACCACCTGTGACTATTTTAATAAGTAAGACTTTGTCAGAATGTTTTCATAACTAGAATTGTGTATACTCTAAGTCAGGAGTGATTTTCCCATATATAGCTCTCTGTACTCTGTGCTTCTCTTTCAGGCAAAGGGATTATGTTGAGATAAATCTATGTTTAACACATACAGGAGACTATGATGCCTGAGCTACAGGTGTTTCTTCCACGTATACTTCTACTAATTCTCAGAAAGAACAAAAGACTCTTCTGATGCTTTCTGCTGTAACTTTTTTTTTAATTACTTCATTAGAGGCAAGCAGCACAATATGGCAGCATTGAACCACAAAGATGGAGATAAAATTATAAAGCATTTGATCATGAAAGTTCACAAAACAGACCGTATTTTCACATAAAAATATGTAGGCTTTATGTTGTATTTATCCCTTCACTTAGAGATTACTATAATTCTGCATGTTAAACCACCAATGAATTCAGAATATTTAATGTCAGACTCATGTGACACTCATGTGTCAGACTCAGGTGATCAGTTTTCCTAAACAGAGAATGATAAATCTGTTGATAAAGTCAGTTTTGCAAGTAATTGAAAAGAACTTCACTCATAAGCATATGCTTGTTGATCCAACGTCACAACACTTTTACTCTAACTTTTACAATAACTACAAATTGTGTAGTCTATGGTAATGAAACTAAGCATTGTGTTATCAGAAAAGTTCAGGTTTAGAGACAATTTATTTTCTTACACAGTTGTCGAATAAGCATTGCAATTGAAAAGGAATAACTAAAGGCTGTATCCTTCTCATTCACTGGCATAAATCAAGAGTAATTGTTATTTCAAATAAATGCTTCAGGAAAAGAATGCAGTTTTCTGATCTTAGCTGTATAAAATAATAACCTTAGCTTTGGGTGGGAAGAATGACAACGTGGGTCTTGTGTTGATTTTTGCAGAGCCTCTTACTGTTTCACTGCTCAGTGTGTTTGGGGAAAGTCACAGGATACCTGTTGTGTTCTGGTTTGTCTAAATCCTCCAGAACATGCATTCTATCAGTTTAGAAAAGAATCCTAAATACATGAAAGAATCATACAATATTCAATTAGTTATTTAAACCCACAATTAAATTGTTTGTTTTCCTCTTGTAAATGTATCCAATATATATTTCATCCTTTGTCAAATAAGTAGAGAGYATCTTCTCTTCTTCCATACGTTTTTCATCTAAAGTTCAATGTGGAAAAGAGTAAAATGTGCAGGCATTTTATACAGTCTTTTCTAAACTCTAATAAATTACCAGTTCTAAACATGGGAGCTAGCTTGTGTGGACAGTCTTAATTTATTTATCTAAGTTCTCTTATAGCCGTGGTGAAGCATTACTATAATAATGTGTTGAGGTATGGACCACTACCTTTCTATAATCTGTTCAGCCACAACTGGATGATTAGATTCTAGTTGTGCTTCAGTTCCTCAGCCTTGTATTCAGTGATTTACTCAAGATCATGAACTATGTAGGTCATAAAATGGAAGACTAATCCCAGAAGTTAATTTAGTCCATCAGAATATTTTTGACTGTTAACGTGTCTACAATGTATCCAGTATTCCACAGATTCAGGCCATGTCTCAAACAAATAGACAAAGAGCAACGATCTTTAACAAGGCTAGTATATACAAGCCATCCTGATGGAAATTAGAAGAAAGATTCTAATTACCAGAGAAATGAGGTTCTGAAAGAATATTCCAATAAGAGAGCTGCTGACAAAAAGTGAATGGGTTTAAAATGGAACCTGTAACACTTTGGAAAGGAGTTACTATGATATGGCCTTCTTCAGTACAGGGTCGACAACTCAGAGAAGGCTAAGTAATTGGCAAAAAGTAGGACTGCTTAACAGAAGAAAAGAAACAAGTTACAGTTTAAGCAACATGGTGGTTTTTGTTCACAGATCTTTTCCAATGGTTTATTTAATAAACTAGTATTTTTTGTCATTGGTATTGTGCAAGGATTGGGTAAAGGAATGATGGAAGATGTGTGAGTAGCAATTAATAGTGTAAAATATTACTTTGGAGAAGGGACTCAAAGGTAAAAATGCTTAATATTCTTCATATTTTCTTTATGCTTTCATAAATTTGTTTTTAATTATTGAATATATAGAAAATATATAGAACTGTAAAGAAACTTCTGGGATGTTGAAATGTAGTCTTGGATTGAATAAGATGCAAATAGTTTTCTGAAGTCTTTTTCGAAAAACATACACAATTTAAAAATCTGTATATCTGACCTACTCAATGGAAAGTTTGAAATATGAAAGTGTGTTGAGGAAAACCAACAATCAGAAAATAATTCTCTGAGCCTTAATGAATCAAAACCAAAATCTCTGAAAATGCAATAATTTCTGACATGTCTGTAACATTTAGACAAAACTCTTTTTTTGTTGCTGTTGTCACTCACAGTATCAGCTAAGAAAATCAAGCTAGCCTACCATTTAATTTTACTGCAGCATTTGTCTGACAACCTTTTTATTTCTTATACTCTTATTTTCATCCTGAAATGTTGGTGTTGATAAAAAAACCATTTTGGTCTAGTAGCTCATGAAAGACGTAGTTATCAATTACATTTATAACATTATTTGCCTTTGACATTATAGCTGTTATTGAAACTGCCCCTTTTCCCCTCAGGGGCTAATTAGCATTTGCTACTTCGTTGAAGCTGATAATGGAACCCAATGGCCAGAAGATAACTGGAGGGTCCTTTTTAATAATCTTGTTTGTTGTGACACTTCCTTTCATGTGCTGAATAATTTTCTTACTCAGCTAGTTGCCTGGAAGATTTAATGCCATTTTCTCTATGTTGAAAGAAGTATTCCCATCCTCAGTGTAAAATCAGCAAAACTTTTTAAAAGGTAGCAATTAATGATCTTATATTCATTTTCAGTGTTTAGATCTAGGTGGACTAAAACAGAGAAAAAGAATCCATATGATCACGTAATCAGGGAATGAGTATTATGTTCTATTCTGGGATGCCATAGGTTTCCAGTATGCAATACTCACACACCTACAAAGTTATCTCATGGTGTCCATGGATCATATCTAGCATAACTACTCCTCTATCAATACTAGCACAATAAATTGCCTGATCTTTATGACACTGATCCTGGTTGCCAAAATCCTAGTTTACTCATAAGTTGTTTCCTGCCTTTCTTTTCTAGTTTCCTTATGTGGATTTCACTCCCCTATATTCAGTTCAGGAATTTAATCCTGTCTGTTTCACTTAAGAATCTCATTTACTTCTAAGTGTGAAGTGTAAAGGAACTAGTAGGTGCCTCCTTTCCACCCTGCTTTTAATCAAGACTTCTAAACATTCAAATAGTTTTTTAATATCTGCTTCTAGTTGGAGGGATTTTTTAAATCCCAGGTGCACTAGGTACTTTTTGTTTACTTTCTTCAAGGTTAGCATTATTATTTTTCTTTTTTTAGTTTTTGGGTACCTAATACTGGGGGCTTAGAGATCAAATTTCAGACATATCTGCCTACCCACAAATCTTTTAAAATCTCTTTCCAAATTGACCTCAAAGCTTAAAAATGTTTACCTTAGTATGTGTGCTGTTTAAAGAAGTTATTCTGGGAAACAATAAATAGCATCATAGTCTTGGGATTTGTTTATATCATCCAAAGTATATGAACAGAATTTTAACTAATAAATTTTACAGGAATAAGGTACCCCTCAGTTCATTAAGTCCCCAGACAAATAAAGGAGACTCTTTTCTGACATTTCATGTACAGAATATTGCCATCTCCTAGTCTATAGGCAAGTAAGAAATTGTGACCTGAGCTTTTTACACCAATTTATATTACTTGTGTTAAACTAAGCCCTTATCATTCCTACCACATTTATTTTTCTTCCTCAGTACTTGTTAGTTTTTGTCCTTTAGACTGCAGTCTCTCACAGGCAAGGACTGCCATTTCTTCCAGTACAGTGGAGTTTCAGCTGGGCACACCTCTAGGTGCTACTGAAAAACAGCCAACAGTATTAAGAGGAATTAATTTATGTGGCATAATTAATATACATATATAATGAGCACATTGTAATTAAGGACTATTATGACAGCGCTGAGTTCAGAAGCACAGCATTTTCAGTGGATAGAAGACCAGCAGGGAGAATATTTGCTGAAAGTTATGAAATTTTTTTTTTAAGCTGTTTCTATAGATCAATTTTAATGTTGTTTCTTCTCCTTTGGCAATTTGTTTTGCAGTAAATTAATCCCTGCAGGCTTATTTCATGCAAAATACAATTTTTTASGATTATATAATCTGTCTTAATAGGGCAAAAGGCTTCTTGGACAACAAGTTAGACAAAGCGGGTTCTAAACATCAAATAACAAGCTTCCCTATGGATGGCAGTTAAGACCCCTAGATTGAGACATAGATTCCAGAAAACAGTGGTGGTCAAATCTGTGAGGGGAGCCAGAGCAGAATAGAGAAATGTCTTCACTGAAGCATTGCTGATTTTGACCGACTAAGAATCTTGCTTTCCATGTTTACTGGGACAAATCCAGCAGCATTACATTTATGTCATGTTATGTTATGTTACATTTACAGTTGAGTCACCATCCCTGGAGGTATTTAAAAGACGTGTAGATGCGGCACTTAGGGACACGGTTTAGTGGGCATGGAGGAGTTGGGTTGATGGTTGGACTCGATGATCTTAGAGCTCCTTTCCAACCTTAATGATTCTATGATTCTATGATTCTGTGATTCTATGATTTTCTGAGGAAGTAAATATTTGGATGAGAAACAAATGCACTCTAACAAAAGGATGTTACAAAACAACCTCCACTTTTGCATTCTGCAAATGCTTCTGATTATAAAATTTCAGAATGGAATGGAAAAGAAAGGAGAAATATAAAAAGAAAATGTGCATTTTGCATAATAGAATTAAATTTTGTGTTAATAGTTTCTCTTCTTTTAAGAAAAAAGAAGGGCTTTAAGGCTATTCAGCATTGCTTTGTGCTTTAGTTTTACATACAAGTTACTGATGGTTTTGATTCAAAAAAACCTGATCAGTTTCTGCCAGTGGGCCTAAACACAGTTCAGTCAGTTTAGTTTAGTCAGTTTAGTCAGCACAGTTTAGCTTTCCTTTAAAACTTAAAAAAAGATAGGGGGTCCTCCCTTTCCCCTCCTTTTGTCTTAAAGTAGATGCTACTTTGTGAAAACTTATTGCCTGCCACTCCCCTGACAGGTAAAAATGATGAGAAAGGCAGTGAGGTAGTTGGTGATCAATTAAATGGAAGGCTGCAGTGTTAGTACGTTCAACGCATCTCAGAAGGACTCACAAGCTAAAGAAAATACAGAAAAATATTATAGCCATATAACTAGTGACTGTACAGTACATGTTTATAGCAGAGCTAGAACGATCTCATGCCTAATTACCATCAACAGAGAAAGTGGGGACTTCTTCCGTCTATGCCCCTGTCCCCTGTTTGTAGCTTCTTTGTGCTGAGATGGATATTTGTTTGGTGAGCAAGTTCTGGGAGCTAAGATAGCAGAAAGATGTTAACTACTTTCTTCTGCAGGCTCAGTCTTCAGCCATTGCAGCAGTACTACAGTGAAAATACGAATGAGAATGGGAGGCTGAGGGACGAAGTGATTAATTAGGAGAGACTGGATCAAGTTCAGAAGTGATGTGTAGATTAAGCCCTTTTCTTGTTAAATATACTTAAAGTCTTCACACTCATAAAAATATCACAAAGACTATCAACTTTAGCATAGGAAAGACTCTAATCCAAACCAAGAGGCAGATAAGGAAGGCAATGTTTCCCATGCATACATGCATTTATGCATACATACATACTATATTTTCCTTGTGAATAACTAAACAACATTACTGCCTTTTTTTTTTTTTACCCCTCAGTTTGTAATAGGTAACAGAAAGCTTTTAATATGTCTGAAGATTGCATGATGTAGAGTCCTTGTTTCTATTTATTTCAAAAAGATGATAAAATGAGTATTCAGCATAAAGTCTGCCCTGGCTTGGAAAAGTGTAACTCTCATAAAGAAGACAAAAGAAACATATATTCCATTGAATATCTGTATGGTGAAGCTCTGTACCTCCCTCTACATATACGAACAGAAGGAAGGCACTTTATTCTGCTTCTTCAGATAGTTCAGGGAGCTCTGAGCAAGCTTTCAGCTTTTGCGCTTGTAAGAAGCATGGGAGTGCTGGCATATCGGAAGAGAAGGCTGTGGACGTTCAGAAATGTAGTATGATTATATGAGCGGGTCTGAAGTGCTGAACCTTTTGAAATTTATCTGGCTACAAAACATAAATCTTTACCTTAATTGCCAAGTCCTCTTGAGTGCACCAATACGTTGTTAAAACAAGAGAAATTCAGCAGAGCAGAAATACATCTTGAGAGAGAATAATAGCAGTGAAAATGTTAAAACTTTTCTTCTATGTGTTATGCTATTTCATTTGTACAATACAACGATATAAGAGAGATTGAAYCAGCCTGTAATTCTCTGTGCTTAAGATTTATATGCAGCGCTTGAAACCACTGCTTCACTTGTCAAGTTTCCCCATTAAATCCTGAATATTTTTAAACTGTAGGAAGACAACACTGCAGAGTTTGTCTGCTRAATTGCAAATGTGGGTAACGTGTGTGTGAAATCATTAACATTTCTTTTGCTCTAAAGTTTTAAAGGGCCTAGAAAAAACCTGAAGATACCTTGAATATCTCTAAATTAGATTTCACAGGGCGTGAAAAAGCAGCTAGCTCCAGAAGAGTGACACAAAGAAAGGAAGTTGTAAATTTAAGCTCCTGTACATTAAGGTGTGTTTCCTTATAGCAGAGTATTTAGTTATAGAACAATTTTTGATGGACAGTCAGTAATAAGTGAGAATCTAGACGATTCCAGTCATATCAGACACATTAATTTATTGCCAGAATAAATTTTAAAAAGTAATAAAATACTAAATGGTATATCCGGGATGAGTCTCTTCCTGCTCACAACACTGCTGGCCAGGCCTCCTGTTGCAAGAGAAAGGGGGTTTCTGTAACCAGAATAACGGTTCATCAGTTCTTGCTTGTGCATCAGCAAGAAGGAGCACAAGCACCTTGCTTGAGCTCAACCTCTCTTTTCACCAGGACTTTGCTTCCAATTGACTACAAAAAATGTCATTGTGGAAGAAACCAAATAAAATGGGCTTCTGTTTACTTTTTAACTCATTTGTTGGAAACTCTGCATCACAGTGCATTGTCCTCATCCCTACCTTTGTTTTATGTTGTCTTGTACTTTTTTCCCCCCAGCATCATACCTAAACAAGGATCTGAATGAATTTTCATCTTCTTCTGTTGAAAAGGGAGGGATGTAAAAGACAAAAATATATAGACATCACAAAGCCTACACACACAAAATGGCATTATTTGATTATTTCCTTACAGCTTTAACCAACAGCATACAGAACTTTTTTTCCTGTAGATGACAAGAGATCTATACTCTGTTCTGCACAGCTTCAGCAGGAGCAGCGGGGGAGGCAGCATGGTAGCAGACCAAACTCTAGCCCATGAGTAGAGTATTTTTTTGTGCAATGGGCAGTGTGGACATAAGTTTTGTGAGGAGGAAGAAGACCCCAAACTCACCCCTCCAGTTTGCAATCCTGCCACCAGGACTTTGTAAGGAGTCGAATAGGTGCATCAGCACTGCCTCAGATGAAAGCACCTGTCAGCACAGAAAGGCTTCTACCATGGCTACATGTTGAATCTGTGCTCACATACAATTATACTTAATTTTTGGAATATAACAGAGAGTAAGTGAGAGCTATATTACTGAGAACCTACAATAACTTAAAAATTTTTGAGGATCACATCACAGACACTGAATAAATACTATCACTGGAGCTGCATTTTGTGGAGGAATTTTTTGTGTTTAGATATCAACATTATGTCTCATTTCCATTTTAGGTGCAACTCTATGGACACAATGCTCTATGAGGTACCTCTGAGCTAGTGCTGAAAGAGCTGGTATGCTTCACAGTAAAGCATCCTGAAGAAACTCAGAATTAAGTTTTTCAAGCAATAAAATAATATTGTCACTGGAATGCATTCGCTAGAACATTTTTGAAGTTGCAGTTAGGAGCAATGTGCCAAGCCCTCTTCAAAGGAAATGGGAGCTAGAGTCCTGAAGTCAACAAAAACCCCTTTAAGTTGTGTGTACGTTGATATTGTTTTGCTCTGTATCTTTGCACTTCACAGCTTTGGCATACTTTAAACTACAGAAATAACGTGACAGGGTACTCTGACACTTAGAAGACAATTAAAATTGTCCACCTGGCATAGCTGCAGTTTACTAATGTGCTTTTGCTTAAMATAAATATATTCAATAACTCCAGAGAACAGTCAACCAATAAAGGAGCTGTGCAAAACATTTATTCCAAAACTCTTTATCAAATCAGTGTCACCTGGTGTAGAATGATACAAATCCAAACTGGCCTACAACTCCAATGTGCCGTGACGGAAGAGTTGATTCTGGTTCACCATATGTGTTTGAGGATTATGCTGCTGAGTACTCATCTCATATATATTTCAGCTCCATATAAATTTCCTGGAGCTGTTTCCATTTACATCTGTACTTCTTCCTCTTCTCCATAGTACTGCTATACATAATAATACATAATACTGTATCTAGTTTAATAACCCACAGCTAAACTGTAACCCAATTTACACTGGTTTATGTCTGAAGTAATGCTTGTATTGCCTTTACTAGGTAGCTTATTCCTTGGTAAATAAAACCCTGAACTTTTAAGCATTCACAGAAGTAACTAACATTATTAAATAGAGACATCTTTAATTTATCATTGAAACTGTGTATATCAGCATCTTTCAAGAGTTCCTCCATCACACACTTATTTTTATTTTTACTTAGTCTGCAGTGTACATTTGGCACAATAACGTCACTCTCTGCTCTGCAGTATTAAGCAAATCTTCATATTCTTCATTGTAATAAATTTTCTTAACTGCACTATACATCAGTCCAAGGGAAGATTCAGCATCAACTGCTTTTACTTGTATTGAATCCCTCTTATAAATACCTTGGATATTGCCAGAAATCCTTCTGGATTGTTCCCTTATAAATACTTAAGAGAATGATTCAGCTTCTTTGGAAATCAGCAGCAGGTTTTCTAGAAAAAACAAGGTTGTTGATTATTGGTTTAAAAACATATTTTATATTAATGGGGAAATRTCCCTATAGCTCACTAAGGACAAACTGACTGTACTAAACAGAGCATGGGCACTGGTATGTTACCTTGGTTCTGCTAAATTGTTCTGGACAGAGCCAACAGGCGTGGGCCAGCTGCCACTTCGGCTGCCTGTTCCCAGTTCTGATTTGGGGTCAACCATGACCTAAGGGACCTTAGCCAACAAGCAGTTTGGATGTCAGCAACCTCTTTTGGGTACCAGGGTGCGTAGCTGTAGACATGGTGTACCAGCTAGTCCAAAAGCAAGAGAAGGGTTGCTGGGCTGTTTTAGTTCTTTGTAAAAATGTGTCCTTAACAAGTGGGAAGGTACCAAGCAATCAACCATACTGTAGTTGGTGTATGGCAGTCCTAAGATCCCTTTAAAATACATTTTTCTTGTCTATATTTTAACTAACGTAAGTGGGTCAGTTGGTTACTGCAAGAGGGTCTTGGTCATATGCTATGGACAGATTCCAAAAAGAAAATATTCTTTTAACATTTATGTAAAAAGAAAGTTAAAATGTAACAGCTTGTCTCTCCAAAATTGATTTAATTTCTTTTTAATGTTCTTGAAGGGTTGCCAAGATTTAAATTGAACTTCTGAATTTGATTTTGGTTTGCAGAATATGGTATTAGCCAATGCAATCCCCTGTGAAGAAAAAAAAAAGTTTAGGACCTGTTCATTAATAAAAAATGTTCCAATCTATGTTTGCTCTGTGCAAATTTGAAATATAGTTCATGAAAATACTTTGCAGCATTTTTCCATTTATATATTGTATCGCAATTATGCTAAATTTAAGAGATTAGGATTTAAAATACAGATAAGGAAATACTTTTAATTCATTACATAACATTTTAGTAGAAAGCCTATGTTTCCAATAATCTACATTATTTCAGAATTACAGGCTTTGTGCTCAGTGATACCATCGCACAAGGGGGCATCCTTTGCTTACAAATTCTCAGGACTTACTCCTGCTGTTAGGCTAATGATGCTGGGGGATAATAGCCTTTCTCTGCTCTCTTCCCTGCTGCGTCCAACCTCGTACAGTCCCATCACCAGAACATAAGGGGAGCAGCACCATGCCACAGCAAAGCTGTGGTTTATCTTACTGCTGGAGTAATTAAAAGCTATGCCTAACTGAATGGCCCCCACTATGGTTATTACAGATGTGGAAGAGGTCTCTCTGCACATTTTCCTCTCTATTGGTAAAACCTGTCACTTTGTCGCTTGCAAACTTTGGCTATTCTCCCATTTAGGGCTTTGGTGGACTCTGGAGTCATGGTGAGGGGAAAGATAAATGTGAGATTTCTCCCATAGAAAAGCCGTGAACAATCAATATTTGCAAAGCATTTGGGAATATTGCATTTTCAGAATTGCAAAAGAGATTGCTTATATATCTTGAGGGAATGCACCTGGAGAATTTAAAAGCATTTTTAACTCTACTCTGGAATTCTGTATGTCCACACTATGCAGATCTAGAGAATGATTTAAATACCTTGTATATAAGATCTCATTCATTGTACTGTTTCTTGGATTTTAAAAATAGCTTCTGTAGAGAAATAAGTAAAACAGCTATTTGTTTTCCACTGCTGTTTCTATATGTACAGCAAGTGTTTTTCAACATCCATTCCATAGTTGTAATCATCTGGACCAGGACAGACTCTTATTGACATGGGCCATAGCTCCTTTCCAATCTCAGTGCCTGAGTTTATGTGAGATACATGAGGACATGGGTGGAGGGCAGGGAGGGATAATGCAGTTGGGCTGCATCTCAGGACAAATCCACAGCGTGGCTGAGGTGTGCACCAAATACCAGTGCTTGGAAAATCATTCCAGGGCCCATAGTACAGACTTAACACAATGGGCCCCTACACTTCTATATAAACCAGTCAAGAGTGCACAACTACCACTTTTTCTAGTTTTCAGGACATATTGGTGAAAAAGTTCATTACTTTTATTGCCAGAAACTAAAGACATAATCATACTATGTACCATCAAAATCTTCAACTTTAGTGGATTTAAACTAGCTATTACCTCTTCTGAGAAAACCCTTTTAGTTAATTAAAGGAAGTTTCCTGTCAAAGAAAACAAAAAGGGAATGAACATATCCATATCCAAGAAACTGCAGAGGACCCTAGGCAAAAATATCTTCTTGAGTTTCAATTATATCCTCTCTTTTGTAGATATACCTTCTATGGTYATGTGCACTAAAGCCAAGGCGAAAGTATTTAGAAAGTTAAAATGAAAAACTTTTGCCCACATTAGAAAATGTATTCCTGTGGAAAATACTCATAGTACAAAGCAACGTTTTTCAACAAAAAAGTATGGAAGAAAACACTTCAAACTTTCCAGCTTGAACATTGGTGGAAAATTTCTGTAATAAAAAATGGTGACAAAAGCAGCTAAGAAAACCATATTGCTGCCTTCCACAGATATGCTAGGAATAATTGGATGAATAAACTTATTTGCTAAATCAAATAATGCCATGAAAAAAAGAAGACAATTTTCTGTGGAATAAGAAAATGGTATTGTTGTTCAGTGGTAATAATTTTCCTGAATTTTTTTGTTTAGTTTGGTATGTTTTTCTCTAAGCTTATTTAAAATCAATTTTAAAGCTATTTAAAAACAACATTGTAAGAAGGTTTTTAATGTGAAGGGGGATTATTTCTTCATCTTCTTTTCAGAGAAATATTAAAAAAAAACCATTACTCAAACCAAAGAGAAAAAACAAAACAAAAAAATAAACAAAGAGCATACATAAAAAAAGGGTTAAAGGTTGATTACAAACTGAGATCACACATGGAAAATTAAAGCCTGGAAAATGATAGTTTTTCAGAGTTACATATAGTTTAAAGTTAATACTGAAAAAGACCTTTACATGGAAGTAATTATACAACCATAGCTCAACAGCATTGCTATATATATAGTCATCTATGATATTAACATTTACATTTAAATTAATATGCTTGGAAAACATACAACAGAATTAATTCAATATTGTGTTAGAAACCAAACTTTTTGGAATTCCCTGAATACAGGATTCACAGCTATGAGATAATCAGGTCAGAACAGGGTCAACTTGCTGTATATTTTTAATCCTAAAAGCAAAGTATCTGAAAGAAAAAGTGAAAGCAAAAGAAAGAAACAAACCAAGAAGCAACAGAGGGGATAAAACACCTTTAAAATTCTAGTCCAAATTCAGACAATGATAAAACTCTTATAGGGCCAGAATTTCCCCTATATTTTTTCAGCTATTGGTGAATACTTTAAGGCCTGAATTTTCAGAAGAACATTGCTGCTACTGAAGCACCAAACTAAGCAACCAGATTATCAAAAGATCTCAGCAGGTGATATGAAGCTGAGATTTTTCTATAAATATTCTAGTCCTTCTTTCACTAATTCTATGTCAAATTATTAGCCTTAGGCTTAATATACATGAACTTCCCACCAGGCTTTCCACTGACCTTAAAGAGCACTAGATCATCTCTACAACAGTAATCACTACCTATATTTGATTGTGTCAAACATTAAATGTGTTGAGCTTGTCATTAAAATATAATGCATTACAGAGTGAAAATATTGTTTTGTCACTCTTGYCGTTGCAAACTATTTAGTGTGAGACTCGTTATAGTATTTCCATTTAATCAGATGGGTTTAATGGACAGATGCCTGCCATTCTTAAGCTTCTTTTTTCTTATTCAGGTGCTACCAGGACAGCAGAAGACAACCAGCTCTTACCTCCTGAGAAAACACTTTAGAGTTTGACTGAACCATTGTGGATACATAATGGTAAACTCAGTAGTGCTAAGACATATTCATTGTTCTTGAAATCAGTGGACAGGGTCCACTCACACTAGTACTGTTAACCTAAATGCATTAGCTACATCCAAACTGCCTACAGAAATGGTACCTGGCCTGTGCTAACTCCTGAGCATACCTGGGAGTATTGGAGGCATCACAGATTTGCCTGAGCCAAAACAGTGTCTGAGTCTGTTGTAAGAATTTAACAGTGTGGACAACTACATTTCAGTGCTGGACCCATTCGCTATTTATCAGTACAGATATAGCCAATATGTCTCGATATACACGTACTTACAGAGCAATAGTCTCTTAATGGCACTGAACTGAAACAGGACATCCTAGGTCATATGATTTTACCTGCTTTTCCTTTTTCAGCCTCACTGGTCTTGGAGTTGTATTCCCCACCCTTTTCTTTGTCTATCTTACAACCTTCACATGTCCTGGACAGGCAGTTGTTTTTCTTTGAAAATTTCTTTTTCTGCTTCTTTGCTTTCCCTGCCACTTTTATGAAGGCTGGTCACAACTCTTTTCTTATCTTATTGCAGTATTTTCCCCTCATTAACTCATTCATTAACCTCTGAAGGGCCTCCCTTTCCTCCTGAATAACTGTGCAGCTAACAGGCTGCAGATGGTGGTTGAGATGCTCTAGGTCATTTCTAACATTTTGCCAGGTAAAGCATACTCTCTTTCCAAATCTAATGAGTCCTTTCTAAGAAAAGATTATAAAAACAGAGGAGTAGACAGTAGATGTCATTGCTTTCTTTATGAATTGTTCTCAGTATATCCAAACCAATGTGATTTAGGGGTCAGCATCCTCAATAAGTTGCTCCTTCTCCCTAAGCACTGTGAACCACTGTGACAAATCACTCGATGCAAATTTCAGATCAATAACAGCATATGCTGCATCATTAAAATGGACCAACAGMTTTCATTTTTAAACAAAATTTATTGAAATCAACCTGTTTTCCACTTACTTGTAAAGTTAATATCTTCTCTTCTGTAGCTCATAACATCTGGACTTAATTTTGTCCTAGATATAGGTGTTAATAAGATCCTTAAGCATCTGTTGTAAAATGAAAACATTCTGTAATTTGGATGCTTTCTCAGCAAAAAGAGATCTTAAAAAAAAAAAAAAAAAACCCAACAGAAAATTATAAACTTTTGAAGTTAATAAATCTTTGGACCATTTAGGGAACACCTTATAAACATGTTTATATGTTTATATATAAACATATAAAAAATTAACTGAGAAAACTCTTTGTTGATAAGTATGTACAATCCTTATATCAAAAGTTTAGGAGAAATAAGTTTGTCTATTAAGAAAAAAAAACCCTCACAAAACTTTTGAATTTGCCCCCATCTCTAATGTGTAAAACTGAAGTACTCCGAGTTGTGGCAAGAGTTTTTTTTCCTTGTTATTTTGTTTTGTTTTCTCACTTGGAACAAATTCTCCATCTCATAATGCAACACATATTCCTCAAGATTGGTATTTCAGCTGCAATAATTATTTTTTCTTCAAAGAAATTAGAAAAAGAAAATAAAAACTTCATCATTGAATACTCATGTGAAACTGTGCTCTGTTTCTTTTCAAACTTTTGTTTTCTTCTGGTGTCCTGGACAGATTTTTAGAATTCTCTTGTTACCCTGTGCACTTTTATGGCACATAATATTTCATTTGCTTTTCATTAAGAAAGATCCAGTGCCTCTTGCTGATTTCATTTTACCATTAAATTGAATTTAAAATTAAAGTTTCAGTCTTTAAAACATCACTCTTATTTGTTATAATTAAAACAAGAATATTCGGCATGCCCAAGCCATTTACAAAATTTATATGTACATATACAGAACACATCTAATTAGAAAGAAGTTGTACTGAATCTCAAAGAGGTTTGAAAAACATACCCTAATATTCTGTTCATGTGGATTTTCTGTTAACATTGGTCCCTCTTGATAAACTAGTATAAACATATATTTGTAGTTGTATGTTGTATTATTTATAAAATTGTCTTTTGTCCAATAAGTAACATTTTATACACTCAGACACTTCATAAGACACAATATGCAATATGAATCTAGAGAAATCTGATAAAAAACTACAGAACACAGGAGATTTCCTGACCTAAAAATTGGTTAAGCATCTATTTTTACAGCGAAAAGGGAAAATGTCTAGTTGGTTTTCTAGAAATTTGATGAAGGAAGTATGATTCTTACTGACACCTGTGGCAATAGTCTCCCCTGTCCATAACAGAGCAGCATAACCTGAAGGATTAGAAAGTCTGAGCTTGACATTGCATGAATTTTGTGCAAAATCCTCTCTTTGCCAAATGGGAGGACTTGGTGTCTCAAAGGTGGCCCCTTAGGTATGACAGAGACAGAGGCAAAATAAAGTCACTTCTGCAGCTGTTAAAATCAGATAGTTTGGGTCTACATGGCAGCCCCATGAATCTTCAAAATCTTCCTTCAGTGCAACCAAAGTTCAAGACCTCAGCAGTGGTGCCTTGAAATACGATCATTGTAAAGTGGATTTGTAATGGCTCATTTCTTTGAGCAAAATCTTAGCCATCTAAATTTTCTGATACAATAACTCTACAAGCCATAATATAATTTCACATTCCATAGTTCCATTCCCAATTATTTTTGTCATTATTTATATTATCTTATCTTGTGATGTCATTTGGAGGGAAAAAGTAAGAATGTGTCTCATTTTGCTAAGGATTAATTTAGATTAACCATCTAAAAGTTTAATTTACATTGGCTGTTTAAGCTTTCTCTGCAATCATGGAAAGACTTGGGCCTGAGTGGTGGATGCTTAGATAGGTGGGGTGATTTCTCCTGAGGAAGTGCTTCATTCTCTTTCTTGACTGGGAAGAGTTTATGACTAACTTAACTCATTTTCAGCTAAGATCATGTCTGATGGATATCATCTATAGGGAAAGAGAATTTGTAACTGAAAAGACCAGCAACATAAATGACATAATATATCACATCTTCTTGTCCTTAAAGCAATTAACACAGTATCCCAGTCAGGATTAAGGATGTTTAAATATTTTTAGGAAAGCATTCATGGAGCTTAGTGTTTCAGTTAGGAAAAAAGAAAAAGTACTTAAGTGTACCCTGAGTGTTATGATTATTGTTATTGCTACCAATAAAATACAACTGTAACAAATAAATACACAGACAATTAAAAGAACTGTTCATTAAAATAATCTGACAAGAAGAATATAGAAATAAAACAAGATGCTTTATAAAAATATTGGGATTCTGAGTACATCCAAAGCTGAAAAACTTACACCTAGGGAGTAAATGCCACATCTGCAAGAGTAAGTTGGCCATGACATTCCATCTTACTGGTCTTCTTGTTTGGATAATACATTACAGCCATTTTTTGTTTGTGGCACAGGAATGCAGTATAGAAAATCAAAGAGTTTAATCCTTATTTTTTTAGTATTTGCTGTATAACCTTGAGTTTGACTATTGTATATAAAACTTATTTCTCAGTCTATATGAAGAGCATTCAATTATGTATCTATATTACTAATGCATTTTGAAGCTCCATTGCATAGTGCACATCAAACATAGAGATCCTTAGCTGAAAGAATGTATAAATATGCATTTTTTTTTTATTATTAATACTCTCTAGTTGGCAAATTCTCTGTTAGGGCTGCGGTCTAGAACATAACATTTAACAGCTGTTTAAGCATCAGTTATCTGCTTGGCACTGGGGGCTGCTTTCCCTTTCAGTAGCACTTTGCAAACTTTATGACTCCCTTCTGTCATTTCCTGAAACAAAATGCTTGCTGACACAGACCACTTTTTCATGTACTTAAGTACACTGTAGATTTTCAAGGTATTTATATCAAGTCTCAAATCTTCAACTTTATGACCCATTCCCTATAAGCTCTATTCTCTTTCCTGATATATGCCATTTCTGGTTTGTTTGGTTTATTTCCCATAGTATGTTTTCAGATATTGGCAAGTCTTGTAAAATATGCCTCATGGGTATCAATTTTAACAGAACAGTAATAGCAGGTCGGGGGAAAAAAATGACCTTGGATTACAAGTAGTCCATACACTGTCTGAGAGATCATTCCTGCCAAAGGGTAGCAATGGCATGCTGAAGAAGCTTCCAGGAGGATGCTTGGACACCTTTCTTCACCATGACATCTTAGGGGAGCCGTAAAGTGTCTTTTTAATTAGTCACTAAAAGATAGAAACAAATTCAGTCCTAAAATAAATATTGAATTCAATGCAACTAGATCTGGAAATTAATTTGGCCCAAAGTATTCTGACAGATCTCATTCCTATTAAGAAGTTTTTGCTCTGTTCTTTAGGTGATAACCGTTATGATGGAGCTTGTGGTTGGGTCAGCGATCAGGCAAAAATGTGACAGGTGGCTAGAGGCTAGGCAAGCCTGTTATATTCGGAGGAAGAGTCACAGACCTAGGAATGACCATGGGGGGGGTCTCTCAGGTTAGGCTTTGATGGCCTTCCCTGACAACTACGGCTCTGGGGAGCAAAAAGAGAACAACGACTTGAGTTTCTGAGTCCAGGGTAAAGAAGGACAGGGACCTGAAGAGAAACTAAAGTTGTTCAGACTCAGGGTGGGAGAACAGGCTGTCTACAATGGCCTCAAGACAAAGGCTGATGGCCAAATCTGAATAAAAAAGGAAGATATTGAAATGCCTCAGCACTGACTCAATTATGTGATGCAACCATGAGAGAAAGATCTAAAGAAATGACGTTGTATGGCAGTGCTGTTACAGTCCTGGTTATCTAGGAATTTAAACAGGGCAAGATCTGCCTAGATAGCTGATATTATTTGCTAAGCCAGCTACTGTAGTGGGAAAAAAAAGACAAATTTTCAGCTGGAACAACCCCCATCCCCTTATGACAAGCAGATGCCACCTGTCAGGGAACTGTGGGGCAGGGTGCTGGGCAGGGGCAGGGGCAAGGTGTGGGGAGCCAAGGGTGCCCTCACCCCCAGTGCAGCCCCCTGGCCCCACAAAGGGAGTTGAGCAGGCCCAGGTTGGTGGACCAGGGTCAGCCACAGCCCCGCAAGGGCAGACCCCCCTGCTGTGGCGCACAGGCCCAACGCCCAGCAGGGACATCATGGCAGCAAACAGGAGAGCGGCATGGCCAGGCACGGTGGTGAAGGCTGGAGCCAAAACGCAGCCGTGCCAGATGAGATGATGGCCCTGGCTGCCAAACCCTGGGGATGCTGGGGTTGGGGTCACAGTCTGGGCTCGACATGCTCACACAAGCCATCCCAATTGAAGGATCAGTCATTTATCAGTAGAAAAGTACATCTTGAAAAATAACCACTCAACCACTGATCTCTCACTCTTAGAGAGAGCTACAAAAGCCTTGAGAAGGTGAGCCTGAGAACTCAAACACATCACTCCTGTGGATGCCAAATCATGGGCTTGATAAAATTATGGTTTTGTGACATATCATAATCTACTTCTCACACTTTCTCATTCTACCTCTTAATGCCCATATGTTCTGCATCCTGTCCTGTGCTGTATGCTAAAAAAAGTCCTGCTCCCTTTGTTATAGAAAATAACCACCACATCTCTCCCCTTATTTAAATCCTCCCCACTTCAAGTGTGCAACCTACTTTTTTCTCTCAATAATCTAACTGATAAACTTTATAAAAATATCAAAACCTGGCATTTAGGTCTGAAGTTTGTTGCTTTTCTTTCAGACTTGAAGAAATGCTTGCTGTGCCAGAAAACTCATCTATTTTTGTCACTCGATAATAAAGAATTTCCTTTACCCGCAAATCTTGTCTTGCTTATGGTTATGGAAAGACTCAGTTAGGTTTACATTAACACTTGAACCACATTTTCTCTTAATAACTGCATATCAGCAGGGATAGTGTAGAACTTTGGATGAGGCTCCTGGGAGGAAGAAAGGGAGGCTGCATCCAGGCTGGCTGCCAGATTGCACGAGCTCCATTTTAGAAAGAGTCCTTTTTTGGGTGCCTTGTCTTACAGTAAGTCTATGTGCTAAGGCATTTCTGGATACTGTTCCTAACTATGTCTGAATCATGTAGCCAGTCTTTGATGGAGCTTTTATCCAAAAGTTGATCTGCATAAATTAGATTACTGTCTTCTCCTGCAGTCTAGAGTATAGTCATGAACTCATTAATTGCTTCTGAGAGACAGTTAAAGTTAAGAGTTATCCCAGTTAAACTTAGCGAGATTTTTCATAGATGAAAAGGCCATGAAGTTGAATGCACAGTTGTGGGCATATTTGCAGTGCTTCCATGAGAAAACTACTGTGCAAATAACATCACTGCCATCAGCAGCAAATCCATCTTACTAGGAGCATCAACAGGTTTTGTGCTACAATTCTGGCTGTTAATGTTAGTCATACAGTAAAACACATGCTATTTGACTTTCACGTGTTTGACATTACCTCAATAAAATAACCTCTGACAACTATCTGACAATTAAAGGGTCATCTAAGGGGAATGTGGCAAATAGAAAAAAATATCTAAGGAATAATCTGATATTTAACATGTTTGAATTTATTCAGTGAGCAAGAAAGACTATATTTGTTAGTTTTCTTCTTTTGTCCTAGTTAATTTCTCTTCTCTCCCAGTGTGTTGGTTCAGGTGAGTTTTCACGTATGTATACTTTTAGGTAAAAAGTAAAATAAGAAAAAAAAGATGGACAGTAAGTGGTCATAAATGCATTTATTTTTGAATCCAAATTGAGTCAGACTCCTCACTGTAAATTTTATTTTGATGCTCAATGAATTTGTGATTCAAAGTAGAGAGCTGATAACACTGAAAGCTATTGTGTCGTGACTTAAAAAGAAGTTGAGAGTACTCCGGGCCTCACTGGATCATTGCTCTAAGCAGAGCTGAAGTACAACAGAAAATGTTATTTAAAACAATAATGAGATTTATCATCTAATGAACTTCTAGATGGTTTGATCAAGGCATTGCGCAAAAGCAAAAGCAAAGTGAAATGAAAGAAAGTGTGAAAGAACAACTCATAGACAATGGAAAGAAAGTAAGTGAAAGCAAAGAAAATACCCTCTGGGTTTTTGAACACTGTAGTGGCTGAACGGAGGAATCTGGCTGAGTGAATGCATACTCTGTTCTGCAGTGAGAGTGCATACTGCGGTAAAACTAGGGCTCAGGCAATCCTCTGTGTTGAGATGCAATGCCTTAGGCAAGCTCCGAGCAATGACTCTGTCCTTGTGTAATTATTCAGGTAAAAAAGAAAGTTCTAAGCAAGGCATGAACAGTCAGAAATATGATTAGCAAAGGAAATAAATCTGTATGCAGTAATTTCCAGGAGTGCAAAAGGGTGCAACAAAGACAATTTACAAAAGGGGTGGGGGGGAATGAGAGAAATACAATATTCTGTTCCCTTTCAAGTCAATAATTAAGAAATACTGAGAAAAAGCAGTTCATTAAAAGAAAGCATTAAGATTCCCCATTTGTCCTAATGCAGATAATCAGTAACCTTTTCAGCAGTAAGTACTAGAAGAAAGAAGAAGAAAACTGACTACAGAACTGGACTGTTTGGTGGATGAGGAATTGGTTGGATGGTTGCATCCAGAGGATATTGGTCAACGGCTCAATGTCCAGRTGGAGGTCGGTGACGAGTGGTGTCCCGCAGGGGTCCATATTGGGACCGGTACTGTTTAATATCTTCATCAATGACATAGACAGTGGGATCAAGTGCACCCTCAGCAAGTTTGCAGATGACACCAAGCTGAGTGGTCCGGTCGACATGCCTGAGGGACGGGATGCCATCCCGGGGGACCTGGACAAGCCGGAGAAGTGGGCCCCTGTGAGCCTCATGAGGTTCAACAAGGCCAAGTGCAAGGTCCTGCACCTGGGTCGGGGCAACCCCTGGTATCAATACAGGCTRGGSGATGAAGGGATTGAGAGCAGCCCTGCCGAGAAGGACTTGGGGGTACTGGTGGATGAAAAGCTGGACATGAGCAGGCAATGTGCGCTCGCAGCCCACAAGACCAACCGTATCCTGGGCTGCATCCAAAGAAGTGTGGCCAGCAGGTCAAGGGAGGTGATTCTGCCCCTCTGCTCTGCTCTGGAGAGATCCCACCTGGAGTCCTGTGTCCAGCTCTGGAGTCCTCAGCGCAAGAAAGACATGGACCTGTTGGAGCGGGTCCAGAGGAAGGCCACAAAAATGATCAAGGGGATGGAACACCTTTCCTACGAAGAAAGGCTGAGGGAATTGGGGTTATTCATCCTGGAGAAGAGAAGGCTTCAGGGAGACCTTATTGCAGCCTTTCAGTACTTAAAGGGGCTTATAAAAAAGATAGGGACAAACTTTTTAGCAGGGCCTGTTATGATAGGACAAGGGATAATGGTTTTAAACTAAAAGAAGGTAGATTTAGATACAAGGAAGAAATGTTTTACAATGAGGGTGGTGAAACACTGGATCAGGTTGCCCAGAGAGGTGGTAGATGCCCCATCCCTGGAAACATTCAAGGTCAGGTTGGACGGGGCTCTGAGCAACCTAATCTATTTGAAGATGTCCCTGCATATTGCAGGGGGATTTGGACTAGATGACCTTTAAAGGTCCCTTCCAACCCAAACTATTCTATGATTCTATGATTCTATACAGACAGAATGGATATCCAAGAACTATGAGCTATTCACATAATATTCTCCTACCCTTAGCCAAATTTRAAAATAAATTTTAAACTCATTCTTTACCTTGCATCCAGTTTATAAAAGTTTGCCTTTAATGCAGGGCTTGCATTGTCACCTATGCACTGGTGTATTTTTTATAAACCACCTATTACTGTTGTGTTAGACAGTACATAATACAGAGAACCTGCAGTTTCTGCCCCAGAGAATAAGGAACTGGAATTCAGACAATTCTTAGTAGAATAGCTACAGTTAGGRCATTTGTTCAACATGTCTCACATTGGACAACCTCGCAATGAGAGATTTACTTGTTGAATTCTAACCCACTATTCATGTAACTATTAAAAAAAGAATGCCTGAGGCATTACTCTAATTTTACATTCTTCGATTCTGAATAACCTCAATGAAGGTTAGAAGGCCAAGCTGTGTGTTACTGGAGAAGTAACTTCTTGAGAGTAAGCTTTGGTCATTTCCTTACACAGTAAATTAGCTGCAGTCTATACGCCCAGCTTTCAAAAAAGTCTGCATGAAATTATCCAGTATACATGTATGAATGAGTTTCATATCTCCAAATAGATTTACAATGCTCAAATTTCCGTTGGACCATTGTTCTTAAGTTTTATTCTGAACTTCATTGGTTTATATATTGAGGTTCAGAAAAGAACCACCATGACACAACATTGGAATTTGTGGAAGGAACTAGAAAAGCTCACTTTATAGGTATAGGTCTACACTTGTTTTAATTGCAAATAATAGAACTGATAAGGAAAAAGAATTGTCCAGCTATTGACTTTTAATTAACTTATTTTTTAAAATTACAATGTAGAGTGATTTTCTACATAAATAATGTTTATTAGGGTAAATATTAAAAATTATCTCTCAAGCACTAAAGATGAAAGCCTGCATTTCCAGAAACAGTGAGTACAACTTATATTAACAGTGCAGAAATTCACTGAAGTGAGCAATCTTGAGCAAACCATATGACAACACAAAATACTTTTCTATGCAGTCAGGGAGACTATTTGGAGACAGACAAATTAACGAGAAGTATCTTAAATACAACTTCAATTGTACTTTTCCTCTCTGTTTATCAAGAATATCATATTTTGCCTCTTCAAGGATGGAGTTTCCAATTATTTTATTGTTTGAAGGAAGAAGTTATTTTTTTCAAGTTACAGTGTCTTTTTAATATTGAAGTACAAGATTATATGGTATGACTAATATATTTCTGTATGTTATATAGGAACATAGAAATGCCTAAGCTGTGTCTGGCCAAGGGCCAGGTATGTCAGCTTTTGGAAGAAGTATCAAATGATCTTTTTTCTAATGCACATCTCAGCCTTTAGCAAGGATGCGAGACCTGTTCTCTCATGATGAAGAAGCAATGCTAAGTTGGAAAACTGCTGCTTCTTCATTGCATTCAGTTCATCAATTTGCTCTATTTTATTTTTTTTTCCTGAAATGAAAGCAGTGAAGTGGTCAGATGGAGAAAAGGTTTAGGTGGTGCTCAAGTTAGTTATATTTTATTTCTATCTTATTTTCTTGCTAAAGAAAAAAACCCGTATCTTACCAAAACTGGCTGAATTCAGAACGTTATTCTTTCATCAATTCAGTGCCTTGGTGAGCTGGTCTTTGTAATAATATCTCAACCTATTAATATGCAATTTATTAATTGATATGCATTGCATGACTGATTGCCTCTTTTCTAATTGCCAAAAATTATCAGTGGATACCTAAAAACTAAGGGTTTTCTTTTTTTTTTTTTTTTCTATCATACACAGCATTGCCGAGATCTCTCTTTTTTCCAGCCAAAATTAAGAGGCATTAAAATTTGGTTATAAATGGGTTCTGCAACCAGTGATTTCTACTAAAAAGACTACTTTAATCTTTGAATGTATTTTTAAACAAAATTTTTAAGGAGAGTTTTAAAATTTGAAAAATCATTGCATAATCTCTTATCTTCTCTTATTGTCTATCTCTAAAACTGTGTTTGATTTACTATATTTGATGACATAATTCCTTAAGAAATGCAAATGAACTAAATCTCCAGTGTGTGTTATTTTGCTAGTCATATTGCTTCTTACATTAGTACTCAGGTTTAATATTGAAATGTCTTGACATTGTCATAAGTAAGGCATATAACAATTATATTAATTTATATAAGGCTTATTTTGAAACAATAGTTGGAAATGATTGCCAGAAAATAACTTATCTGACTAGGTGAGAACTAAGCAGATGTTTGTAATAGTGAGAGAAACTGAACAAAATAAATAACACCCTCCCAAAAACTTTTTTAGTCCTTATTATGTTTCTTAAACTTTCAATTTTTAGGACTTTTGAGCATTTATAAAAGATAGGTATTCTCAATAAAAAGAAAAAAACAACAACCCAACACCACCTTGCAGGCATTTTTAAGCTTTAGAAAAGTGGGATTCTTTTTCCTTGCAAAGAGAAGTAAGAGAAAGCAAACTGGTTTTAGAGTGTATTTTTATGACTCTGACAAAACATCTCTGGATTCCTTTTTACTCCTGAGCAGAATCTTCACAGTTTTTAAGACATAACTCCTTCTTAAAATAGATATTTTGTAACATGTTGCTTGAGCTGTAGTGCACTCTTTAACAAAAGACATTTTATAGAAATATAAAGCATTCTCTATTTTGATAAAATAAATGTGTTGCATATTTCTTTTTGAGCCAATGCTCTTCAGATTTACAGTCTGACATTTATGGGGCTTACTATTTGCTTTGAAAATCACCTGTTCAATATTTTATTCAAAGCTGAGTTTATAATCACTAACACTGAGGCACATCATTCAAAACAAAATGTAAAGAGTAATGATATAAAATTTGAATGCAAAAATTTGCTGAGTTTCAGATTCCCTATAAACCTTATACAATTTATAGTCAGCAAAATGTAGATCTCTTAGAACTCTCCTCAGTGTCGATACTTTGTGTATTTACAACTCAAAAAAAAAAAAAAAAAAGGAAAAGTATATATTATCACTTTAAGCACAACAAAAATAATCCCCAATATCACCTAGAGTTCATAAAAAAGAGGTGCAGAAACAGAGTGAACAAAGAGATTTTTCATGAGCGTATTGATTTAGGTTTGTACTGTGCTTTTTTCTTTTGCCAAAAAGTCTTCCATTTGACTTTGTTTTAAATGGATACCTCACATCCTAGCCTGGGGGGATAAAGCTGGGAGGACATGATGCTCTGCAGCCTCATTCTCTTTTGTGTCGTTGGCTGTTGGAACTGACATTCCCCCACTGTAGTAGTCTAAAGGAGCGGCATAAGATCAGCAGGGCCTTTCACCTTCTGGCAACTGAGGAAGAGTCTTGTTGCAATAGGGTAACATTGTAAGAATACATATTCTGATAAGTGATTGAACCACTGGTATCTGTGCCTTATCGCACAGTGGCTGTGACCTGTAAAGAATGCCTATGTTTCATTTTCTGTAAGAAGTCAAAATGATTTCTTCCACGTGAAGATGAATGAGTTGCTCGAGTGGAAGAAGTGATTCACAGACCATAAAGACAAGACAGATCCTATTTATAGTCTGAGACTCCAGAGACTTCTTGGGTAATCAGTACAAACCCCTCAGACACAGTAGAGAATTGGCTACCAAGGTGCAAAAGAGACAAAACTGCAGAGGAAGCTGGAGAGGAAAGCATGTTTTTGTAGGGATTAGATTAGATTAGATGACTGCAAGAGCTGTTTTATATTACAAAATCAGTCCTGTGGTAAAAACAGTATTCTGTGATCCACAGCTTCCAAGTTGTAGCTCATTAGCTGTATGCTTGAGTGTCTTCTTCATTAAACCCTATATGACGTAGACTCGATGGCTCCTGCAAACCTTGTTCATTTTAACTAGTACACTTGTTACACTAATACAGTTGTGCCAACCACATTCCTCAGTTTTCTCTCCACTGGTTTCCTGACTGCTCAGTTCCTCTTGCTTGCCTATTTATTGTTTGCTTGTAGTCTTTGTTTACAATATGATCATGTCTAAAACCACCAATCAGTGTTAATACCCTACCAGCACTGCTGCCAGAAGGCAAGTGACTTTTCTTCCTCCATCTCTGCATCCTCTTCCTAGTGCTGACACAAAGATTTGTACAGCCAGCAGTTAAAATCTGTACAAATACCTGCCATTAAAATCTAAGACCTGGATTTTTAAAGTCAGTGTGCACCTGAATATGCAGTTAGACATGTAGGCATCTTTTGAAAATGCTGTTAGATTTTTATTTTCATCTCTCTGAGATTAACCATGTTTCACAATCCAGCCCTTAGTCTCTTAACATTCAAAGTTTAAGCTTTAACTTAGAGCCTATTCTGTACATCCTGTCTAGAGCCTAGTGGACACAATTTACCTGGTAACAGGAGTGTTTGCCAATACCCATCAATGTATTGTATGTAAAATTAATGCTCAGAGAATTATTTTGTTTTGTTTTGTTTTGTTTTATTTTATTTTATTTATTTTCCAAAGGTTTTCAACCACCTTTGCTTTATAGCTATAGCAGTTTTGTTAAACATTGTTTAAATCACCCATTCACGGCACATTACATTGTACTGGAGCCTGTCAAATGTTGGAGTCCATCACAATAAATCTTATGTCACATTACACTGAACAGTGTCATCTAGGGACTAGAGTGTAATGTGAATGTCAAATTGTCATCTATGGTTACACTTCCTAAGGGAAGTAGTGGAAGCCCCATTGTTAGAATAATTTAAAATGAGACTGGGCAAACCACTAGAAAATTATACTGGAGGGAACAATCTCACTTTGGCAGGAAGGAAGAAATAATAGGTCTTTTTTTCTGTCTTCAACTTTTGTTAACCTACGAGACATGACATGGTAGGTTTTGTTTTGTTTGTATGTTAGACACTGTTTAATAGACCTGTATTGTCCAGTAGTTTTCACTTCTTATGCAGTGTCATGTAGAGACATCACTACCAATTTACTCAATTTATGGTTCCAAACAGATCACCTTTTGTTATTCTAAAAGGGATTATTATCAAATGCTAAAATTGAGTCACTGATGTTTGTCTTATTTCTCCTATTGCTGTCTTGTTTTTTTATCTATTGAGGTTTAACTATAAAATCAAGCAAATAAAACTTGAGAAGAGGAAGAGAGAAAAATATCAGGTATTTTAAAACTTATGTGGAAATCTTTTCTTCTGCAATAATCTTTTATTGAAATTCAAATTAAATACAGACATGATAATACAAATGCTGAAAAAAATGAATGCATGATACAAAAAACCAATTTGTACTATTCTGTCATTATTAAATACAGCTGCTAAACGCAATGACAAAAATGCAAACATAAAAGTCCAGAAAATAAATAAGTCAATTTAAAAACTGTATATATATACACACACACAATATATATGATGCATATATATACACAATACATAAATAACTATATATATAATATATATGCATAAGGCATAAATAACTTCATATATATAATACATACAATATGAATATATAGATTTGGAAGATTAAAAGTATGTAGTATGTGTGTAAAATGCAGATGTTCCAGGCAGTATGAAATTACCTTATTTTACTTCAGGATCATTCTCATAACATGGTAAGTGCAAAGAGTCCCAGGGCAGGTAACCAACTGCTTCATAGGTATGTTAAAGGTTACTGGTTCAAGCACAGTCCTGATTTCTGAGGTTGCAAGCACTCATTCACTGGTCTTGCTAATTCAACATGCTTGTAGATTATTGTAGAGTTGTGTCTTGGAGGAAACAAACTGGGTTGTTGCCCAGAACAGCAGACTGCCAGAAATGGAGAGGATGTCCCAGATAAGGGACATCCATGCAGTTGGTCTCCACTTTCTGTTGAGTAATTGAATATAAAGAGATTAGTTGTCCTTTCTACTGATGCCTCTAAGGTTTGGGGTGGGCAAGATGGTAACTAATTTTATGGGAAGTATTCTCCCACCAGTAGCAGTTGCAGTTACTTCTATCTGTAGCATCAAACAGCAAAACAAAGCCTATTTATCTAAACACTCATCTCGCCCTTGAGATACTACAGGTCATCTTTTTCTACACTGAAGAGCCTTGAAATGGCTCTATATCATACTAGTGGAAGCCATATATGTGTTTTTCAAATTTTACATATTTGGGCTTTTTGATTATCACAGATCATTTTTATACAGTAATTGTGAGAAAACAATATAAAATGTGAATAGAAATTCTGAGTGGGAGACATCTCACCTGCCTTTAGAAATCTGCAATGCAGGTGTTTCCACTGAGTTGCTCACCTCAAATTTGTTTCGGAGGCACTGGAAAGAAATAGACATTTAAAGAGAAGGATTTATCTGAACTATCCAGACATCTATATTGGGACGAAATGATCTGCACATTCAGAGTGTCTTTGCCTACTGAGTATTAAAGGACCAGGGGTGAATAGCTTGGAATCTATACTGCACTTGGTCAGCTGAGCCCTCTCCTTGATTTTGACTTAAAGGTGTTTTATATCAATATGGTTATGCTTAATTTCTTACTGCAACAAGATACATTGATAAGACTCCACAACCTCCCTGGGCAAATTATTCCAGGGCTCCGTCACCCTCACAGTAAAAAAGTGTTTCCTGATGTTCAAATGGAACCTCCTTTGTTTCAGTTTGTGCCCATTGCCTCTGGTCCTGTCACCGGGCACCACTGAAAAGACCCTGGCTCCCTGTTCTTTGCACCCTCCCTTCAAGTATTTATATACATCAATAAGAGTCCCCTCAAACCTTCTCTTCTCCAGGCTAAACAGTCCCAGCTCTCTACACCTTTCCTCATATGTGAGGTGCTCCAGTCCCTTAATCATCCTTGTGGCCCTTTGTTGGRCTCTCTCCAGTATGTCCATATCTCTCTTGTACTGAGGAGCCGAGAACTGGACACTACTCCAGGTGTGGCCTCACTAGTGCTGAGTAAAGGGGAAGGAYTACCTCCCTCGACCTGCTGGCAACACTAGTCGCCAGTGGCAAACTCTTCATAGTCTTGAGACTGAAGTAGATCCATCAGCCTTAGTAGAGAGTGGCTATGGCCCTGATACCTGCATGAAATAAAGAGGTCCCTGCTATGCTACAAGGGGAAAAAAAAAAAAACCAAACTAGTAGTAAAGATGGTTGTTCAGACAACCCTACAAACAGGACTGGGGATTGGAGGAAAGACTAGCATTGCTCCTGTTGATTTCTCCTTTACCTAATCAATCTGGTCATTTTGTTTCAGCAGGGCCTGGCACGTCAGACCAGAAGTGCTTAGGAAGGAGGGTAAAATTGGGGCAAAATACTTAATGCATGGAGTCCCTTTAGCTTGATTTGTTTGGGCACTCTGCTTATCTTACAGAAACGGAGCAGGAAGAATTATTGTGTTACTGTTGGAAATTCTGAATAATGCCATCAGAATGATTTTTTTTCCTTCATTCCTGGGGCATAAAAATTTAGCTGTGTTTAAGCAACTGAGAAGTCCTGCTSCAGTCTTCTTGGATAGCTGTGATGATAGAAAATTCAACACTGGGATGCCAGGAACTGCAGTAGAATGAAGGAAACAATGAGGCTGCATCTATCCTAGTGAAGACCTCAAGCCAGGTAGTACAATATAGTATGCATTCATACAGCTAAGATCTTCTATCCCACAAAAAGAATAGCTCCATCCAAACTGTTGAAGAGAATGGTTTGGGGATAGCACATGCTACCTCCCAAAATGTATGCCGGTTGTGCAAACTTTGACATATTCCCAAACTAGTATAGTTAAATAATATGAACAATGTCAGTCTGTATGGTGGTGTTGAAGCCCTGCTTCAAAACACAACCTGAGAAGAGAAGAGAATAAAAACCAAACATAGACACCAGGCTTTGGGGCAAAATGTTTTGCAAACTACAGAAAACAGAAAAAACAGGAATCAGACATGTTCCTTTTTCCAGTCCATGTACTGTCACAGCTCAAACAGAAATACTGTGCTATACAACAGGCTTTACTCTACAAAAAGACAGGTAAGTCTTTTGCTGCATTTCAATTTTGCATGAGATGCCAGAAGATTTCCTCCCACTGCCCCTCAGTAGTAGGAAGTGGGCTGTGTAGTTTTTGGCAGTCATTAGTCATGGCCAGCAACAATTTTTGTATTAACTTAGTGTAATTTGGCTGCCTTGAGAGAGTGCTGACAGAATTTAAGACTAATGCATAGAGGGATGACTAAATTTTATTTGAAATGAGTTGTAGGGTTGACTGAGGAAATATTAAGGAGTAATGTTTGACATAGATAGGAATAAAGAGTGGTGCAGGGAGATTGTATAAATAATTCCATAGGTATATACAGATAGATTAAGTGCTGAAGCTAGAAATAGGTGCTGCTTTTGCAGGTAGGATTAATTAGAGCTTCCAAAGGGTCCCTCCCTCTTTGTTTCCATTACAGTGAGTGCATGAAAAACTCATGAAGACAATTTTGTCTTCTCCTACTGTGCTATTGTCAGGAAGATGCTAAGTGAACAGAGACCGTTTTGTTAACTTTAAAGAACTGTGAAGTAAGGAATCATGCTGCAGACACAGGAATGAGTGCAGGATAAAGGAAAGTGTTGAAAGTCTATTGAACTTTGAAATTGCCAGAAACAATATTTTGGGGACAGTTGCAATGAGTAAACCCATACCTCATATTGATTCAACCAAGGCTCAAAGATAAAATTCACACTCTAGTCTCAGGGGTACAAAACCTACAATCTCCTAATACAAATGCAGCTACATTACATGAAGAAGATAACAGTTTTTTAACTCCTCCTTTTCCTGTACAGTTTATCAGAGCATAGAAGAACACAAACTCTTCTTTCATCTTTTCCATTCACAATGTGATGGTTTTCCCACAAATTGTCAAAAGGTTTATCCTGTGTCATCATCTATGACTAGAAGACACTATCCTGCTGCTGCTTACTTAATCAAAGAGAAGTATTTCTCCTCCCGTCAGTAACTAGTTCAGAATCTAATGATTAATATGTCTGATTATATTTTCCTGTTACACAATGTTTTCTTCAGATATGAGACTGAGTCCTCAGAAACACAATGTGGTTAGATTAACACAAGCTTTCATTCAGAAGTGTGGAAAAGTTTAGAATGAATTGGCATTATCCAGTTAGCCTCTACCGAGGAAGGTTGATTATGATTGCTATTTAGGTACATACATGGCATGCTTAATTACTGAGCGTGTCTATATGAGAATATTTCAGGATTGTAACCAAGGTTGTCATTCAGAGAAAAATAAAGAAACAAAGAAAAAAAAAATCAAAACACAGCATCAGTTGAGAAAAGGACATATTACATTCTTCAGTTTGAATTAAAAGGAAAGAGCTCATAATGAGCAAATTCACAAAAGCATAGCCTGCCTGGAGATTCTATGGCAATTGATTAAGCTCTGTAGGGAGTGAAATACATTATTGACCCATAAAACAGAATTTCTGTCGAAAGTGAGTAAGCAAGTTCCATACTGAAAAAAAGCAGTCAAGGTCAACTGGCTTTTAAACTTAGCAGCTAAAAAGTTAGAGTTAAAATTATTTCAGCTATTGCCACATCTTTTTGCAGATTTAGCACGTACATGTTTTTTACAGAGAAAAAAATACCTACCATAAGAAGTGAACTGTCATAACATTAAGCTGGGGTAAGAACTGGCCAGCTCCATGTTAACTGACAATAGCACTCCATACACAAAAAGCCAGGTTTGTTTTTTGTTGTCAAGTCAAAAAACAAAAAGGTAAATTAATGAACATTAAGTGTGCATAATGGCTGTTTATTATCAGAAAAGCAGATTCTGGTATTCACTTGCAATGACTAATTGCTCAATACTTAATCCAATGCTATTGAACTTAATGGAATTTCACTGGAACTTAATGGAGTGTTATCATTTGCTAACATTCATATCAAATGCCTCTGCTCTCACCAAAAGCCTCCTTTCTCATCAGAGCTTGTCTGGCTCATTTCTTTTCTTGATGTCAAGACCCAAATTTGTCAAGTCACTATAAGCAAAGCAATTTATCTAAAGTTATTGGTAGCTCCTGCTAAATGTACTGTTCCTCATAACTTGTTAGTTATGAAAGACCTATCATGCCAAATTTTCACAGAATGCAGTAATAAGAACATAAAATGTGTCAAAGATCCTATGCAAATTCTGTTTGAAAGCAAATAGTTTAACCTTCTTGAGTAGTTTTGTTTTTTTTTTTTTCCCTAGAAAAATAACCAAACCTAGTTTCATGTGCCTATTCACATCCTCACAGTGCATTAAATCTTCTTTATGTTGGCTTTTTGTAGGAAAAAAGATCTACCTTTAGATGTGAAAGAATGCATAATGACATTCCAGATAGGCAAGAATTTAAGCATATGCCTTACTTTCAGCACAGGACTCATCCTATTAATTTCAACCTCTCTGGAAAGACTCCTGGAAAATGTTAATGTAGTGTCAACTGTAAAGATGTGGTTGTCTTTGTTCCTTACCATTTGAAATCATCTAAATTATTTCACCTAAGATACATCTACCTGCTAACAACTTTTAGCTATTAGTACTGATTATTAGTAGTAGTGAGTACAATTATGCTTTCCATTCTTTATATCAGTGAATTGTAAGAGTTTGTATTATTAGCAATTATCATTATGTCCATTCTTACACGGGGACTGAGACACTGTAAGTTCAAAATGGTTGTTAACAGCTACCTACAGACAAATGGGAAAGCGATTGAATACAATCTGCATATAGAGTCCCAGTTCAATAGCCTGTCCTGTCTCTGAGATCACACTACCTGGCAGACCTTCGAAGTAATATTCCTAGAAATCCATCACACCTGCTTTTTCAGCCTGAAAGATGTCAGATGGTTCCCACACATTCCATTTACAGAATGAATAGCCACAGAGATTAACCACTCTCATGAACGAAAGCTTACTCTCCAAAGTAAAGGTTAAGAATCCATATGTGCTGGTTTAACCCTAGCCGGCAGCTCAGCCCCACCCAGCCGCTCGCTCACTCCCCGCAGTGGGATGGGGGAGAGAATCAGAAGGGTAAAAGGGAGAAAATTCATGGGTTGAAATAAAGACAGTTTAATAGGTAAAGCAAAAGCTATATGCAAGCAAAGCAAAACAAGGAATTCATTCACTCCTTCCCATCGGCAGGCAGGTRTTCAGCCATCTCCAGGAAAGCAGGGCTCCATCACGCATAACGGTTACTTGGGAAGACAAAYGCCATCACTCCGAACGTACCCCGCTTCCTTCTTCTTCCCCCAGCTTTATATGCTGAGCATGAYGTCATATGGTGTGGAATATCCCTTTGGTCAGTTGGGGTCAGCTGTCCCAGCTGTGTCCCCTCCCAATTTCTTGTGCACCCCCAGCCTGCTCGCTGGTGGGGTGGGGTGAGAAGCAGAAAAGGCCTTGACTCTGTGTAAGCACTGCTCAGCAGTAACGAAAACATCAGTGTGTTGTCAACACTGTTTTCATCATAAATCCAAAACACAGCACCATATGAGCTACTATGAAGAAAATTAACTCTATCCCAGCCAAAACCAGTACACTATGTAACATGACAGAGAAAAAAGCCATCTGTAACCAAACAGGTGGCAATAATAGTGTTTAAAGTGCCTTTTTTTCCCCAGTCAGAAGAAAACATTTACTGAAATGTTTTAACAATTTCCACATTGGATAGTGTCCTGGTTTCGGCTGGGATAGAGTTAATTTTCTTCCTAGTGCTGTGTTTTGGATTTAGTATGACAAGAATGTTGATAAGACACTGATGTTTTTAGTTGTTGCTAAGTAGTCTACTAGTCAGGGACTTCTCAGCTTCCCATGCTCTGCCAGGTGCACAAGAAGCTGGGAGGGAGCATAGCCGGGACAGCTAACCCAACTGGCCAACGGGGTATTCCATACCATGTGACGTCATGCTCAATATATTAATAGGAGGCGTGGTCCAGGAAGTAGCGATCGCTGCTTGGGTATCGCTCAGCGGGTGGTGAGCAATTGCATTGTGCATCACTCATTTTGTATATTCTATCATTATTATTATTATTATTATTAT
>JAYKAV010003408.1:185082-293212 GCA_035582835.1 Phoebastria nigripes | reverse complement strand
CTCTCTTTCTATCTCCTTGCTTTGTTTTCCTTCTTTTTTTTCTTTTTTTTTTTTTTTTTGTCATCTGCTTCTGTATGACCATTTTCTGCCTCTTACTTCTTCCTCTCTGTATGTGCCTTCCCATCCTGCTGCTTTCTCATTTTTTTTCTGCTGTGTACAGAAGAAAACCTGCCACACACAGTTCATCAGATAGTAGACAATAAATGTATGGGAATGTTGTAGAATCCTATCATGGGAACAGTCATTTCCATCACATCACTGTATCAGTGGCAGAATAACTGCTACTGGCATGTTACAAATGCCTTAGACATACAATCTGTGGAAAAAAAAGCAGCAGGTTGCCACTTTCTTAAACTTGTGAAAACTAGTGCACAGACGATAAGTTAACATTTTAAGCTCTAACATCAATCTAGAGTACACCACAGGGGCTTCATCATCACCTGCAGTTTACATCCTCCAGCCCAGTTGCAAAGTCCATTTGTTGACACCCATAGCTATCCAAAAACATACACAATGCATAAGCTTTGAGGATTCCCTTGATGGTTGGTTGCCTCTGTTGTGTTATTTCGTTGAATTTTGTTAGTGAAATACAGGAATATGAAACCGAAAATACTGCCTGACATGCCTAGACATCTGACAAAATCAGAAAACAAAAGTTTAGTATAAAAATGTTCACCAGTGCCTAAGGTTTGTTGCCATACACATGCTGTCTTTTCTGGACTGACTGCCTATTTCCTTATCCACACCTATCTGGGACCTAAAATTCGGACATCCCTGAGCTTAATCCTCCTGGAGAACTCAAATTGCTAGTTATGTTCTCAGCTCAGAATTTAGTTCCAGAAAAATGTGGCAAACAGTGGTGGTAGAGACCTTTTAAACAAACAGACCTCTTACAAGAGAAGTTGCTCAGGAAGGCAAACCCTGACTCTACCTGACAGATTAGCAGCTAGGTAGAGTATTTAAACTCTGGCACAAGTTATTGTTTCTTAATACAGTGAAATTTCATACTTCTCTATTCAGTGATTTTCCATCTGAAACATATAAACAGGCTAGGGAATAAAGACACAAGCATTTATGAGCTATCCTTGGTTGGACGTGTGTGTGTTAAAATCCTTGGGTTGGACAAGATGACCTCCAAAGGTCCCTCTCAACCTAAACCATTCTGTTACTCTGTGATCCTCTGAGGCTGAGGTATAACTAGAAGTCAAATCTCCCTTTCTGAAGGCAAATGCTCAAACTACCACACTATTGGGCAAAAAGGGAGCAGTAGCATTACCTCATCACTATTTCTGGAGGAAAGAGAGATCCCAGTATTTATTCCCAAACAGGTTTTCAAGCACTTAGTCTCTGAGGTATCCACCTCTATCTGTTTTCAAGTCCAGGTATTTTCTGAGCATGATGTAGTTTGTGTTACTACTAATCCTCAATGAATCTCACTGTTGAGTTTCTCCTTGAACCTATGTAAGCCCTTTTGCATTCACAAGGACCTTCACAAATAATCTTAGATAAGCAGCTCTGTGTAATGCAAAAGAAAATGGAAATGAAAAAGAAAGACTGTTCAAGGGCAAGTACCATTCAGGATTATTTCAAGTTTAAAAGAAGGTACTCCAGAGAAAGATAAATACTGGACAATTCCAGAGTTTCATGCTCTAGAGACTCCAAACACTTCAATGCCTGGAGTTTTCAGAATAACTTATATTGAGAATATTTTTTTTCTTAGGAGTAAATTTGTTCTATCACTTTTATACCTTGATTCTACAGTGTATGAAGTGATATATTATCAATAGTATAATAAAATAAAAGTATGCAGGGTATCTTTTAAGGTGCAGGCAACAGTGTTATGAGTTCTCAGCAGCACAAAATAAATTTTATTCTGTCATCTGTGATGATAAAAATAAATTTGTATAATAAAATGGGTATGTTTATACACATAGCTTATTTTTTTCGATTTCCAGAGAAAACTAGTCACCATTAGCAGTTACAAAACATAGAGCAAAATTACTAAATATATTCAATCTTTTAAAAAAAAAATCACAGTAAAGACTATTATTTCAATTCATCTAAAATGTAAAAGTTTGGCAGTATACTTTTCCACTGGTACAAAAAACCCCCTGTAACAGCAACTCCAATAACTCTGTATTACTTAAGAATCTTTATATTTACCCACGCACTGGAATATTCATATTCCTTGCAGATTTAGTAACTTCTTCAAATTTTTCTATGCTTTCTTCAATTGAACAATTAATATTCGTTTTGCTAAAAGATTCAGATGCTGCAGCAAATACTGAGACTTCCGTAGCCCCTGCTGCAATCTGAAAAATACATTTCAATAAAACAGAATCATAACACTATATTAAAAGATTAGATTAAGCATTTAATTCTAGACATTCTAGAATTTTCAAGTACATTATAAGTATATCATCCATATCTAAAATATAAGTTTCATTCCAATTTTTTTAAATCTATTGCATAAAAACACACTGAATCAGACTTTGAATTCTTTCACTATGGCATATTTCCTTCCTTTTCTTAGCAATTAGGTAAACATATTTTTAAAGTGATAAATGATAAAGGTATTAAGATGTAGGAAATCATATGAATCAACTATGAAAATAACAATGATTGATACTTATATTCATTTTTCAGAAAAGGAAAAGATCATATAACAGCTCTGAAATATCCATCCTCTGTACAAAGCCTATTCCTCGTGAATGCCAGGAAGTCATTCTCATGCTTAGGAAAGCTCTGTGCCTGCATGTGCCTAGAGCAGCAACAATAACCAACAGGGATTTCCTTGTTAGAGCCAACTCTAGGATCAAGGGCTCCATTGGTCTTGGTGTCATACTTGATATGGATCATACGGAAAATGTGTCTGTGAGAGTCTGCTGAGAAAAAGTCTCAGAGCAAATACCAGTCTAGAAAATGTGTAAATGTGGTGACTTCACTGAAGGGGCAATTAGCCTGTGCTTGTGCTCAGTACCTTAGTACTCAGTAAATCAACTAACATCAGGCAAACTAGAATGCTGAAAGCGGAATGATAGGAGAATAAAACATTTAAGCTTAGGAGAATAGCTAATTAACTAATTCTCACTCTCCAGTGAGAATAATACTCTTGTTCTGTGAAAAAGAATGGAGCTTTTCCCCTTTCTCTCTGCTTCTGCAGGATAATGTCTAAGCTTCAGCAACCCTTACAGGAACAAATATCCTTTCAAATAGAGGGAAGGAAAAAAAAATAGCAGCAAGAAAGGACTCAGCAATAACCTACAACTATTTATGGTATAGAGATACAGCAGATTTAATTCTGCTAAACTTAAATTTAAACTTTAAATTAATTAATTATTAAACTCATACAAGCTACCATCGCAGACAAAGTTGTGGCACTATAAACCTGACTATTGACAGTTAACTCGCCTATGTACAGGATTCTGTTTTAACACAGATTTCATATGCAGTATAGAAACTGAATGATAGACTGCACCCCAAATGTCCATCAAGCAGTATGCTTTCCAAATACGGCTTGTCCTGTATCAAGACAAAAGCATAGAAGCATGAAAAATTTTCAGAAAACAAAAAAGTGTAAAGATTTCACTATCAATGTGTACGTTTTAAGAAGACTGAACTGCTCCATTTTTGCAATTCCAAACACTTCGGGTCTATAATTTTGAATATTTATTTTGTATGAACTGAAACAATTTAAACTTTCAAACCTTACCAAAACGAAATGCAGAATTTAAGAAATCTAATACATTCCTATAAAGCATTTTCATTTAATTGACTCTTTCCTCCTTCTTCTTCACTACTTTCCAGTAAGAAGACACTCTTCAGAAACTTTTCTAGGGCCAACAAGTCAAAGAAGGAGAAGGATCTGTCCTTCTCTTTATACACAAGCATCATTTATAGGAACTTGCAAAGACTGATCAATATTTCCATTAAATATGAATATATAGAGCTTAACATCACTCTGTGAATTTGCCCATTTTTCACAATGAAAACTGAGAGTTTTTAATTAAAAAAAACTATAGCTGAATTCTAACAGGACAGGTTATATGACATTAAATAGCTAGTTTATGGTACTGAACTGAAAGTGTCTGAAACATGAAAGAGGTAATTGTGGACATCTTCTATGAAGGCACTTACAGCAGAATGAAAACCTTGAAGATTAGGTGTGAGAACAGGATATTGGACTCCAGGATGCCGCTCAATGCCCCTCATTACTTCTTTGTGATCTGCCATCTAAAATATATAAATAATTTGTATTAATCAGCAGTTATTTTCTGATTTTATATAGCTAAGCAGAAATTGGCTTAAACTGTGTTTTTGCCTTCATTAGGTATACAGTTCATACAAAAAGTATAACAACAAAGGGGTTAAATTGATGTTGTACAAGCACTCTTTTTTTGGATTTCCTAACTTTTGAGAATTTGAGTTGCAAGCTTTCCTGTTCTATATGAATACAGATTTCTAGGGTGTTTCTTTTTGTGTGTATCTGTAAAAACATAATTTGTATCATAAATTGATAGACTTGTGATCATCAACTGTTATTGCAACTTTAAACTTACCTCAATGGACTCAATAGGTGGAATTAACAGAATAACTGACATTTTAAAACCATCCAAATCTTGAAAACTTCAGCACTCTGATAAATGCAACTTCACAATCTTAAGCATAAGTGAACCTGAATTCCTCAACACTGTAATCAGCATATTTGAAAAGACTAATCACAAGTCTATCCCTAAAAACATAGCAAAATCCAGTTCTCTGCGTAGTGTAACATTTTAATATACTTAGAATTTTCTTTCAAAAGAAGAAAATACTTCTTTATTATAGCAAAGGTCAAAGACCATTACTTTATTCAAGCATTTGTTTTCCTTAGTCTCCTCTCACGAAAGAAACTCTGCCTTTTTAAGATATTCTTACACTTTTCTCTCTCAAGATTAAATATACTCCATGTACTAATCAAGAAGATGAATCAAAGACTTATTCATGTAATAAACTGTAGATTATTTAGACAAGCACATTTTCTTGAAAGAAGTGAAGGAAAAATGAGTTTATTTTTTAATGGTGTGCATGCCTGAAAACAATACAATTAATAAACTGTATCCCTCATATCCCTCATATTTCATGTCTTACAGATTTTGAGTTTTAAAAAATGAATAGTGTATTTTAAATGCTTTTTAAATCAGCTTTCATAAAAGCAAATATTCCAAGTAAACAATATTAAATTGGATTTCTGATTCTTTCCACAGTGATGAAAAGTCATTTGAGGAGTAGCATATGAAAAGATACATGAACTACAAAGCTTTCGTTACTCCCTATTTTCAGCAGATACTTTATTTTTAGCTTTGCAGTACCACAATTCTAAATACGTGATATTAAATTATACCAGATTATTAAGTGACAATACTACTGGCAACCTGGAATTGTCCTGTCACTGGTTTCCTACTATGAAAATGAATGGATTAAAAATATCAGAAAAATGCATGTATGCCTCCTCAAATGTAAGCCCAACATGTATCTATAAGGAAGTGGATATATGGTATGAAAAGTGTCTTATAGCCGGACACAACTCATTTCTCATCATGAAACAAGTGATGGCACAAAGCAACTTTTTGTAATTGCTTCTACATAAACTAAATCAGTGTGACCACCTAACATATCTGATAACCTCACAAAAAACCATTTGGTAATGCCTTAGTTTTTTAAGAACAGTTTTTCATTCCTTAATTTAATATAAATCATATCTACATTTCTCAGGGCAAGGAAGAATGTTTGAAACCAAATGATTAATTAAATGGCAAATGCTGGAACTAATTCCATACTTTAAAATTATAGCCTGACTTAAAATATACTAGAAAACCAAAATGACACTTTTTCAACCAGTATAAAGCTGGCAGGTCCAAGTAATATTTTATGTATTACATTTGTCCCATTACTATTTTTCCTGTAAGTAAAATCCCATTTTAATACATATTGCATGTTATAAGTTTTTAAATTGTAATAAAGTATTTCTTTTGAAATTTCTTTAAAAATAAGCTTTCTAATGGTAGGTATTTATAATTTTTGGCCGTTTAGGTTATAGGTGTGGGATCCTGTTTTATATGGCACCTTGCTACTGTGGAACTTTTTCTTTTAGCTTTTTTCAGTAAAAAAATCTCTGCCAAAAAAAACAGTGGATGGGAAACCATAAAAGAGCTTTAAAATACTAAAAAAAGAAATAAGTGAATGAGTGATCTAAACATAACCATGAATTCTATTCCCATGACCTATGAAAAGAAAAAAGGAGCAAAGAAAAGACAAAGTCAAGACTGCACTCCCTATCAAAGCAACACAATCTTATCTTTTAAATAAAAAACATTTTAAACACAAATTAAGCCATTAAAATAAAGTATTCAGACATGAGTTTAAGATAAGAAGGGATCGTTCATTTTTCCCAAAACTGACAAACCTGTGCTAAATTTGGTATTCCTAACGGCTCACAGGAAAAGGAAATAATTAAACAAGAAAGGAAGAAATACACCTTTGCTTTAGACTTTTCCTTCTAATGTTTAAAAACGCCTACATTATTCTCTGTTGCTGTAACTGCCAAAGTTTGATGGCACTTGGAAAAACTTAGCCTATCCGCTTTTAACAGACATAATCTGAAAACTCATTGCCCCTGCATTGACACCAAAGAAATTCTGCATTGTCGCTGTTCTCTTCCCCTTTCCTATTATCCTTCCTTTAGGCCCTTCCCTGGTTATTCTGGGAACACTGAAATAAATCAAAGGAGTCCCTTAGAGAGTGCTGTACAGCCAGTTTGCTCTGCTAACTCATGAATAAGAAAAAGTATGATCATACCATGTTTTTCTCAGAGGAAAGCCTGGAATACAGTCCAGGCCCAGGATGCATTCTCGGTTTAAAAAGGACAAACTTTATGTTTGTCATTATTTTGACAGAAGATGTGCAACAAACAACGTTAAAAATTGAAGTATTTTCTCAAATCAATTCATTTCATGTTTTACTTTGTAAATAACTTGTGTGGTCCTCACTAAACATATAAGTACTCAAATGCTTCTGTGCTAACAAGTGCGTAATTTCTTGAAAATGAGTTTAAATAATATAGACAAGTACTGACTTATTTCCTTACTTGCAGAGAATGATTAAGTTTGTACAAACAGGAGCTACATACTATACTTCAGAACTAAGCCTGAATTTGCAGTGTTAAATCTCAAATGAAAACCTGGCACTCCTAATGCCAATGTAGTCTTGCTGCTGAGGTCAGAAAGGCTGGGATTTCTGCTGAATTGTACCAAATGTAAAAATTAATTTTGGAAAAATAATAAGCAAATTATTACGATTCATCAAAACTCAGTATGGCTGCTGATAGAGTGCTACATCTGCAAAATAACTAACGTGCCTAACTCCTACTACATACACAAAAGTCCCAAATTTAGATCTTTCAAACACACTTCCAAATGTGGAAAATGAAATTTCATTTGGGGGAAAAGAAAAAAAGGTATGATACCTTTCTTTTTTACATTGATGACTATTAGTTCTCAGAAGAGTAGAAAAGAGGTAAGAACAACATTAAATTATATTAATAATGTGTCACCATCCCAATTCTTTAGTTACAACTGAACATTTACATAAATAAAGAGCAAAATAAAATGCACAAGTACTTTGTCTCCATTGCACAGTACAACGTTAACATTGATTGTAAAGAATTTTCTCTTTATTATTAACTGCAGAAAGTCACTGCTCCTTTGTGAGCAAATTCAAAACCAGGATAGAATCTGCAACATCTCTCCTTAAGTAGAATCCTTAACGTGTAAGTATATGTGTGTTTGTATGTGTGTGAGCGTTTATAATGTTCATGTTTGGAAAAGGAGGACAGCATGGTGGATAGATATACGGAAATGTACCAAGTGCAGCAGATAAAAAATGGTGTTTGGCTTCAGGGAACAGTCAAGTTTCCATTGATAGTCCACACAATCCCTAGGCCTGGGGAGTCTACTCCCCTGGTTTGGTGCTAGGGAGCTCTGTAGAGAAGTTTCCCCAGTTTGCACAAGCCCTGTGCACCTAGGTTTTCCTTCTCTGATTCTAGGTCTTTGAACTGATGTTGCTTCCACAGGAAGTCCCCTCCACCATGACTGTTCCCCAGAGATCAGCCCCACTGCTGTTCATCTGGATACTCAAACTCAGTACTCTGTGTCCCGACAGCTTCATATTCTCAAATCTTTATCACTATGTCTACACTCAGCATCCTATATCCTAGCTGCCCTTTACCCAGAGGGTTGATATATCATCCCCACATGTCTTATCCCCATTCAGCATCCTGTGACCCAATTCTCTCACTCCCCATTTACTGCTGTCCCTTGCACACACACACTCATACAAATTCCTACCCTCATGCCGCAAGGGGGAAATAGGGAATCACCTGCTAAATTATTTATGTTTGGAGAGCGATGACAAYATTTAAGATTTCTCACACCCTATGTAGTAACCATGGCAAATTGTACTCCTAGCATTTCTGTTGATCCAGGTCCGCAGTGCTCCCCTTCTTAAGAGTTTAGCTGCCTGCACTCAAGGCCAGCTCACTGATAAGAAGACAGCAACTTGAGAAGCCTCAATCAGCCTTGGAGCTCATCAATAAAAGCTGGGAAGCAGATCAGCAGAGGCTCCCCCAAACAGCTCTGTTAAGAAGTCTTAATGTGGCCTACCCTCCCTTTTCACTCAGAAGAAACTTTTAACCTGAGACACTCTCATGCTTCCTTCCTGCCTGAGAAACAGTGCAGTTGCACAGCAGCAGCCAAGCCCATGCTTGGCCAGGTACCTTACCGACTGGATCCTGACCACATCCTGCAGAGTTGACTTCCCAGCTTGACCCTGGCACCTGCTGCATCACTGCAGACTCACCTGAGTATGTGTACTCTTGGCTGCCCTGGTTACCCTCACCAGACTTGCTCTGCTCTCACAGACTGTTGGACTGCCCTTTAATCAACAAGGCTAGAAACTCTGCTCCCCTTGTTATCGTGCTTGGCTTCCAGCTCCCCTTCCCTTCTGGAGCAACCTGCTCCCTAACTCTGCTGAGTTAGGGATTTAACCAGCTTTCTGCATAGCTTGCTGCCTTTTCTTCAATTTTGACTCCTTTTTAATATTAGCCCAACTTCAGCTGACCTGAATAAAAGCATAATACTTGAAAACTGTGTAAATGGTGTCTGACAACAGCATCTGATTTTACAAATAAACAACATATCATTTCTGTTCCATTTTCTTGTATAATTATACAGGCTATACTAGTGGAAAACTCCACTGCATGGAATGGCATTTAAATTGAAATAGTTCTGAATGGTGATGATTTTACATACCTGAGGCACCCATTTGGATGAAACAAAACTGGTGACTTCTATTGCAGGCAGGCCTGTTCTGGAAAGCCGGTTGATTAACTCAATTTTGGTATCAGTTGGGACTATCACCTACAGACGTGGAGACACACTACATAGTAAAGTATTTCATGCAGTAAGAAATTTTCATGCAGTAAGAAATTTCATGCAGTAAGAAATTTTTGAGTGAGTGAGTGAGTGAAATGTTCTTAGCACATAATACTTTTTTTTTTAAATAATGAACTATAATCATACATTATACCATAACTATATTGTTTCATGACAGTAGGAAGCTACTGCACAAGGAAAGCACTAGGCAGTATACATGATCCTACTTCATTTTTTGTCCACCACAAAAGAATGAGGAAGCACTTTCATGTAATTTGTTATAGATCTAGCCTCACTAATTGTTAGTAACCAAACACCAACCTAGCAAAGAAGCGACAAAGGAAACAGTAACACAGAATATTCCAACCAGAGAAAAATGAAAAAAAAAAGCTCCACAGCCGAGGCAGAGTAATCTTTTTCCTATTCTGTTTATACTATTAACACCTTTGATATCAGTAACAACGATATATGTAAGCTTATCCTCCTGTTTGCGGAAAGAGATGATTGTTTTGATACATGCACCCTATTTTACATAGTCTCTTTCAATCTTCTTCCATGCTTCCCTGCCAACTCTTCAGGCAAATATTATCAAAAGAGTAATTTCTTTTTCTTTCCATGCCTGTTCAGCAGGAAGTGTGACAAAACCTACTGTACTATTCCTACTATAGTAGCACATGTAGCACAAATACATATTATGAAGATAGCCAGTGTTTCATGGCATTTACTAGTTATGTCATGACAGAATGTGATTGATTGACAAGACAAATACCAGAGAGAAAAATGGCAGTAGAGTAACAGAAAGGGTAGTTAACCAAGTATAGCAAGAAATTGTATGATTTAACATCTGGCTAAATAGTAATATACCTTTATTCTAATATACAAGACAGTTATTAACACATAAATCAATAAATTTATTTCTAGTACAAAATGGAAGAAACACAATTAGCAGGATATATGTATTTTACACAATGAAAATAATGCTGATATCTATGTCAAAACATACCCCCAAAAAAGAGAAAAATTACCTTTTCATTTTGTAATCCATCTCTTGGCCCAACTTCTACAATCTTTATGTACTCAGGCAGTCCAGATGCTTGAGATTCCTGAAATACAAATCAATACTGAAACACAAAACAATGAAGGTCACTAAGACCAAAGGTACACCTTGTACTTGTCCTCTCATACGATTCTGGGTATAAAGTCATACTGTCAACAGTAACTTTGCTCACGGCCTTTAAAAATCCGTGAGAACATGTTCCACACCTTGAGTTAGGGAATAAAAGTTAAAAGCAGAAGTTATCTGCACGCACGTTCCACTGTTCCTCTGAGGCCACAAATGTTTACTATAAAAAGGTACATAAAACCATAAATGAACATTGTGTTTTACAGAGTGAGAAATATTCCCATTTCAAAAAGCTTCCCAACGAACGATCCAGTCCTCCAAACTTCTAACTGAATGTTCTCAATTTAACCGAACAGTTACTTCTCTGTAAATGTTTGCAAGACCAGGCTATAAATCTGAAAAGAACAGAGCAGTCAAGAAATGTTGAAGAGATTATTAATGAAAGATGAAAGTAATTCCTCTGCCTGAAGATGAAAGTTTTAAAGAAGGATTTAAAGGAGAACAAGGAAGGCCCCTGCTAGACAAGAAGAAGAATTTTCCAGGTGTAAGGGAAGATCTGGAAAGGCAGGAGGCTGACAGTGAAAGGAGGGAAGGAAGGCAGCAGTAAAGTCAAAGGGCTAAGGAGAGCACAGGGAGTTGGAGGGGGAGGAAGGAGAAACAAGAGCAGAAAAGCAGGTGAAGGGAAATGAAACTTCCTTTTTTATTATTTAGCTGCTCTGTTATTGAATCAAGTTGACAGGTGTGGCAGTTAACATAACCTGGGCCTTTAAGCCCTGAAACAGTTCAGAGCAGTTGCTCAGACTGATCCCCCAAAAAGCTGTGTGTCTTTAAAAAACAAATCAAATGGCCAACTTGGGGCACACTGCCAGCACCTGTATGAGCAGACAGGAGGGATGCAGGCAGCCCCACCAGGAGCTCTGGAGACGCTCTGTTTTCTGTATTGCACTGAATACAGAATCCAATCCAGTGTCTCCATTCCAGTGTTGAAAGCCTGTGCTGGGATTAGCGTGAGCTACCTGTGGGACGGCTGCTCCCGCTGCACCCACCACCTCCCCGAGAGTTAAAGTCCACGGAAAGGACGACACTGTCAGCCCAGGGGGACCGCTCCGCCCATGGGAGTCRCAGCTTGCCTGGAGACCAGAAGTCACTCTGCAGTGCATAAATTCGGCCACTAATCTCACATCATCCACAACCAGATGAAAAACCCATTTTTCATCCCTCCCTGGCTAGTATCATCAGGCTTGTTTCAACCAAACAGCCGCTAATTTCTCCTCATGGTAATGGAAAATAAGCATTCCTACAGCACCTTTGGTTTCTCCCCGCGTTCTCGGTGCCCGTGGATAAAAGTAAGTTCTCTGCAGCAACAGCCACAACACTAGCCAAAATACAATAAACATATTTCAGAGCATTTACTGTGTATTTATCTGAGCCCAGTAAAAAGAATGGGAAACAGCTGTATAGTATCTATTTGATCACGTGGAACATCTGGCAAGTTAAAACTCTGTCAGGCTGTGCTAAGCCCACACTCGCTGACAGTATAAACCTACTTAGATGTGAAGGTAAAACCTTCACATCTGCTGCATATTGTTTCTCTTTTTTTAAGTTATTTCCACAAATATGGCACCGCTTCAGCACTACGGGCATAAATCCGGGTTATTTCATGATTATCAGATCCTTCTTGTTACAAGACAAATGCCACAGCTGCCCTATGAGAAAAACTGTGACTGGAAAAAAAAAAGGAGCTAAAATAGATTATGTGAACCAAAGCTTAATTTAGAGCATGAAAATGTCCATAAAACTTCAGCGGCAAAAATGTTCAATTTCTAGGCCAAATCCTGTAAATCCTATTCAGTTCCTACTGTGGTAAAACTTTTGCTGAAATGAAAGAGCTGTACCTGTCTTTACAGAACAGTTCACGCAGCTACAGCACGTGCAGTAGCCATTCACACAGCCATTCGGGGATGTCTGCAGCCCTTGGATTTCGTAGGGGACAGAAGTTTGGAAGGGACATTGCAGAAAGCCATTCAAGTATTGATTTTTATTCTCCATCTGTGATATTAAAGGCATACAATCTCTTTGAGGCATAGTCCAGGTCTCTCACCCCCTGATTTTCTCTATAGCCTTCCTGTCCACTAGTCAGTTCCAACTTGAATTCACTGTTCTTGAACACAACACTGAGAACCATGTACGGGATGACTCTCACAAGGCCCACGTAGTGGAAACTCAAGGCAGTACTACAGACAAATCCTTACACTCTTCAAGCTGATGAACTAACAGCTCAGAGTAAACGTCTTGGCTCTGAGTCCAGAAGAGTCTTGCTTTCCATTGGATTTCATCTAGTTTCATCTATAGTACATTGATTGCTCCCGTCTTCAAGGTCACTCAGTTCCTCCTGTGTGGCATCCAGTGTGGTACTGATAATGTCTCCTGTCTTTCTGTCATCAGCAGATCTTACCACCTTCATATTTTCTGGTGAAAACATTTGGACTAACATGATTACCTTATTTTAACACAAACATATATTATCTAGTGCTATAGAAGAAACATGTTTTAAAAAAAGACCTGAGGAACTCCAACAGCAACGTCTCTTTGGTCTAATAAATCTGCTTTCAACATTATCTCTTATTTCCTCCTCAGCCAGTTTCTTACTCATCTCACAAATTCTGTTCTGATCATCTTTCTCCCCAACGTAACTAATAATTTCTCTCATGCTGCATTGCTGAAGCTCAGATAACAAGCAAGTAAAAGGGAGACAGAATACTTCGGTTCAGGCCCCTGTGTACTATTTATGCATTTTACAGTGCATAATCACTGGATAAAATTCAGAAACAATTAGAGACTGTAAGAGTACATGTACCATCTTCTGCTAAGATGACTCTAGCATTTTTCCATTCTGTGGCCCAAGTTGAATCAGAGGAGTAAAGGAGTACCCTTCACCTTAATCTCACCTGTCCTATGAATGAATACTCCGCAACTAGCTGTTAGGACATTCTTCCAAGACGTTGGAGATATGTACTTGACAATGTTGTCAGGAAGAAAAAAGAGACTCCCTGCTTCCTTGGGAAGTCTTCCGATCCCAGTGTCACACTTGCAGAATATTTGGACACCACTTGAAACACAGCTGAAGAAGTCACCTGAGCCACCAGTCACATTCTGTGCCAGGCTCAATGCCATCTGCGTTCACTAGGCAAGCTTCAAATCCACAGAACAGACTGAAGTCTTTAAGAACTTAAGCAGAGTTTAAACACTTCTCTGTCTACTATCTGGATGGCATTAGGCCTTAACCAGGACTTGGGCTTCATGAATTGAGGGATCAAGTTCCCCGAACTCTAACTGGAGGATGCCAAATGTGCGCCATCCCCTTGGGTAAAAGGAAGGATTTTCAGAACCAACGAGACCAACTTAGAGAATTTCGACACCTTTAAGTATGGCATTAAATGGTCTACAGATAATAAATAGAAAATAGAAATAGAAATAGATAGAAAAATGAAAAATATTTTTTGTATTTTAAGAGAATCCAAAAAAGGTAAACCTTACAGAAATACACAAGTACTTACATTAAACACTAGACATGTCAAGTAAATCATTTTGTTTCAGAAAAAAATATTTACTAAATTGTATTATATGAAGTATTTTTATGTAACAAAGTATAAAAAGTAGTTATGGTAGATACTTAGAGATGACTGCTTATTGAATTATATAGTGGCTCTGTTAAAAAGTAATGACTACCAAAGTACAATGTTTGAAATATCAAAAAGGAAATAGTTGACATAAAAGACCAAGAGCCTGGAAAATTTGTTTTTTCCATGTATCAAGCCTTGCCAAGGGAGAACAAAAAGCATATAAAACCACAAAAAACTGCCTCCCTCAAAACAGAATGCTGCCAAAGAGTCTTTTTAAAAAAATCAGAAAAAGGAAAACCATACTATTCAGCTTGAGACACTGAATGCCAAATTTCTGTACGGAAACATTTTCCCTGAGCTATAAATAGCTGAAAATTCAAGTTTATTATAGAAAATCCTAGTAACCCTCAATTAGAGCAGTATAATCTTCTTAACATACCAATAAACGTAATCAAATTAAATAAACACAGTTTTTTAAGCTCTGTCACTGCTTCACTACTTCTAGTAAAGGTGCTGAGGTTCCTTCAGCCTTCTGATTTTTATTCCATGCAGCTCATTCATATGGGCACTAATAGCACTGGCAAATATTACCCAGAGCTGCTCAAAAGTAACTGAAAAGACCCAAAAGTAAGGGAGAAGAATGTGGAGGTTCAGGTCTTTTCAATCTTTCTAACCAAGCAAAGATGAAGCTCTGCTTTCCTTGTCCACAAGGTGGTGTTCTGGCACAGAGGACAACTGAACAAAGGTAGGTCCATCTTGTACAAGGAAGAATTACTCTGGAGAGCAGTTTTAAACAAGGATCAGCAGGGAGGTGGCACCATAACTCTGTATGTATAGGTGCAGTGACATGGACAAATGCCCAAACAGTGGGAGAGGGCTCTGAGATAAATAATACAATTGCTGGAAGGAGAACAAAGAAAACAGTGGTCAATCTTCTGAACACATAGATGTCTCTAAACTTTACAAGACACAGAGGAAATAAACAGGAAGAAATTAAAATCTTAGTACATAATCAAATAATGATTGAAGTGGTATTGCAGAGACTTGTTTATATAGTATAGTTCACACTACTGGAAGGCAGATATAAAACATATTGATTCCCAAGTTAACTGGGGGGAAAATGGAGAAGATTCACCTGTGAGATATAAATAATATATATAAATATTCAGAAAACAGTGGGACACACCTGGTGAATATCCCTCAGTAAAGATAAACTGAGTATTCATCCTAGAACTTCTGCCTTATGCTGCTGACATGACCACTGGGAGAACAATAGCCAGGAACAGGCCATGACTAGCAAAAAAACTCATCAGCCCTTGAGAAGCTTTCATGAAGTAAATTTTTCTTATGATATCATTGCACATTCATGACCTGAATGATAACATAGAAATACCACAAACAAAGCAGTTGCAAATGCTTTAGACAACAGGACTGGAATTCAAAATTCCATTGACATAATAGAGAAATAAATGCGATGCATTTCAATAAAAGCAATACACAACACAATGCTTAGGACTATCCTTATTGTATCTGATGCTGACTGACTAATTAAAAGAATTTTTGCATGTTGTCCTTTACAAATTCTATCATGCTTATTTCTCCATTTTAATAATTTTTACCCCTCAAAAAAAGATTTTTCTAAAATATAAGATAGAGAGTACCTGACTAAACAGTTCTATAGAAAAGGACTGGGATAATAAAACGAGTAACAAACTGAATATGAGTCAATAACATCATGCTCTCAAGAAAAACAAAAAGAAGAAAATGAGATGGCAAATCTAATCCTAGGCTATAAACAGGGATGTCATAGATAAAACAGTAGCCTGCCACTTAATGAGTAGAAATACTGTGTCTAGTTTTGGACTTCCTACTTCAAAAAAGAATTCAATCAACTGGAGATCATCCATAGGAGGGTGAAATATAAAATGCAAGTAAATCGTTATAGAATGAAATCAGTTAAATGCAGAGTTAACTTATCTGGAATAAACCAAGGTCAGAAGGGACCTCTGGAGATCTAGATCAACCACGCCTGCTCAGAGCAGGGTCAACTAAAGCAGGTTGCCCAGAATCATGTTCAACTGGGTCTTGAGTATGTCCAAGGATGGAGACTCCTGGGCAACCTGTTCCAGTGTTGACCACTCTCACAGTAAAAAAGACTTTTCTGATCTTTACATGGAATTTATTGTGCTTTAGTTTGTGCCCATTGCCTCTTGTCCTGTCAGTGACTTTGTCTGTTTTATTCAGCCCACCAGGTATTTGTACATATTGATAAGATCCCCCTGAGCTTTCTTTTCTCCAGGCTAAACACTCTCAGCTCTCTCAGCCTCTCCTCATATGACATGCTCCAATCCATTAATCATCTTCATGGCCCTTTGCTGGATCTGATCCAGTATGTCTACGTCTCTCTTATCCTGAGGATTAAACCTACAGGTATTATTTTAGTCAACATCTTCAAATTTAATTTGAACGTGCTTACAACTTTTATTTGAGGGCTTGTGTGAGCTCATGAAAGAGTAGTGATTTACATATATCAGGAGATTATCTGAACTGACTGAGAATTCACCGTAGGGATTTCTATTGTAAAGTAATAGCTCTAACATTTCTACTGTCATTTCCATTAATTATTAAATTCTAATATAATCTGCTAGTACACTTATTAAATTGTTGCAGGGCTGTTTACAATAAAATACAAGTCATTTATATGAAAACAGAAGAAATATGAATTTAAACACAGGGGAATTCAACTAAACTATAAATGCTTATGCTGCTGGAGTGGCCAGTTGTTTGATCTAATCCTGTTTACAAAGAGGACTTTAATGGTAAAGACAAAGGTCATAAAGTGCAAATAATATTAACTAACAAATAATAAGAAAAAACTATGACTTTTATTTAGAAATTAGAAATTAATATTTTGTAAAAAGAATTCTATCAAGTGAGCAGAATTCTGATGAACTGACAGTTCAAAAGGTAACACATGACATTAATAGGGAATGCTCCAGAGACTGTAAAAAAATGTTGCTGTGTTAAGAATAATATTCTTACACAAAATTAGAAAATTCAAGTCATACTCTTAACTGCACTACTAATGGACATACAGTTATAAATTTAAAAAAGCAAAATACCATCTATGTATTACTATTCCTTTTGGAAATCCTTTAGAATAGGTCTTCCAAAGCTACAGAAGACGAGGTTTAAGAGTGGTATTCAGTTCAAGGTTAAGAAATCTCAGCTCATTCCTGCTGTCTAACCATATGTACCTGGAGTCATTCTGGATGACTTAAGAGTTCTGGCCTCCAAGTGCTGCTCAGGAAGGGCATGGGTCCCACTTCGTCCATTTACCATAGGTCTCATTTCAAATCTATCAAGATGTCTATACACTGCAGGGCATCTTATATGGCACTAGATACATCTGTTAGGTAACTGAACTGAGCTTCTAAATGGTTCCCCCCATGCAGGTGTCTAAAGGCATGCTAGATGTCTAAATTCCCATTGCAGCTGAAGGAGCTTTATTTAATATGGCTGATGGAGATAAAGAATAATTCAGGTCATCCTACGGTTCACACCTAGTGGCTAATGATCTCAATCGCCATGTTTGTATAACTGCTTGGGGACTGAATGCCACTCCAGAAGGAAATAGGTCTCTTGTGCATTTTACAATGTACAGGATATGCCTACCCCATAAGGATGTCTCATATATCCCAGGTGTTTCAAATGGCACTAGGCACCTATGTTTAGGCAACTGAGTCCTGTCCTAGGTCTGCACTGGCTGTCACAAGAACTTCAGCTGCTGTAGACACCTACTTATGTCTTAATTCAGATGTCTTAATCCCAAGCAGACATCTGCCTCAAATGAACTATACATCATCTAATGAGTTATCAAGAGAAATCGGAGGAACTTGAGTTCCTCCAAGAGCTCAGTAGGCGATGTATTCTTTTCATCACTCTAAATTAAGTTTTCACCCTTCCTTGCTGACATGATTCCCAATCCATCCTGCTGCCCCATTTCATCTTTGCCTCTAAGCTCTTCTTCACTGAAAAACTGGAATGCAGATAAATACATAGGAGAGAGGAAGTAACATTACCCCTTGTAGCAGATCATTTCAAACCAAAATATACCCTCAGCAACCGATACCTTACACATGAACAATTTTCCAGGTATATGAAAGGCAACATGTAGCACATGGATATTTAGGCAGCATCAGTCCAATGAAGAGGATTCTAATTCCTGTTTCAGAGCATCTCTTTGGAGCAACTGGCATGATTTCTATTCTTCTGCCCAAGCTACACATTAGAAGCAATTCAGATCAACTGAATTCTTCCCTCCTTGTTTTCCCATAACTCCTCTGTAAACAGAGCATTCACATTGATCCAGAGCTTGACCCATGGACTGACTTTCCAGTTTGACCTTGGACCTCTCTCATCAGTATGAATCTGACTGATGGTCACTGGGCCGTGTGGCCAACCCTGATTACCATCACTGGACCGAATCCTGACCCTGACTCACTGACCTGCACTCCCAGCTCTAACCTTGGACCTCCCTTATCACCACAAACTTGCCCGATGACCTGGACTCTTGCCTGAACCCGGCTACCACCTCTAGGCCTACCCTTCTCACCTCACTTAGCTACTGTGGGACTGGGCCCTGGCTAGTGACCTGCCAGCCCTGTTACCACCCTCAGCTCCCCTCCCTTACGGAGCTGCTGGCCCTCGCTGCTTCCTGACAATCGAACTGAGAGAAATGTCATATTCTAGAGTTCATTGCAATATCTGATCCTTGCTCCCTGAGATCCGGTTCAGATATATACTCCTTGAGCATTTCTTTACCCCAAGTCATACATGCTGGGAGTAGAATGCAGCCTATTTCTCCCTCTCTTTGCCCCTTTCTAACAGTTGTACCTAAAAAGAAAGTGCAGTAGTTGTTAATGGCTAGCACTGTAAGTAGAAGCTTTGTTGATGGAGGCCAGTAACATCACATGCTCCAGATTAGAGCAGCAGCAGTCATAAGCTATGTCTGAAAGTTAGTGCTTTGTACATTAACCCTCTCTGATCCTGCTGCACCATCTCCTTACCCAGTGGAAGCTACAGCTATCAGATGCTATGAGAGTAATCCCAAAGGATAATGTCTTGTTCAAGCAACAAACAAGGGGTTGACACGAAAAAATACACCAAAATCCAACTAACAGTGAAAGAGGTCTGTCTGATACACAAATACAACTCCACTCATAAAAGAGAAAACTGAGGCATGATACGCAATTGTGCTAAACGACTTACTGCATAGAGAATCACCAGAGGGGTGCTAAGTGTACAAACCAATTTCACAGCACAGTATCTCCCAGGCCTCAGCAAAATGTAACAAGATGTAGCAAATCAAATAAGTGACTCCTTTCTATATGAAAGGACATTTCTTTCAGGCCAAACACAAAATAGCACATTTTCCAAAAGAACTGCAGAGTTAATAAATCAATATAATCTCTGTCTGCAGGAGTCTAACTGAGGGAATAAGAGAAGGAATTCCTCACTTCTCAGACTATTTTCCTTTATACTAGATCAGAAGAGGTCAACTCTCACATACTTTGTGTGAAACACCTGCTGAACGTTGTTTTCTATGATTTGCAGTTTACCCTTTTGCTTACAGTGGATGTGCTTAGCTGCTCAGAGATGCAAACAAAACCTGCAGCTGCCTCCAACATATAATTTGCCTCGTATAACCAATTCAAGTGAACTCGGCTTGAACTATGAATACACATAAACTGAAACCCTGGCTCTTTCTGTTTTGTTTAACTGAAAAGGTAGTCATACATTTGAATACTGTTTGGAGGTGTCTGCTTTCACTTTTACTTTAAAAGCATAAGAATAAGCTCTAATAATTTATTAATACATTTTTAAATACATGAGAGGATGAAGGTTGTTTTCTGTTCTACTTTTCATATCACATCAAAGACTAAACTAACGTTCATTCTTACACTATTCCTCATTTTCCCCTTTCGTGAGGAAGTGCCGAGTTCAGAAGTAATAAACAGGCTTAAAGATTCCTCATTGTTTTTTTATCGTGTCATGGGTTTGGAATGCATTCTAAAACTACTACTCTTTTAGTCAAACAAATTACATGGGTTACCATACTGATCTTGCAACAATATTATCCTGTGTTTCTTTATGACCTTCTCAGTGTCTTCATAAACTACATTTTCTTCCTGATCTCTCCATTATTTGAAGAGAACATAAAATGTAACAGTATTTCTACCAAGACTGAAGAGCTACACTGAACTACTACACTAGGCACGTGTTTTTCCCAGTAGCAGTATATAAAACCATGAATTGCCAGCCTATATTCTTTAGCTTCGGTTCTGATTAAGTCCTTGCTTTGTAACTTTTCATATATTGCTTTCAACCCCCAAAACTGTGCAAAGCACAGATACAGTGAAATGATAGAACACAACTTAACTGGTGGTTATATCTCAGGTATGCAGTAAAGGCTACGCTGGATAGAAAATGAATAAAAGCTGTATTTCCCACCTTACATAATGGTAAAGAGCAAAATCTATTAAGACCACCTATTCAAAATATAAACATTCATGAAGAAACACACATAATATCATTATTACATAAAACACTATTACTAGTTTTATTTCAAATATTAGAAATAAATATTCAGGGAAAATATAGGCATATAAATATCAACATTCTAGATTTATTATTAATTTACATATTTTATTGGTTTTGAATCTTATTGTTCTTCAAATATTTTGACATCTCAATTTAAACAAAGCCAGTGAAAGTATACTGGAAAATATGTATAAAAATTATGATGATGTGAAGATAGTTACAGACCCGTAGAAGCCTGTCCCTTTAGTAAGCCAAGCTAAGAAATGTGAACACTTGAATTGCATGAAGTTACTCATTTTAAATTGTGATCACCAAAATTGTGACAGTCCATGCTACATTCTAACTATACTGCCAAGGACAACAACTTATTACATGTCAGTAGAGAGTCACACAAACATTTCTGGTGGTCATGGCTTAAGATTTGCCGAATGCGAGCTCCAGTGGATCAGAAAATTCCACAGGCAGATGCAGGCTACCAAAACTGCTGTTCTGACAGCCCTTTAAAAAAGAAATCTCAGGAACCGGGGACGGAATGTCTAACAGAAGGAGCAGCTAGTTCTAAAAGCGACTGCAAACCACGTCCAATTCTCTGCCATGATGTTGGATGCTCTGAAAAAAAGTAGTAGCATTACAGGACAAATACTCAGAAGAATAAAATCAAGCCCAAGACTGTTCACAATCTTTGAAAACAAAAAAATCTCTTCTTTAATATTCATGTCTGTATTTTACATAAAATCATTCATAACCTGGCAGAACAAAAAAAGAAACCAAATCTGTCAAATAACAGTCTCCTGGATGAGTCTGAACTTTCTGAATTATCACTGACAACTTGACTTGTCATCTTCTAAAAAACAGTTGTTGATATTTTCAACAAATGTAGAGCACATGGAATCACAGAGGTTTGAATACAAGTGTCAATTACAGCTAACAGTTCATGCAACCTAAAAGCAGACAGATGTGCTGTAGTCACAGATAATTTTGGATAACTTACAAAATAATGATGAAGGGAGTGCATTACTAGAGTCAGGTGGTAGCAGAGGCATAGACAACCACAGTTAGACTTGTGTTACAATGGAATCGTTAATAATAAATGGTACTAGAGGCCTCTGTTGTTAGTAAGAGGCCAACACAGCCAGTCACTTTAGCAAAAACTAAAAATGTATTTTCAGGACATGGTGTATACATTACCTTTTTCTATTTCCCTAAATGCTTCCCTTGGCTAACAAGCAGCACTTCTCCATTAACCAAGTTGATCTGCAGCCAACTCACTTTCATCCATATCCCTATCTTGGTCAAAGCCTGGAAAAGCAATTATACTCTGCCGTCTGGGCTGGATGAAAAGGATACAGAGAACTGAGATCAACAGCATACTGATGACACTGGAGCCAAAACCTCCCACACTTTCCTTTACTATTATTTATGGTAATAGTATTATGGTGTGTATGGTGTTTTACAGGCAAGACTGAACACAGAATTCTGTAAGGCAGAAAGAGTGGTGTTTTTCCACACATACTGAAAAAGCAGAGGCATGATCATCCTTACAAGACCAACATGTGAAAGTAATTTGCCCTTTATAATGCTTTGGGATATCAATGGGGGGGAAAACGAATACATTGACAAGCCAGCCCATTTGCCCTATCAGGTAAGTCTCTTTTAAATACCTCATTGTCAATAAAAGTGAGTTATGCATAGATCTTTAAGAACTCAAGTAAAAAGTTGGAAGTAAATCAATTATTCTCAATTATTATGGTCATCAAAATCACCTTCTGTGTCCAAAGGCAGTGCCTAAAAGATCAAGGAAATCTTTAATTCAAGTACAGCTGGCCCACCACTATGTTTTCCATAGCTCTCTTCCCAAAAGACACTGATAAAAATGACAGTAGCTTAATGGTTATTTATTTAGCCACTGTTGGCAACTCATCCTTCAGGAGAATTTAAAATTTATAAAGCTCTTTAGAAAAATAACATCTGCAAAGTGTTACCATAATAATTTCCCAATAGCAGGAAGGAAATTATGGTACCTTGAACTCTACACCATTCTTGATGTTATAAAAAATGTTCCATTTTCACAATGGAATCAGTCAAATGTAAGCATATTTAAAGAATATCATTTTCTGCCCATTTAACTGATAATAATTAAAGCTATTGAAAATTTTCCTATATGAAATTTAGAAAGAAGACAGATATAATGCCTTATTTTTAAAATAAACATTTTAAAAATTTTATCAGTTTTTATGAGCTTATTAAAAAGTACTCATATTATAATGATAGGTCACAGCTTCTGCTGAACTGGTTAAATTTCCAATTTATTACATTAAATAGTAATGTAATAATATTTTAACATGTTCTAATCATGCAAACCTGAAAACAGTGGAGTGGAACAAGCAGAAGAAAATGGACTGGTACTGGAGAAACTATGACAAAGACAAAAACAAACTGGGATCATATCACTTCAGACTATTTGAGAAGATTAAGGGTTGTCATGGCAAAATGAATCACGAGATTTCCTAATTTTTTATTGCTTCCACTTCTAGACTTCGCACATTTAGGAAGATTTTTTTCAGCCTCCATATTCTGGATAATACGTTGTACAACAGATGAGAAAGAAATGTGCGTTGTTGTAAAACTGGTAGTAAGACCAGTGGGTCAGTGTTAACTGAGCACAAAATAAGTAAAAAATATCTAATAGTATTACCATTAGCTGTACTTTCATTTCACTGTAACACATTTATGTCTACAGGTGTCCTACGTATCCCATTACAGTCAATTTATATATTCATGTATAATGTCTTAAGGTTCCCTAAACACAGCATGTAGGACACAGGACTTAGAATCATAGAATCATAGAATCATTAAGGTTGGAAAAGACCTCTAAGATCATCGAGTCCAACTGTCAACCCAACACCACCATGCCCACTAAACCATGTCCCTAAGCGCCTCATCTACACGTCTTTTAAATACTTCCAGGGATGGTGACTCCACCACTGCCCTGGGCAGCCTGTTCCAATGCTTAACCACTCTTTCGGTAAAGAAATTTTTCCTAATACCCAATCTAAACCTCCCCTGGCACAACTTGAGGCCATTTCCTCTCGTCCTATCGCTAGTTGCTTGGCAGAAGAGACCAACACCCACCTCGCTACAACCTCCTTTCAGGTAGTTGTAGAGAGCGATAAGGTCTCCCCTCAGTCTCCTCTTCTCCAGGCTAAACAGTCCCAGTTCCCTCAGCCGCTCCTCGTAAGACTTGCTCTCCAGACCCTTCACCAGCTTCGTTGCCCTCCTCTGGACACGCTCYAGCACCTCAATGTCCTTCTTGTAGTGAGGGGCCCAAAACGGAACACAGTATTCAAGGTGCGGCCTCACCAGTGCCGAGTACAGGGGCACGATCACTTCCCTAGTCCTGCTGGACACACTAGTTCTGAGACAGGCCAGGATGCCGTTGGCCTTCTTGGCCACCTGGGCACACTGCTGGCTCATATTCAGCCGGCTGTCAACCAGCACTCCCAGGTCCTTTTCTGCCAGGCAGCTTTCCAGCCATTCTTCCCCAAGCCTGTAGCGTTGCATAGGGTTGCTGTGGCCAAAGTGCAGGCTTTGTGCCTTTTTTGGCAGCTGGAGGTAAAGTAGGATATTATAGGGCATCTTAAATGGCATCAGCAATGAAGCGTGGCCAGCTGAATCAAACCACTTCTCAGCACTGTTAGCAATGGCCAAAAGCACATGAAACAACTCAGCCGAGTAGTAAGGGCACAAGTCAGATGGCTAATTACAGGCACCTAGTGCATTTGAGATGCATCCCACTCAACTTCCAGCTACTGCACCAGAGGGCACAGGTCTCCCATAAGTCCTGTTTGATATCTGCCAACCCTGTAAGCCATCTCAGCTACCTTAGGGCATCTCACATGGCACCAGACAACTGTGCTTAGGCAATTGAATCAAGTCCTAAATATCAAAAAACGGCAGAGAGACAAGAGAAAATTCTCAATCACCAGTTGATTCCTGTCTGTATAGCCAACAGACAGCTGGCTTAGTAGCTTAACTTTCTGTCTTCTTCATACCATTCAGGCAAAAGTGAGACATGGCAGGGCCAAGGAACTTGCCTATCCCCTCTCTTCTCTTTCCCCAATAAATTCTTCATGTAAGCTGTTTTGCTTTATATGAAGCCAACATATAGTTCAATTCAAATTATGTTTCCAAGCTTTTAAAAATTCAGCTGTGATCAGCTGTGGATTCTGTTAAATCTTTTTCATAATCCCAGTATTCCACATGACATACCTTCATCACTTACCTTGCTCCCCCATTTCTCACATACTAACACCTATATTTAATCTCATCTTAACTACTTGCATTAAAAGTAAACCCTAAAGCCACATACAGTTCCTTTCCAGATGCTGCTGTTGAATTATTTCCCTATGGGTTTCACCTAACATTCCACCAATGTCCTCTGGCGCTTCAGTCCACACATCTCATGCATTCAAAGCCTTTAATTTTTTTTTCCAAGAAACTCATAAACTAACACCTTTATTCCCATACAAAACAGCTAACATCTGTGGACAAAAAAACAGTCAAACAAAGAAGAAATGTCTACCCAGCAGAGTTTTTTACCAATGCACCTTTTAGCAGTTTTTGCATGTAATAAATCTGTTTTTTTGTCACAAGAGCTGTTGAGAATCACCCTCATAAGTCTATTTAATCCAAATAACAAATTCAAATGTAATACAACAATTGGAGTAACTTTCATTCATTTACACCAAACCATAAAATAAATCTCCATTTAACAAGGTAATTATCTAAAAATAATATCAGCTACAACAACATTCTGAGAGGAAGTATAATTTCCTTCTTATCACTTGCAGCATCTTTTTCATCTTTTGCAACAGTAGAATTTTGTCCCAAACTATGATGGAAATCTTTGCCATCAGTTATTATGTCTAATCCAGTAAAAGTCTGAAAAGTCATGAGCTGATTACTTCCAACTCTAATACCTTAAGATTGAAAAGCAACCCTGAAAGTATTTTCCTGAAATGTACATCATGCATTTATCAGTTTTCTGATTCCTTTGGAGTGAGAGATTGATTAAAAGACCAGATAGTCAGAAAAATAAAGTCTGTATCTGATTCATAATCTCATATTTAATAAACTCTTTATTATTTGTTACAACTTATGTCACTATCAACATATTACAAAATAGAAAAAACTTTTATCTCCGCTGCACTACTTAGTTTTAAAGTGTGCACACCATTTTGACATTTCTGCCCCAAAAGGGCTATACAAGTGTACATTAATACAGCAGTAATAAAATATTTCCCTTTGCTGAAAAGCAAAAATACTGAATTAACTTTACTGGTATTTAGCACAGTATGAAAGACTGATTTTGATCATGGAGCTGCAGGCCTCATATTACATGCTCTTATCTCAGAAATTCCAGATCAGCCAATAAAGCAACTTTTTCAGAGTTTCAATATCCTGATGAGTTTTTCTGTGTGACAGAAGATGGATGGATTAGATAGCCAGAGAGAACCTTTTCCTATAAATTTGTGCCTGATAGCTTTTTATTCCCATTCTTAAAATTAATATTTTTCTGTCCCAGTATTTTCTGAGGTTCAGTTAATTGATGAGCCTTATTGAGTGCATAGTACTTCATTACACCGTATGTCAAGGTCCACATATGCATTATGATGTGCATTGGCACACATTGGAAGGTGGTACACATTCCCCAGTAAGTTCACAATACCACACACCATCTTTAATACACATTTCTCTTTCATACTTCATCTATCTTTTTAAACATACATTTGGGGGAAAAGAAGAATGCTAAAGAAAATATTTCACCTTTGTTAAATGAATGAGAGAACTAAACAATAGAAGAGAAAGCAACACAGCCTGAAGTACTAAATAACTACTTTTCTGAAGTCCCCCCCAGTTTCTTTAAACATAACTCCTTCCACATTTGACACATCAAAGGATCTCAATAACCTTCAATTCCTAAAATTTCAGAGAAATCATCACCTTGGTTAAACGCCTCAAATAATTTATGTTGTAAAAGAGCAGAGGGTGACAAGAACTCATTTCAGCTTTATCACTGGACTATACCTACACTGCACCAGCTTCTCATTGCATGATATTCACATAGAAACTGGAATTCAAACACACACTTTCATAAACAAGTGAATCTTCCAACCCAGGTGCTGTAAGAATTGGAACTACCTTTTTCCTCTGAAACACCAAAAAAGGTCCTATCATAAAACTGAGAGAAAATAAGTGAAACTTCATTCTAGGTACCCAGCATTCCACCTTTAAGCCAAGTCTAAGTGAAAAAAAACTAAATTGTGATCCAAGCCACTATAGAGATGTCTGTTACTACTATTTATTAGTCACCTCGTCAGACAGTTCAAAGATACAAAATTTGATTAATTAGGAGCAGTAAATATTTTGCTTTATGAAAACTTCTATGTCTGACCAACTGGTAAGTCTTACAGTAGTCTTATAAGGCATTTGTGAGATTTCCTTACCCAAACCAGAAACTAGAAGATCCACAAATTGTGAATAAAATCCTTACTCAAACCTGAGACAAAGATAATATTCCCATTTATTTCAGTAGGAATTAAATTTGGATATAGTTGATCTTAGGCAAGTCACTTATCTTCACTCTCAGCCAAGGCAATGAGAAAATGAATTAAGAAGAATGATCTCAAGGTGTATGAATTTTAAAAAGATGATTTGACACATGGCGTGTCTGAAATTAATCTTTTTCCTTGAGCTGGCAAGAGAGGAAATGAACATCACTGTGCCCATATGTAGGCTTTGAAGGAGGTGGAGGTGGGACAAGTCAAAAACGGCATCTCACCAAAAAACAGATGTTGGGTCTGAGTAGAAATTTCCTGTGCATTTTTTTAATTCCCAAATTTGCAGAGCAAGATCTGTAAAATCCTTTACAGCATTTCCAGCTGTATTATAAAGTTCTAAACCCACATAATAATCCCAATACAGCATAAATCTGTATCAACTAAAAAGCTCCTATTATCTTTCCACTATTTACAATCCAATGGCACAAAAGAACTAAAAGTCAGTGACCCCATTTAGGTCAAACTTACACTTTATTATCAGCCTCTTAACTTCTAACATCCTGTTTGGCACCTTTAGCAAACCAACTACTTGGTTGCAGCCTTTTTGGACATTGTCTCTTCAACATTTTATCCACCAATGTTCTTGAGCTCTTATTCTGCAGCATAAAGAATACCTGGCTGAAAAAATTGTCATGAGTCTACTGACTGGATCTTCTAAAGGGGAAACTCCTCTTGACTTCAAAGAAAATTTTGGAAAGAGCTCAGCATTGAACTCTCTCTACTCCAGTTAAATTCAGTGGGAGTGTGTTTTTGTGTTTTATTTACTACCTTCAGTGTCAGCATGTATCAAATATCACTTATCATCTCCAAAGTCATCAAGAAAAGATACAGCATGCTGATATGAACTTAATAGTTTATAATTTCATTCTAATTTATAGTTATAGTAATCCTTTCTACTTTATTCTTCCATTTATTTTATTTTTTTTAATAACTTTGTATGCTTTACATCTTATGAATGTTAAGAAAATACATGTTGCTTGGGAATCTGCCACAAAACAAAAAAAGTCCCATTCTTGTGATGTATTCATCGAGAAAAAGATCCATCTACTGAGTTCTGTATTGACAAGGCCTCTACATGTAGAGGAATATGAAGGGCTGGAAATCAGGAATTTCAAAGTCTCTTAGTGATCAGTTATTTACTCTTAAATTACATGAAAGACAACGTAAAATCTAAATACCTTGGAAGTTCAGGATGGAAACACAGAATGAGGTAAGAATGGTGGGTAAAGGAGAGAGAAAAAAAAAAAGGATACAAGATCTTTGCCCCATGCAATTAATATACTTTCTCTATACTGATTTCATTAAGTATCTTTAAATAGCATCATCCTTTTAAAGAGTCAAGAAACAATGCTACTACAATATAAAGTTCGGGACATCTAGCTTCTTTTTTCTCTATTAAAAATACATTTTATATGCAATTTTCAGCAGATAAAAAAAACCAAATGTAAATTACGATGTATTTCTTGCATATTGTAATTGTCATAATAAATGAATACATTTGCAATATTGTTGACAGCAAATTTTTATAGTACTTCTTAAACTACATAAATTAAATAAAAAATGAAAATAGCCTAAATAGTTATTTAAGGAGAGCCTGCAAATGTGAATTTGGTCCTGGAATATATAATTACATGGAGATAAAAAGAACATGAAACATAGTATGTCTCAAATCAGTTGCTCTGAGCTGTAGCTAAAAGATTCAAATAAAACAGACATGCCTTCTCCTCCCAGGTAGCATAATACCATATGCCTCATTCTTTATGCTGTAATTTGAATCAAGAATCAACCATCAAATACAAGAAGTGGTTAAGACAAATATACATAATTGTCATATGGGCTGTGGTTTTCATTGTTATTCTTGAGTTACTTTAAAAATAAATTTGAGAGGTTTCTAGCATATGTTTAAAACATGATAGTATATTGCAAAATCTAAACTAGCAAATTAAAACTGCAAAAGAAAGACACTTGTGTGCATCTCTTGATCCAAGAGTGTCATGCAGTAAGATGAGGGAATCTTACACTGTATGTTTTAGGTCTGGATATTTAGGCATGTAGCATATAAATCATTGCAACCTAGGCACTGAAACAGAAGTTAGCTGTCTAAATTAGAGGACCCAAGCTTTTGTTCGTTATTATACGTATTTAGCATGTACAATTTGTGTTCCTCTCCAGTTATAAAACTGACAATAATGTACACTGTGCTTTCAAATGATAATATACTGAACAACTGTTAATAATTCTGGGTATTGCATCCCATATGACAGCCTAAATCTGTGACAGAAATCCTACAAGATAACATAGCACACATTACCATTATGGAGATAGATTTACGCCTCCTAGAGTCACAGCCACATCCAGCAGAGCAAGAGACTAGAGTTTTATTTTTGACTTATTTTTGCTTTGCTTGTGGTAGATGTAGGCAGCCCTCACCAAACCATGTAACTCCTAATATACTCCTAATATACTATACCTCTCAGTACACCTAGCTAGTGGTACATTAAAACACAAGGGTCTAAGAGAAAGATGCTTATTACTTAGTTATGTTTAGCCACTACCCTCTTGTACAGTAGAGTAGGATGCACTGATTCAAAGGGGCAGAAGATGAATGTTCACACTGAAGTTGACACTCTGACCTTAACTAATTCTATTTTTTCCAAAGTATTGTAAGCCATGCAATGTAATTAAAAACTGGATTTGGAACTGTCTCTATTTTACTTCATTTAAATATCTAGTCCTCTATTCCTCAATATATAAACTTTAAAATGTCTTAAGAATCCAATCATTTTCACTACTATGGAAACCACATCATATAATCCTTTTTCTAAACCTAAATTATATAGATTATTCACCCTCATTATTTTGATTAGAAAGCTATTAAAGAATGTCACCACTTGATACTTAGCTTTTAAATTTCTACTCTGTATTTAATATATAGACAGATTATAAGTGTGTGTTTGTGTGTGGCAACTTATTCCTTTATTTTAAGCAGCTCTTTCCTCTTCTTCCCTCCCTGCCTGCCCATCCTCCAGGTCTCAACACTAGATATCAAACAAACCAAAGTCATTTTACCTAACTTGCCCTAGCTGGAATTCAATTTCTTGAACATGGCTAACCAAAATTGAACAAGCCTCAGATACAGTCTTTTGCAGTGGCACTAACATTTCCCTGTTTGACTGGAAATACTTGATCTGATATATCTGAGGACTTAATTTGATTTTTTTAACAGCTGTACTGTATTGGCAGCTCATAGTGCTCCTATGATTTGTGAGTAATCCAAGGTTCTTCTCTTCTTCAATCGCTTCTAACTGATAATGTCACAGTTTCTAGTTTGGGTTATTAGTCTCAAAATACCTAATCATTCTGTATCCTTGAATTTCATCCCAGTCTTTTATACCACTTCTTTAGCCTGCTGTGTCCTTAGCATATTCCTAATGCATTAAAATTCCATTTTAACCTATATGAAAACATAACATTAAGTCTGCAGGATGAGACCAATGTCAGTTGCTCTGAGAACACCTCTCCTTCTAGCCAGAAGGTTCCTGCTAAGCCAGAGGACAACCATCAGCAGCAGATGAACAGCCAGCCTTCCTCCCTGCTGCTCAGCCTGAGCTTTTTACAAAACAAAACACAAAGTACATTACAAATTCCAGTCAAGTGCTATGAGTCACCATCAGTAGCAAGCTCGATCGCTGCGGAAATCTCCCTAATACTGCAACATCTACTGCCACCTCCTTTCTAGGTAGATCCTAGCACATTTTACAGTTCTGATATAAATCCATGTCTCTAACAAATTCTCATGTAGCTATGGCTCCTATTTAGTAAAATTAATTAGACCTCTAATATTAAATTAATCAGACCCATTAATAAAAACAGTATACACTGCGGTAATGAGAACTAAGATCCCCTCGTATGAAACATAAGACAGTATTTCTGAAGCAAACAAGATTAAGAAATTAAGAAAATGGAATAAGATGAAGATACTGCAACAGGAATGTGTTGTCCCATTGACTAGTCAGGTGTTCGATAATTTTTTTACGTAATACAGACTAGTCTAAATAAGAGTGAAATAGATATTAGTAAATTCTACTAATAGATAGTAGAAAATTCAGTTTACTTTCTATCTAGCCATTAGCCCAATTACCTTTTGCTTTTCACCTCTCCTTTTCAATAACTTTGCTCCTCAAGCAACCCTATGTTTTAAAGTCAAATACAGTTGTAAAAATACTACAAAATTGTTGGCTAAATGAAACAGGAAAATTAAGGGAAAAGACTAAGACATCCCACTACTCACTCTAGGACCTATTATTTTGCCTCTGACAAAGCTCCAAGTGGTTAAACCTGGACCTTTACAAATTAGTCAGCAGAGTATATAGCCAAATTTTTATATATTTGGGATTTTTAGACAAAATTGAATGATTTTAGTTTTACAGAGCCCTGGTAGCAACACTCTAATAACACCTACATTTTACTCTGTGTTTAAAGAAAAATCCTGAAAAACTCCTGAAAAGATTTCAGCACGAAAATCAACTCCTTATTTTCATCAGCCATGAAAGCACTAATTTTTTTCTGGGAAACTGTTCTTGCACCTTAAACCCCTTCCCCTATTTTATTTCTTGGTGTACCCACATAAATGTGACTACAGTGGTGCCCCCGTAACTGTCTTGCATACACTGGTCAAAACGAAAAACCCCACTTTTTACAACCATCACTTGAGCTAGTATGGTTTCTAGATCACATAAAGAGGAACACATTTTTTCTTGAATAGGATTGGTACAGAACGCACTCAAGCGTAAGGAAAACCTTTATGGGTTGTTCAAGCATCCATATGAGAAAAATGGAAATTTGAACAGATTCATGTAAAGTAAAGAAAATTATTAAAATCCTCTAATAAAAATCACAGCGAGGTAATGCAGAAGCAAATGTTAAAACATTAACAGTGACCAACTCCAGACTTAATTAGTGTCAATGGGCTCAGCAGACTGCAGCTTACAATCACACCAATGTGCACAGGGAGGATAAGCAGCAAATTCTCATATTTGCTGTTTACTGAGGAAGACATCTTTCTGTATCCTTGGAGGAAGAAAAATGGTGATGAAAATGAAAGAAGAGCACTGCAAAAATGAAGCAAAAGTTACAGGCTTCCATTACAATAAAGAAACCTTTTTTTTTTATCTACGATTTTCTGGGAAGATATTATTGCTTGTCTTTGACTTCAAACCCTCTCTGTTGCAAAAGCCCTTGAACCTTTCAGGTGCTTTGTCTGATAGGGGGCAGAGACGGATGCAATCAAGTGGCATATCAAGGTATTTTGAAGGAATTTTTAAAAAACGTTCACATCTTTTGAAAATGATGCACCAAAATGTAGCAAAGGCACATGAAGAGGATTATAGTGTTTTGCTTCATGCCTAATACATAAAAGTCCTTTCATTCTATTTTTTTATTTTTACAGTAAGAAAACATTTTTCCACTTTTACAGAAACAACTGAAGGAATTATGCTTGATTTTTTCCCCAAAATTCAATACTGGATAGACACTATTCTCAGGGAACTGTGATAGCTGGAAGCTGTATGGAGCTTACCTATACAAAGCTCTGTGCTCACAACAGTATTGCTTTGGGTATTCCATACATGTAGCTTTTGAGATATCAAGCCCAGATCATCTAAAGCAAAATTACAATGCTGCCAGCTTTCATGGCACTCAGAACATTGTATTTTTCATGATCTCCCCACCTCTGAAGTTACATTGCTACCTAATAATTAAATTTCACTTCCAGATGGTAGAGAAAAATGGAAGATGTACCCCCAGTATATCTGAAAGGTGTAGAAAACAGAAGATGCAATGAACAAGAAGTGCATTTTTTTTAAAACATGATTTTTAAACCAATTTTGTTCTAGGCTTGGCTCATGTTTTTTAGTGTTTGAAGCACCGACTGATTACTGGAGTTAGACTCGGAGTGAATGACAGTTCAGACACAATATGCCCCAACAGTAAGTGTGTTGTTATAGTAAAGGCAAGTCATGCTCAGAATTATTTCCTTCTTTAAGTACTTCATATTGACATCTTCCTCCAATGTCCTTCCAGATTTATGCAGCCTCTCCCTAAAACCCACTGGTAGCTCTCACTTTTCTTCATTTCTTTCCTTCCAAAGCCATGATTAGGACAGTCATGACCTATGGTCTTCATTTGGCTGCCTGCCCACGTGCCTCCTCTTCTAACTTCCTCCCCAACTCCCCACTACCTCCAGCCACTCTCCACACCCGTACCTAGCTGACAGACAGGAGGGTGAGCAACCACATTCACTCATCCCTCCACGACAATCCCATGGATACTCAGGCACCCCAGACCAAAAGGAGGGTACAGCTGCTCCAGAGGAGTTGGCGGCTCTGCCTCCCCACCCTTACGGCTGCAGTGACTCTCCACCCAACAGCAGAGGGGCCCACCACACTCGTTTGAGAAATACAAACTCTGGGGAGCAAGGGCCATACTGTGGCCTCGCCAAAATATGTGTCACCCTACTATTTTATGACTTTTCACACAGTGGATTATAACAGGTGGGGGGACCACATAGGAGTGGATTTCTTTAACACTGCCTCATCCCTGCCCCCAGCGCCACTTAGAGATGCCCACCTGTGTGTGCACTACCAGTCAAATGGTTTAAAACCACCCGTGTTCTGAAATATTGACCAGGAAAAGCCCACCGGCGTGTGGGGATGAGAGAGAGGCCCCCAGTCCTCCGTGCAGTCGGCGGCAGCCGGCGGGAGGGCCGGCGGGGCGCGCAGGGAGCGGGGCGAGGGCCGGGCGCAGGCAGCGGGCAGGGGGCAGCAGGGACGCAGGGTACGTGCGTGAGGGGCGAGGCGGCGGCGAGGGGGTGGCGGCGGAGGCTCCCCACGCCCGGCGGGCCCCGGCCTCCCCCTGGCGGCGGCCGCGCCTTGCAGGGCCGGCACCATCCCATCCCTTCACCCCAGCCCGGCGATACCTGCCCGGGGTGCGGAGCCGCAGGCGGCGGCGCGGCCGGCTCCCCGATCCACAGCTGCTCCTTGAGGAGGTGCTGGTAGCTGAGGCAGTGCTTCAGCGCCGACGGCACCGTGCCCATGGCGGGGCGCTCGCCGGGCGCCCGGCAGCCAGCCGCAAGGTCGGCGCAGCCTCCCGGCCAGCGGGAGCCCCCCCCCGGCCCCGCACCCGCCGCAGCCCCCGCCGCAGCCACTGGCTGCAGCCCGGCCCCGAGCAGCGCCTGTGATTGGCGGAGCGCGGGAGCCCGCCGCGCCGGCATCCCCGCTGTACCCCCTCCCGCCGCTGCTGCGGCAACCGCCTCAGCCCGCCGACCTGCCAACCGCAGGCGGCCGCGGGGCTGCCACCTCTCCTCACCTCCCCTTCCTCACCCTCCCGGGCGCTGAGGGCGCCCGGCGGAGCAGCCCCGGCGGTAGCTGCCCGCCCTTCGTGCGGGCCTGGCCAGCGCCACGGCAGCCTGCCGCTGCGGGGCGGGGGTGGGGGAGAAACCTCTGAGGAGACTCGGGGACCCGGCGGGCTCGGGGTGGGGGCACGAGCATGGGGACAGCCACCCGTCCTGCCCCGCATCCCTCCTGACACTCCGCACACCCGGGGGAAATGGGGCCCAGCCTGGGCTTTAAATGCTTTTGGCAGAAGGCTCGAGGGGGAAGAGAGGAGCAAGGAGAAGAGTCAGGGCTGCTTCGACACCGAGCCCACTTGCCCTGCTTGGGATCCTGGGGCTGTGGAAACGATGTGGAATAAAACCTGTCCCGTTCACTCGGCCGTTCAGGTGGCAGCAGGTCTTTGACGAGAGGCTTTATGCACGCACTTGCACTTATGCTTTTCATTTGGGTAGCAGAAACTTAGAACATAGCAAATGGAATACTTTCCAGGTTTTAACAGCTCTCTCAGAAGCAGCAGGTTATATTTTGTCATCTTCAGCATTCAGCGTGTCAGCCAACTTTCCAAACTACTCTCAAGCGAAATACCGTATGCATTGGAAATTGTTTCTGGATCATTCCTTTTCTGGGTTATCGGGAATTTTTTGTTAAATTGACTAACGTTTCCCTCGGTCATTTTCTGCAAAAGGTTATCAGGTTTACAGCCAAGTCTCTGTTCACGGACAGTCATGATGCTCTCAAAGCACCGTCTTTTTCTTTTGCTGTTTTGCATTTCAAGCTTGCTGTTTTGTGCATCCAAAACCCTCCCTGTTTCTGAGTGCCATTGTAAACCAAAACTGGATGCTGATTGATTGACTGGGAAATTTTTGTTTTTCAAGGATAATGACAGCTTCTCAGAAATAAAATATTTAAAATACCATTTTAAAATTTATTTTAAAATATGATTGGCGGGCATCTCTGCAATTTCAAATCTGGCCACAGAAAAGTGCCAGGGGATTTCTCTACTGACTGCAGTCTGAGGCAGTATCTTTTCTGCCTTCTTCCAGTAAAATATTGGTGAATTCAGAATTCTTATATTTTCACAGTTCACAATTCCACTAAGTTTCCATTAAATGCTGTCTCTGGACACTTGCTTTGGCCTTGTTACCTGTAAAGCTAGGGAGAAAATATACAAAGACTGGCCATAAAATCAAGCCTTTCTCTTTTGTCTCCCAGTGAGAGACAGTTTATCTGTGATTTGCTACATGTGAAGAGAAAAGCACTTTACTGAYGTAAATAATTTCATTTTGCACTTTTTTATACATTTTATAGCAAATTGGAAATAGGGTGAAAAATGCAATCGTGAGGAAGTTAGAGTATGTCTGTCTATAAAGTATACTTCTCCTACCTACCTGACCTCAAGTTACTCCAATACTGAAGTCAAACTTCATATTGCCTTTAATCACAAAATCTTACAAATACCTCTGAAATTAGGTTCATTATAGCCTTCTGCAGGTAGCTTAGCCATCAAACTGCTATCTTCTCCACATTAAATCCCTTCTAATAGCGTCGTTTCTTTGTCTGTCACTGTTGTTATAACCATAAAAACATAATGCCAGAACTGAATGCCATTTTTGTAGGGCTTAAAGCTTCAATGTGCTCTTCCAGGCTAAGTCCACTGTGAACGTTTTCTGACACAAATCTGCTTTAAGACTCAGAGTGCCACCAAATATGCTGAAAAGGAGCGTCTTTATCTGAAATCCCAGTGTTGTTGGGCAGAGAAGGAAAATATATCAGTGGTGAATATTAAGTAATCCCAAATAAACGGGCTTCTCATGCAACAGTTTCTCATTGCTTTTTCTGTGGTACCTCTCATTCTCCCTGAAATCAGAATTTGTTTTTCACCCTTGCCAATTTAGCACTGATTTTTAAAACGGGTGCTTCTAATTCTATGTACGCAGCTGCTTCAAAATTAAGAGACATATAAATAAAACAAATTCATCTGAAACTCCCATGTTTCTTGGGAGAAGGACGTTGTAAGTTATCTATCGAAAAAGCACTGTGTGTTAAAAGCTTTAGAGCTAAACCAAACTGTTACTCCTAAACAAGAGTCACGTGGGACAGCACAGTGTGAAAGTAGCTCCAAGAAGAGTGTGTCTTAGGCAGGCATAATCATGCTGATAACTGTGCTTTGCTTGCAGGGCTAAAAAACTTACTCCACCCCACTTTGTTAGTTAACATGAAGGTAGATATGGTAGATAAACAATATGCTGTTTAACCTTGTCTACTTTCAGTGGTAGTACCAGTATATTTACTGATTGAAATGTTTGCAAAATCATATAAAGAATAATGGAGACTTCTGGCAGATCTTTCTGTAACAGCACATGGGCCTCTCGTGGTCTGGACCTCTGTATGCCCTGTGCTGTTCCTTATTTTGATTCTGCATATTTTTTGTTCAACAATGGCATTTTGGAACAACTTCAGTTTACTAGAACACATGGAAGGACTCAGATATGTTTAGTGCTACAGCAGGATAGTGAATAGAAATTGCACATGACTGGCTTTTGGCTTTCCATCGGTCTGTTAAAACTATTTATCATTCTGATACTCCTCTGAATCTATCATTGTCATTGCCTCACACTGTATTCTGGTCAAAGGTTTTAAAACGTTTATCAAAAGGAATGCTTTTCACTAAAATAAATAATCTCTCATAAAAGTCATGCCACCAAGCCTACCAGATGGGGAGAACAGGCAAATTTGTGTAATACGCAGAGAAACTTCAAATATCGCCATGAGAGATGTTTCTGTACTGCTTATTGTTCCTATGCAATTACACAGGTAGTTGGCAGTCAGATCATTAGGAGTGGAAACATCAAGCTGTTGGATTTCCTGCAGTGTGACACAAAACCTTGGCCAGGAAAGGCATGGTAAAAATAGGTTGATCGTTTACAAGCATCTAAAAGAAAATAAGAAAGTTGTTTAAAGAGTGATTTGATGACAGCAAGAAGGACAGAATCAGAAGCAGGGGAGCTATTCATGCTGCTGATAATCTTAAGTGCCAAACTGGCAAGCAGCCAAGGTGCCTACTAGGCAGGGGTCAAAGACACATATGGTGAGTCTCAAACAACAAATAAGCCATAGAATTCTGGCAAGCATTGCAGCAATAATATGCTCCAGCCCTGACAAAGAAGATGAGGGCTAAAGAAAAAACAATGGGGCTACCAGTAGTGGGTCATACCTCAGGGAAAGCAAAGCTTTCATCATTTCAGTTTTATTGGAGAAAAATGCAGATAACTTCTCACATATGGTAGGTCTGGTTGATCTAAGTTGATGGGAAGTGTAACACAATTTTAAAAAAGATTCTTTACAGTTGTGGCAGTAAATCAGTGTTCCATTAGCAGCGGCATCATTCAGAGACAGCATTCTTCAGAGAGTTAGTAATAGATTTACTTTGCCAAAGTAAGACTACACCCCAGGTGATAGACACCTGGCATTTGAAACAGACACAATCAAGAAGAAAGTCCAAGTTACGTCTTGCCAGATGTTGGATCATGTTCTTTTCTATTCTTTCACTAATTCAGTCAGATGGTAGGTTTTTTGCCAACTAGATCACAATGTAAAACACACAAACAAAAAAATTGAAACATTTGAATTTTGTTCTCGTACTACTAGACAGTATTAAATAGGAAAAGGAGGAAATTCTGCGAGCTTAGACCTAGTTTCATAATCACAACAGTTATACACCTATACAAAGAGTCATAAAAGAAAGGGATGTACYGTAAGCTATGTTATTTTATATTTATAAAGGGCACTGCCCTTTACGCTGGTAAGAATGGTACTCTGCAGCCCTTTGGGTGATCTCCAAAGTGCCAGCACTACATAGCTACACATAATTGTTATGAGGCATATCAAAGACAGCACAGAATTATAGCAGAAAGTGCTTATTTATGGATAACATTTTCCATTTGAGATATTTCCGTAACTGACAGAAATGCTGATGAACCAAATGTGTCCCTTGTCTGACTCCATCGTTTAGACTGTAAGTTTTTTGTCTCAGTGACCTGACCTACCACTCGGCACTATCAGGAGAAACAATGAGCCAATTCCTGAATGGATTTTCAAGGTGCTATTATAATATTTAAGAAAATATTTCTTTTTAAGAGCAAGTATTTTGCCTACCATTACACAGACTATGTTGCCATCTCTGTTTTTCACATAAATGCAGTTAGTATCTCCCTCTCCTCTCCACCCAGTCTTTTCTGCCAATAAATACTGATGTGATTTCTTTTATGGATTATAAGGTGCAATATGCAGTAACCTCTGATTTCCTTCCTCCCTTTATGTTACTAAGAGCCAACAAAACAGTATTGATTATCAGTGGGGCCAGTCTTCTTGCTCTTCCAGCAAGCGACCCCTTTACATCACTTAGTACAAAGAGAAACTATAAATCACCCTTAGGAAATATTTACTGAATAAGGAGATGCTAGGACAACTTTTATGCTATATCGGTTTCTTCTCAAGTACAGAGCATTTATCAGAGTTTAGCCAAAACAGCACAAAATAACAACCTGGCAAGTGTACCTGCACTGCATTCTGGGGATAGTGCTTTCCAAACAGGAAGAAAGAGTTAAAGACCTGCACCTTTTCTGTGTTCTCTTAGGGAGCAATTCTTCTGATTTATTTTAAACATGTATTTTAGGATCAAATGAACCATATTCTGATGTATGCCTTTGTCTCCCCACTGACTACAGAGAGCCTACTCAGATGTAGATAGCTGCATTAGCTACATTTACTCGAACAAGTCCCATGCCAGCTAACATTATTAAGTCCATTACATTGTGACTTCATTCGACTCTATACCTGATTTCTACTTGTGCAGACAAGGAAAGTCTTAAACCAGTATACTCAGCAAACTTGTTGCTGGCTTCAGAGAAAGGGTCATCAACAAAGCTAGAAGTGGACTGAAAGGGAAGGTACAAATGAAATGCAATCTACAAATACCAATATATAATCTCATTATATACTGCAGAAAATTTTCATCTGTTAAAGGTTATGTGGTAATAGCTTTGAGGCAGGTGTGTCCCTCCGGCAGAGGAGGATGCAGTTTCAGCATTAAGAGGAGGGAAGAAGATGGAGTAGAACTGGAGTGTTTCTGAGAAGCCCAGACAGTCCAAGAACTGTGTATTTAGGCAATGAAATCACAAGAAAAATAGAGATTGATTAGTTGCTAGCTTGCTTGTTTGTGATTTTATTACAAACCCTAGGATCTAATATAGTAATGTCTAATATACTAATATCTAATACGCAATTTCTCTATTTCAAACTTTTCCAGCAAGTGAAAATGAATTAGGCATTATCTAATAAAGCACAAATATATGCAGACGATACGAATCCAAAAGTTAGATTTCTCTGTTCTTTTTGGTTTTATTCTTCTAATTACTAAGTTAATGTAGAAAAATATTTCATGGGCATACCAGGAATAAGTGTTTGAAATTTTTCTTTAAGTATTTGCCATATAACTGTCCTTTAAAAATTGGGGTACTCAACTGCTATGTCTCCGGCATTAAATTGTTCCAGAGCAACAGTAATGGTTTAATTTCTAGCATAGTGACGTGTCTGTCACCTATAATTTTTCTATTTCTTCTGTCACCAACATTACTCAACCTAGGACTGAAAATAAATGGAGAAGTAGTCTTCTGGTGCAGTATAAACTTGCCTAATTTGGCAACCAAACACTAAAAAAGGCAGAGGTATTACTGAACAGACAAAGCAAAGTTTGTATTTGCACATAAAGGATGTACTTGCCAAGGCAGTCTGCTCGTGTTTAATATGGCAGTTTGATGTTTTTCAGTTTACTTCATATCATTTTGCCTAAACAATACATAATTAAAGTGCATATCCACAATAACTGAATGCAGTTGTTAAATTATCAACATAGCAAAAACTTTGGGACAAAATACTACTACATAATGAAAAATAAATTGAAATAGTGTGTAATGTCGAATACAAACAAATATCACATGCACCATAATACAAAGTAATCTGAGATCATCAAGTAAATGTGTGCATCATTTATTTCTTCCATTTCTGTTTGTATTTAATTTCAGAGTCAGATTGCAGTTTTCAGCTGTGTCCTGTGATCTAAAATCTTCTTTGGTAGCATGCATAAGTTAGGACAAAGGATTGTGTTTTTTGGCTTCAATAGCAAAGACTGAACCAAGCAAATGAATACTGTAACTCTAGAGGAAAGGCTGACATAGGAAATACTGGAATGGTATTGATGTTCAGAGATTCCCTTTTCAGCATAATGGTAGAAATACCACGATAAAGTAAAACACTTGGAAAAACTCTAGGTTTTTTTACATCTACTTTCTCCATCTTCATTACTAATACAAGATGTAATCACATAAAAATTAATGTGCACTACTTCATGTTACAGTTGCAATAATAAACACTTTCTTGAGTCCACAGCATCTCAAACAAAAATATATCTGTAATCTTCATCTGGGGGGAAAAAACCCAATAATACCTTTAAATTAAAATACTGATGCCATATTGTGAAGCAGAACACGTTATTGTTGTTACCTTTAGGGACCCACAGTGTTGCCTAAGCAAATTTCTGTAAAAGAGAACAGTGTTCTTCTTTTTCATAACAAGAATGTCATTTGCAGTATCAACCATTCCACTCTACCCTTAATGATCTCCTTCATCAATTTTAATTCACCTCCAAAGCAGATGTTTGTATACCAGAACAAGAAGGGATTTGTTTCATGTAGTAGATCTGAGGGTTTTAAGGTCTATGTGTCAGCTCATAGAATTATGGGACAACGCAAGAATTAGCAATTTTCTTAAGAAAATTAGCAATTTTCTCATCTTTCTGATTGCAAAGAATGGCTTTGAAATGTGACAGTGTGGGCCTAGTACAATAGCGTGCTGTTTTTGGCTGGGATGGGGTTGATTTTTTTCATAGCAGCTGGTATGGTGCTGTGTTCTGGATTTGTGATGAAAACAGTGTCCATAACACACCCATGTTTTAGCTATTGCTGAACAGCATCAAGGCCGCCTCTGTTTCTCACCATGTCCTCCCAGCAAGCAGGCTGGGGGTGGGCAAGAAGTTGGGAGGGGACACAGCTGGGACAGCTGACCCCAGCTGACCAAAGGGATATTCCATGCCTTGTGGCATCATGCTYAGCAATAAAAGCTGGGGGAAAGAAGGAGGAAAGGGGGAGACATTCAGGGTCTTGGTGCTTGTCTTCCCAAGTAACAGGTACATGTGATGAAGCCCTGCTTTCCTGGAAATGGCTGAACACCTGCCTGCCGATGGGAAGTAGTGAGGTAATTCCTTATTTTGCCTTGCTTGTGTGCACAACTTGGCTTTACCTATTAAACTGTCTTTATCTCAACCCAGGAGTTTTCTCACTTTTACCCTTGTGATTCTCTCCCCCATCCCACTGTGGGGGGGTGAGCGTGCGGCTGTGTGGGGCTGAGCTGCCTACCGGGGTTAACCCAGAGCAAACAGATACAATAGTCTATCTGCATGAGACTGCCGAGAATTAAAATAGGTATGGACAGCATTAGTCAATCCTCCTACTTTAGGCATTTAAATTAGGCATTGCAGCATTTATGAGCCTTTAGGGAGATTAAGCTGCATTTTTCTGCAGAGTCAGTGGAGAGAGCTAGGTGTCTGCATCAGCCTCAGGGAGTTATTTGGAGCAGATTAGCTACAGACTTTCTTCTCCACTGCAATGAAGGAAGCTTAGGTGTATCTTCCAGGCAGTGCAGTATGCCCACATGTTGAACAGGTAGCTCCTGAAGTCTGGCCAGTAGGAAACATCAAGCACAGCGGAATAGCCATGAAGTTCCTGGCTCAGAGTTTGAGAAGCCTTCAGAGTATTGAACCCACACTTCCCATTTCCTAGGAGAGAATCCTAAATGCCAAACCAAATGTTGACACTGGATCACTGTACAGCCAGGAATTTGAGTAATAAGGAATTAAAAACAATGCATAGAATATTTCTTTACGTTCTATAGTAATACATTAGTGTTACAGTTCTGATTTTTCTTTGACCTTTAAGTATTGCTGGTCCTAGTGCAGAGAAATGCTTGAAGATCTGTAGTTCCCCTTGAGGAAAATAGGTAAATAGGCTTTTGGACTTAAAACTATTCTTTATTATTTTTGTAAAAAGCTTTTTTCCTCTCCCGCACATACAGAACTTCCATTAAAATTTTTTAGGTGTTTCATACCATGTTAAGGAACATAATTTGACCCAATGCTTCAAGTATTATAAATCAGATCTGTAATTCAGAGCTCAAGGAGAGAGCTATCAAAGATGTGAGGTACCGTAGTGTTCATGGAGGTAGTTTGAGTTCTTATACTCATGTTTTAGTGGGCCTTCTGAGGAACAGGAGAGAAGGGGGACAGGTCACCGTGGGGCACCAGAAGACCCAACACGGACAGGAGAGGCAGCATTGTAGCCACAGAGGCAGTAGGACTGCTCCAGTGCATGACAGCCAGGAAGGGAAACTTTAACTTTCTTTCGCAATTGGTCCCAGAGAGACTTTGGCTCTTCAGCCTCATTAACATCCACTTCCTGCTCCTTGCCGTAGTGTTGTCACCACACATGTTCGTGAGACAATGAACTTGTGTTCCCATTGTAAACACAGTGGTGGTTATCCATGGTACATCTGTGCCTGAAGTAGCGACCACTATATTTAAGTTGCCAAAGCTTTTCCATTGCAAAAGTATGTCCAACTACTTCTAAAAGCACAGACATCTCCATGTCTTGTAGCAAGAATTTGGAGTTCAGCAGCAGGATAGCCTGGAGTCAGGAACATGTACTCTGTTGTCCCGGTGAATATCGATTTAATTTCTAAAATGTTGAGAAATGTAATTTTCTAGCTATGTTTTGCTCCTTTATGTTTGCCACGGGCTAACAGCTAAGCAGTTTAATATTCCAATTGCTCTGAGCAGATTTTGCTCTTGCATGTTGCTCCAGCATGGGAAACAATGCTGAACCTACATCTGGAGCCCACACAACTCAATTCCTGCCACTGCTCCACAACAAACACTCTCAAAGAGCAAAACTTAGTGAGACACTAAAGAAGAGTTCTGGAATGAAAATAAAACTTCACCCTTTAGGGCTTCAGACAATCTCTAAGTATTAGGGCTTAAGATGAGACCTTCTTAATAGAGAAATAAACCAACATCTGCCTACTGTAAGGGTTTTTTGCACCTTTGTGTAAAACATCTGATCCTGGCTACCATCATGGACAGGATGCTGTGCTTCAGATTACACATCTGATTCGTATGGTTTTTATAGTATGGATAGAAACTTTGCAGAATGCTAATTCACAGAATGCTAGTTCTAAAGGAATTTGGTTGTACCTGTGGACTATTTTGTTTCTACTAAAACAATGATTTCCAGCAAGAGATCATTCAGCTAATGCAAATAAGATGCTAATTATGAACATAGGAAAATATAGCGATACTTGCATGTTTGTCTTGAGCTTGACTGTATCCAGACGTAACATAAAACATGGTTCCTATCCCAATTTATCAAAATGACAAAAGAGAGCAGAAATATCGGAAGGGAAAGGTAATCAGAAAATAAGCAGCTTTTAAAAGCCTTTTATTGACAAAAATGACACAAAATAGCCAGCCCTGTTTCTTTTAGACAGAAACAGCTAGAAAAATGCTGTAGGCAGAGTATAGGATCTCTTGCTGTTCTCTGTTTATCTGTGTCGTGAGTAGATTTTATGAATTAGCATATTAACTATGAAGAAGCAGATGCATTGCTGAAAACCTTTTAAGAAAACCAAGAAATAATCTTTCTTTGTCATGCTTAGATATCTGAGCGAATCATTGCTATGACATTTGAACAGTGATACCGTACAAAGGGAATAAGATGAGCCCTTCTTAAATGGAAGGGAGATCAAAGTCACGCTCTAGGAGCAGAGGAATAGGTGGGGTCTCCAAAGTTGGAGGTAAAATTCTAACCAGAAATTTTAACACTGATGAAGGCTCCACCCAGAAAAGAGTTGTATGGAAAAGGCAAAAACAGTTGAAGTGTATTTTCTGCTGGAAAATGTGAAGCAATCAGCTAAATTAAGGAGCAGATTCACTGCATGATGTATAATTCACCACCCTTATTCTTATTAATCCTCTAGTCTGCCCAGGAAGATTTGGGATCCTTCTGTAGAAGCATAAATGGTTTGTTAAGGGTGGTAATTATTGTATTGTATTCAAAATGTGGTTTATCTGGAATGTACTGTCATGAATTATTGTGCAGCTGGAACTGCATATATACAGACATGGAATACCAGAATTAATTAAAGCATTAAAGTAATATGAAATTTTTACTGCCAATGGGTCTTAACAGTCTTTATGAATAACACCAACAATTTGGGCTTTTCAAAGCACAAATCAAAGTGAGAGTGAATGAAGTCAAGAATCAATGAGATGCACATTCAGGATTAACTGGGCATCATTAAAATAAGTGGCCTATTATTCTACATATTACGTAAGCAATTCCAACAAAAATGGAGACTTAGAAAAGAAGGTGTTTGAGAGATATCTTTATGAAAAAAAATTAATATATCTTGCTTAAATAGATTGTGTAGCTAGTCTGAGAGAAAAAGGGGAGGGGGGTATAATTGAAAACATATTTCCTGAGGAATGATATCTGAAAACAGTGATTCAGCTTTTAAAAACAAACTGCAAATTATATTCCCATACCATTAAGAAAGCAAATGATTCCTTTGATTCTTAACACATGTCATCATGACAAATCAGAAGAGTATGACTTTTTAACCAAGGTTAAAATTGAGTATGTCACATTTTTCCCTTATAGCATAAAAGCAAGGATGAATTTCATGGCAGGCAGAACATTTCAAACTGATAAAAATATTCTTATTTCAGTACATATTTAGGCAATTCTTAACTAGTAGGGTTTATTATCTTTGCATAAGATATCATGGAAGCTAAGAGCTTAGAAGAATTCTAAGAAGGACTAGTGTCCATATGCATGAAGAGATAGCTGTAAAAGAAAGGTTAAAAAATATAACAAGTATTTACCCAGTTGACACTAGGTGGAATTAGAGTGTTTTACTTACAAGCAGATTTAATTATTCGTCACTGTCTGGTTTCTTATAATAACCAATGGATTGCAGATCCTGAGACAGGTTACTAGCTAGACCTTACACCTGGTGTAGTTGTATCTTAATATGTACATAAAGAGGTATCTTAATACATACCTCTGATGTAAACAAAACACATTGTGTGCACCAATATGCGATGTTATGTTTTTAATATGAATACTAATCAGGTCATAATTTTAAAGGAAGGCTTAATTGCTCCCTTTTATAGTGCCATAACTAAGCCCTTCCATCTCTACCACTACAAAAGATAAGGCCGTATACAGTAGCTGAAAAGACAGTAACCGTGATAACTTGAACAACGCTTACTTACTCAGCTGTGATTTCACAATAGGTAGCATGTCACCTAGCAACAGCAATATAGGGGCATGAGGGATGATGTCAGAAGGCAATAAAGTTGATGGATATGTGGCTGTGATGAAATCAACTTTCTCCTAAAAAGGCTGCCTAGCAGTAATTATATAAAGAATATCTGGGCAACAAGGGACAACTGACTTCATACAAGATATGACCCAAGACTTTGAGAGCAGTTCATCTTTTTGGGGGGGCTGTGGGATAAATAAGCAGAACATCCTATTCCTGGTGTCACTCAGTACTCTGCAGAAGGAAGAGAGCTGGCTAGCAGCTTGTCATTGGCCTGGCTCCCATTCTTAGCCATTACTGGTGCACTGGTCTGTACAGAGATGTACCATCAAAGTCTGTTGTCCTCACTTGTGCTGCCAAAACACAATTGCAATGCAGAAGGAGTCATCTTGGCCTCAGAAGCAGAATTGGGATTTGCCCCAAGGGAGAAAAAGCACTTTATTTTCCTCATACAATAAGAAATCCTGAAATCCCGTGTAATGACAAAGTATTTGGCCTTTGTGCAGGTGTCGCATGTAGGGTCTGGAGGAAGACAAGTTGCCAGATGTTCACTTTTGCTCTTAACCTGGCCTACCCCAACATGTCCTCACTGATACATTCATAATAGATGCAAAACTCACCTTTCTATGAAGCCCACTACACTGTCACCCGTACTTCCTCACTTATCACTGTCTTAAAAGCAGTCATAACATTTAACACAGGAATTTCCTACATGAAACTTCTTCTGCCACAGAAGGCTCAAATATATCTTACAATGATAACAGTGAAACCCCCCTGTATCTACCCTGGGATTTTATACTGCTGCCTATTACTGCAATGCTTTCTATATAGAATCAGTAACAACAGCAATGTCTCTACTTTGGAAGAAAATTTGGACTGGATTTTGTTCTTGAGATGCAAGATTTTAGTCATTAATTTTTGTTTACATGGATATATTCTCAAACACTAACACTAGGAGCACTGCTGTGACTGTGATGGTCTAAGGATATGCACAAGAAGTTTGTAGGCAGATGCAATATCTTTAGTGGGATTAATCAGTATATTTGCAAAAAACCAGATAATCCCTTGGGCACATTAATCCTTCCTAAGTATATCAATTTTTTTGCTACAGGGACAAAGAAGTTGACTAGTTGAGAGATTTGGTGTTTTTATGAGAGAAGAACAAGTCAAGGTTATGAATATTGCTCTGCAGCAGTAAAGTTTCTTCAAAGAAGGATTTTGTTAGTGGAATGAGAAGTTTAATGTTAGAAAAAAAAAGAAATCTGTTGTGTCTAGTCTTACTAGATTATCTGGTAAAACAAACACAAAACTTGGTTCCTCTGGAATATGATCCTGTAGATTTCCATGTGTTCCTGTTAATTTAATGCCTTGCATGTACTTTTACAGCTGGATTCATGAGCTGAAGCTGTTAAATTTAATTTCTAGCAAGCTAAATAGCTTATGGTCTAGTTTTATTATTCATATTTCTGAACCTTAAGCAATAAGACATTGCCTGTAGGGATGTGTTAAACCAACACATGACTAATCCGCCCCATGAGAGCATGAGTGAAGGAGGGGCCATATATCCACAGCTGATCCCCAATGACTTTTTCTCATTATTCCTGCAGACAAAATAGTATCATTTTAAAATTAGTGCAATAAGAGAGAATAAAGCTTGGTGACTAACCTGATGAACTGTTTAAAAAATTTAATAAAGCAAAACAAGACTGAAAGATAAAGTGGGCTGCAAGGAGTCGTCTTGGTATCATTCTTCACCTTTGTCAGACTCACCTGCTGTGAAAGGAGATAAAGGACATTTCCCACTGAGATGTAAACTTTTTAGACCCTGATCYGCAAGTCACAGAGTGTGGAAACCGGTCTGAGGTGGGCCTTGCTCTCCAACTGGAATCTATTTTAAATCATTCTGGAATTTTGCAGACACATACTGTTTTGGATACCTATATTAATCTTAATGATAAAGTATATTTTCTCAAATAAAGCACCAGTCTTCCTTTAAAGCAAGCATTCTCTTTTATATTTAAACTCTACTTATGTGTTTCTCAGCAAAATACCACTTACGCATATTTTCCTTGTGAAAAAATGACAGGCAAACTGCAATTCTGTTATTTGATGTACAATTTATGCTCCAAATTACAACTGCTTTCAATTTGATCCATTTTGTTTAGGCGAAAGCCTCCATATGGGTGAAACCTCCCTCACATCGGATGAGAGCTTCAGAGACTCGCCGCACAAGTTTGACAGAGCTCAGCACATTTGGCAGGCTTCGCTCCAGAGGGGCTCAGGCCTGTAATAATCCTGGTGTGGCAGATCAGAAACAACATGCAACGGGAAAGCAATACCCGGATGGTTGCTTAGCACATGTCTGCAATATATTTCTTTTTACCAAGGTGCAGCCGGTTGTGCAATATTATAAACTGGCCTCTTACTGTGAAGCAAAAGCGACAAACTTGAAAACAGCAAACCACCGTAACATGTGAATGTATAAAACTGATACCAGGTTTGAAAAGTGTATGTTTAATGTTAGCATAATGAAATGCAACTGTATGACTGTGCTGCTTAAGGACTCTGTTTTGTGAGGTGCTGAGCACTCTTAACTTAAGACACATAATATTTTAAAATGAGGAGTTGTACAAGGCAAAAAGAAAGGCATTTCATTATGTCGTCAGGTCTGATTACCCAAAATAACAGTGCTTGAGTGAACACCCCGATATCCTATATGCCAACTCTATATGAAAGCTGTTGAAAATTAAAAGCCCTGAGTCCATAGGTCCCTCAACACCTCCAGTGTCTGAGCAGATTCAGTGTTATTACCATTTTGTTCTATAGAACAATGCTATGTTACACTAAAAAAGCATTAGCTACCTTGTTTAATGTAAATTTAGAAATCTAAATAAATGTAGCACTTCCTACATAGAAAGGATACCTATTGATTCCAAGTGGATTTTATAAGCATATGAGTTGAAGGATGATGTGTAATGCATATTAATAATATATGCTAAGTTGGAAGAAATAGTTCCTTCTCTATGTATGTGAAAATGTACTAGATTTCCAAGAATATATTTTCTAGGGAGAAAATTGCGCCTGTGTGCGTGTGCACACACACACATGTTGAGATACATCTTTTATTATTAATACTAAGACATGAACCTGCACAGCATTCACATATATTTCTACCAGTATTTAAATATTGATGTATCTACATCTACTATATCTGAATTACACACAGGATACTTGTTTACTCATGAAAGCAGCACCAGACATAATCAGTGAACTATCCTTTATAAATATTTGCAAAGAACAGTTTCCCTTATGGCTTCTTCACAATTAGTTCATCTGGGCAGTGATTCAGGTTCATAAACATGGATGCCTGATATCTTTAAGCACTGTAGTTAACAAGACATTTGTATGAGGCTAACAGATAYGAAATAAGAGATGATACATGTTTTGTATGGCATTGGCAGACATATGGGACTGTGACCTGTGCCTTTCTAGAATGGCTGTGTGTCTGCTATAATTGCCTAACAAGTAGCAGTGATTTAAGGTTAACATGAAGATAAGCAGCTCCAGGCCCTCCAAATTTTAAGCTCTGTCCCATGCTCTGTCACAACAGCTTCTGTTTTTATTTTCTAATAAGCAAAACAGAAAGGAAAGAAAGGGTATCCATATATATCACCCCATCTTACTTATTCAGCTACATATTTTGCATAATGCAGCAAGGTGAAACAGCTTTTCTGTCTTGACCTCGTGTCTTCCATGTGGCAGTGAGGAGTGTCGAAATCTGTAAGCTCATAAAGATTTGATCTTCTCATTCTGAGAATCATCCCCAGTGTTTTTGTTTACCCAACAATTAATGATGATGTTCTTTTGCAATGATATATTCTGGGCCTGATGCCTCCCATATTGCTACAGTGAGAACTGATTTTGTTGGCTCCCAGCAGTGTCAAAAATAAACAAAATTAAGTCTTCCAAATACAAAAAGATAAACCATAACATTATTAAACCTATATATTTATATTTTTTCCTCCATTATTTGTATTTTGGAGGGGTATTTTATTTTTATTATTATTTTCACAGCAAAGAAAATCTAAAATACTGAATTTATCCGTAACTACAAAAGCCTGGATTTGAATTACAGCATATACAGCAGCAGGCAGTTCAGAAAACTGGCCTTTTTAAACATTTCAGAATGGCTGGAAATATCATCTGCCAAAAGCACATGGAACACCTCTTAAACAGATGCAGAACAGTATGCTACAAAGGTTAAACCACGACAAAAGGACACTGAATTCAAGTGCCCTTTAAAACAGTTATCCAGCTTTAAATACAAGCTGAAATGAAAGCCAAAAGACATTCATGAGAGTGAAACACCACAGCTTGGACTTCCTCAGACTGTGTGCTGAAGAAAAAGCTGGATTGTAAAAAGTCATAAGCTGAGCTTCCATTGACCTTTGCTCTGCCTTCTTAACTCTGAAGAGCGCAGTGCTTCAGGACTGTAGATAACCATAATCATGCTTCAAGAAGAGATGTTCCAGATTCAGGATACCTGCTAATGTGCATATAAGTAGCGGGGGGGGGGGGGAATCAAATCCTCAATGGTAATATATTTCTACAGGGTAATTAACCACAATAAAGTGATTTATGAATAACATTTCTTTCTGATAACAGAATTTTAAATTCATTTTTTTCAAACTCAGTACTAGTTGCTTTATTCAGTGGGTGTTCTCCTGTGTTGGTTTCACTGAAAAATTACAGGAGGCTTAAAGATGGAAAATGATCCTCATTTTGGCAGTCCAGGCTCTTTACTGTAGGTTGAGAGCACAGTCTTGAGAGCAGAGTCTTGTTTTTCCAGAGCTCATTTTGGAAGGAAAAGGAATAGCATGCTCCATTTCTAACCCCTTCTCCTTTTCCTTCCTTCTTTGCCCTTTTCTGGTCACCAGTTGCAAGAAACTTGGGTATGGCCTACTCAAGCTATACCCACTGTTGAATTATTATATGTTCTACTGGTTCTCAACAGCAACAGCAGAAACAAACCTGTTATGATGATCTCAAGTGAACTACCTAAGCAATGTCTTGAACTATCTTCTGCCGTAACTGAAGATTTGCAGAAAACCAAGACAACAGTATCAAATAGTACTTTTTTCTAGCTTTATTGTTGATACCATCTTATCAGGTGTAAGATGGAGCCTCATATATGCATATAAATGTGTGTCATGTATGTGAAAGAGAAAGACTTCAACTTGAATGTATCCAACTTAACGTTTACCAACTCATGTGATCACTGCAAATAAAAAGGCAATTGTCTAGTGACTTTTTTATTCAAAAGCCTAATCTACTAATTTTTTTAAACACCTGTCTTTCACAGCTCAGGGAGTTAACTTCTTCCCATAACAATCAATTTCCAGCTGTTGAGATTTGCACTGTGCCCACACCAGTGAATCTCTGCAAAGCACTAGTGAGAAAGGTGTGGGAGCAGGAGGCCACCTTTTCTGTTGAAGGAAGACAGCAGTAAGGGTAGCCTGTAAAATTATTAAGTCAGGAGAGAACTTTCTCGCCTTCACCAGGTAAGAAATACAAGTCAGAGAATAAGGGAATCAAATGCTTCTCTGAAGGAGAGAGTCACAGAAGGCTTCGGTCTCTCCCAGTCACGTGAAATGAAGGTAAGAGAGCTGGCCTGAGAGCTGGGAATAAGTGACTAGTATTTCAGAAGAGCTAGGAAGCAAGAATCCCACTGGAGTGAACATGAGCCACAAATATGATTGTTACATTTATTTATCAAGGAAGCAGAAGAAATGTTGTGAGGCAGTCCTCACAAGCACGTCAGAGAATATGCTAAAGAGAAAATACAAGTAACAAGTTGTTACTGGAAGAGAGGGAGAGATGTTTTCTCTGTATGGTACAAGCACCTAGGTAGCACTCAGTCCTGTGAATTCACATCCCTTTTGAGTAGCTCTGTTGAAATTAATGCCCCAGTGGCCTCATCCCAGATCCAGGGAAGCCATGGGCTTCAGTGGGCTTTCGGTCACCACCTGAGTATGGGTTTTGGTGGGCGTCAGGGAGAGGGGGTTGACAAGGTTGGGGCCGGTTCTTTATATTTACTTTGTAAGTAGGAAGGTCCTGAGATTTTAAGATTTTGAATTATGGAAAGATACAAAGAGGCTCTTTCTCAAAAAGAATCCATTCATGATATGCATCTCATGTCAGAACATCAGTGAAACTGGGTTTGATCCCCTACTAAGTTAGCAGGGGGACAAGTTGTCAACACACATCAGTCAAGAATTATAAGTATATTTTCTAATTTTCCAAACACAGGAACATACATAAAACTATCCTGACTTTTTCCTAGGGGTGGAGAGAGGTAACTAGAGGGGGAGCCATTGTGTGGGGTTTGTTTTAAAAATTGTTACCAAGACGGCAGATCTTTTAAAGTGTTCATGTAATTCAGAGGGTTACCTAGATATTTCCTGTAAAAATACTGTGAAGAGAAGATGGGGATATTCCCTTTCCTGTCCTCCCCCAGTGCTACACCTTCCTTAAATCACATCACTATACTTGTGAAAGACTTTCTTCAAGGTTAGAGAGGGAGGATCCAAAGCAACTACAGGTGAAGGTAAACTCAGTACTCAAAGGGAGTGATAACAGTGTCTGCTTTTAACRTTCGTCAGCATCCTCTCTTTCCTTGAACTGAGGCCCCCCAGTACTTATTATAGGAAAGTTGTCCTCGTCCTGTAAGCTAAGTCTAAGTGTCTGATTGCTTCACCATATTGAAGGCAAAATACATACTTTGAAGAAAGCACAGTTCATATTTTAAGGTATTTCATCACTCAAGGCCACAGCTGGCCAATACCAAACAAGCAATCAAGAGACTAAGGACTGTCAACAAAGAACAGTTCCTACATCACAGAATCAGACACATTTGCACTCAATTAACACTTTGCTTAAAAATAGACAAAGATAAGCCCTACAGAGTGTGCTGCCTCACAACCCCATCATTATATACACAATAGCAATGCATAGCAGTAGTTATCATCATGCCTTACCACTCCATTTGCTATAACAACAAAAACATCCACTATCAATTTCTTATCGGGTTTGGATATATTTAGAGATATTATCGTAAAGCTGTCTCCATGATATGGTCAAAGGGATGATAATCTAGTTTGTTTTAAAAGTGAAATTTATATAATCTTATTCTCTTTTACTTAAATTCCTTAGTGCTGATTAAACATAAGCCTCTGTCATGTATGGGTGGCAAAGACGACTTTATGTCACTTTTAGTGTTCTTGAAGTTCAGCAGAAACTATTTTGACTGTGGTAGAAGTTAACTCTGCTTCAAAATTGCACAAATCTGTGCATAGACCCAAAAGTACAGGGATCAGTGGAGTGCAGGAATGCTCTGGACTATCACCTCTTCAGGAAAAGCCCACTTCTTTTTCATGGCTGAAAGTACACAGCTTTTCAGTACTTTTCCATCACCACGACATGGGGATTCATGCATGCAGGAGCATTTAAATCTGCATAGATCAGCTAGTCCGACAGCTGTTTTGCAGCACCTGAGTAGTGCAAAGCAGAGAGAATTAGGCTGAGAAGAAAACTCATGTTATAGCAGGTCGCAATTCAGTAAAGCATTCAGCCTCACCTCAAACATTTCCATCTGCAAAGCTGTATCTGGAGAAGGCATACAGCATTTGCAGGGCACTCAACAAAAGAGTAAACTCTTTGTCATTTTCCATAGCAGCTTTCTAGTGAAGGAAAACACTTGTAGAACAACAGTAATAACTTTCCTTTTACAGAAGTATAGTTCACTAGAGATGGTTCCCACATGGAGAAGAAATGCCTCAGATTTTTTTTTAGCATTTACTTGGCACTTGGGACCTATTTATTACTTCATATACTTGGATGTAATGGCAGTTAACACACAGTTATGATGGGGAAGTGATGTAGGATTCTAAAAGATACAAATTGCAGTACATATTAAACTTTAATTTGCTGCCAGTCTCAAGTCCTTCAGCTTTTTTAGGACTGCAGGGCCCCTCCAGAAGAAGCGTGGTGGACATGAGCTATATTAGCTCTTAGTTAAACCCAGTGCTGCAAGCCAGCTCATTGGGGGAGTAATACCAGTGTGTTCTCTTCTCTCTGCACTTCCCTGATGCTATGGAGAAGATGTGCATAAATAATTGCAGTTTTTGCAGAAGCCCAAGTGTACAATGCCTGGCTTTCATGGTCACTTTACAAGTAGGTGGTTTACAACATTTGCATTTGTAGCAATATGTTCTCTAAATCCTTATAGTTTTACTGATTACAGTGAAAGTACAGGAAAATATCACAATTAATTATAAGATTCAGTGCATGATTAAGACACCTGAATTTATGTGTCTACATGCAATTGTCTTCATGTGTGCTACACACATGAGCTCCAGTGGCAGCCAGTGACAACTTAGCCAATGCAGCCCATGGAGCTGGAAAAGCCATTCCCAGCTTCAGGCACAAAGTGAATTAAATCACTCTCTAGGCTGTGCTGGTTAGATAACTGCTATCACAGGAGTTTAAACACCCTTACTGGGATTCAGTTGCCTAAGCTTAACACGCCTGCTTACAAAAACCCGGTGCCATTTGAGATGCCATCGTCCCCTGGCTGCCAGTCTAGAGGAGTATAGGTCTCCTGCAGGCCCTGTGACATCTGTCAAACCTGCTGCAGATGTCTTGGACACCCCCGAGCACCTCAAATTAAAATGCTGTAAGTGGGAGATTATCTTCAGCTTCATCCCTTTAAAAGTTTTGGATGCTTAATTACAGATTAAAGAGATACTTCTCTCTGATGGTGTTTCACAATTTGGAAACTGGGGGCAATTGTTTTCTTTCAAGAAAACCAAAACAACCAAGTGCCTTCTGTTTAGCCAATAGTCCAGTGGCAGTGGTCCACATCCTGCCTGAGCAGAGCTGAGCCCTTGTACTTAACTGCAGAAGTTTCCTAGCCATCGCTATCATTTTTCCAGGGGTAATAGCAATCAGCAGGCCATGGAGTTACTGACTTTCTTCATCACAGCCACTGACTAGAAAACATTTAATCAGGCAATGAAAAACTTTAATTAACCAGAAGAAACTGACAGCTCCTGTTCCCTGAAACCTCTGAAGTCTGGTAGTTTAGAAATACTGTTAGATTCAGACCCTTTCAGCCAAAGGATGGAACTGAAACCACATTTCTCATCAGTGCTAGGTGCACTTTATCTTCTGGAAATCAAAATGAAATTTCTGCTTTCTTTAAGCATTAAGACTGAGTCATCTATGGCTATGCCGAGAAATAAAATTTGCGATACATGAGCAACTTTGAAATCATAAGCTTAAATACATAGGAATTTTATATACTGCCATTAGCTGAGCAAGGAGTCAGAAAACCTGTGCTTTAGAGTTAGGCTTCTAAAGAGGCATTGAGGTATATAAATTGTGCTTTAATCTCAGTTATCCCAGCTCTTAAGTAACTAAATAATTTGGCAAGAAGGACATTGTCTGGTTATAGCAAAAAGTTGATTTAAAACGTTCAAAGTTTTAAAAATCTTTTAACATCATGAGAACTGAATTATCACACACATTGTATATAAATCTGCTGTGCATTAATATTTTATTTTTCTGTCTTGTACCTTAAATCATCATATTGCATAATGAAAAAGATACATCAAACACAAAAGCAAGCATATTTTTCAGCAGTCTACTAAAACTTAAAGTAACTGTTAGCTTTTGCTTCTAGAACTTAAATAAATGAATGTAACTTTTATCACACCATAACAGGATGCATTTTTATGTCTGCTAAATACATTATTTAATACTGAAGTATAAAACTACAAGGAAATGTTAGTGAGAGCTTGCCGGGATGAAGTCAACTCATCACTGCAAAAATAAATATAGATCACAAATACAAAGGAATCTGGAAAATAACTATGACTATTTTTAGATAATGGCATCCTTGAGTGATGATACAATAACCTTCAGGTTGGAAGCATGTAAGAAACTTTCACTGAGTCTTATGCGGCAAGTATAATCTGAAGAGAGGACAATATATGGAAGCAGGGATCTGAAATTTTTCTTTCATCTTTCAATATTACCTACTGGAAAATGCTATAATGATTTTTTTTTCCTTTTGATTCCATTTTCTTGCCTCTCACTTTAAAATATTTATAGGTTTTTAGAAAGATGACAGAAATCAGGACTGCACTGGCAGTCTAATAGTTGCATTTGTGTTCATGAATACATTTATGCTACTGAAGGGATTCTCAGACAGTACACATATTTAGTAAATTATTTAAATTTTACATATTTACACTAGAAACATTCTGTGCTCAAGTGAAAAGATAAGGATACCACTTACAGTCTGAACTGTATTGTACTCAGATTCAAATGATGAGCATTATCTTTCAGAAAGAGAAAAAAAAAGGTCTGTTAGCGCTCTTAGGCAAGAATGGATTAATTTTTATCTTAATCCGGTTTATAGAAAAGCATTTCCTCCTCTTTGATGTGGTATATGCTAAGTGAAAACATCATGCTCTACCCATCAGAATGATGCAAGTGGTCATTCTTTCTTTTGCACTGATGTTACAAAAGGAGATAGCCTGCATGGCTGGAAGGTATCCATGATATTAAACAGTTCATGGGGCTGTGAAGTGCTGAGAGCAATCATGCAGAGCAACAGGCCACAGGAATGCAAATCATCCACAAAGCCAAAAGTGGAGCTAGCAGGTGGCCTCTCCTATTCATCTGATGTCAACACACTGTTCAGATCAAGCCCTTTTAACATCTGGGTAGGCCCACTATTGCTTTTAATTAAATATAATACAGCCATTCAATGTTCTCGCATACAAGAAAACCACACAGTAAAAAGCGTATCTTCTGCACACTGAGGGTCACTATAGTTATATAAATAAATAGTACCATTTAACTTAGATTGTAAGGTAGTTTAAATTTCATATACTTTCCATATACCGTTCAGTGTTCCACAGTTAGAGCCTCTTTGACATTTCAGTGACTGACCATATTTCCATGGAAAATGTTCTTGCTCCTTCAGAGGATTTAGAAGGGAAAAAAAGCCTTATAATTAACTTTTTCTACCTTTGAAACATTTCCACTGTAAAAGGTTTTGAACAGAAACATTTGTTCTCAAAATTAGTTTACAGAGAGAATTTAACTGTGTTAACATATAAGCCATGGAAACTGTCATAATATCTAATTAAATTATTACTGACGTTCCAATCAGTAGCAAAAAAACATCTGTAACTGTAATTCTACTACAGAGAAAGTATAATTAAATCTATTCAGTAATGGGTAACAAGCTATTGCAAAAGTATACTGCAATGCTCTAGAAAGTTGGAATGCTTCAAATATCTTTTTCAAGTATAATAAACCTTTTTTTAAGTGGGAACATGGATATATGCATTCTTCTGAAGACCCTTTATTAGGATTTAATTTCAATGCATTTGTGATTACATTAGTTCTTCTGTTTGAAACAGACTGGAAAAAATAACTGCCATCATACAGAGCCCAGGACAGAGAAGCACATAAGTGTGTTTTCAGTCTATCTCTATGGAGAGCAAACGGTAATGGCATGCTTCATTTTAATTTCAGGAGATAAGTAGAATAAAGCACACAGTGGAGTGTTTTCTTGAATGGAAACATTTTCCAGAATTGGAGCCAGAAACGTGTGACAATGCTGAAGTGCATTATTGTAAAATATTAGGAAAGTAGATGGCTCGGGAGGGAAGTAATGGGATGTGAAGCATTTAAACTAAGGTCGCAAGGTCAACTGTTGGTAATGGACTCAGAGTTTTAATGTAAATGATGGCTGTTCAGTAGCTCTGTGTAAAGAGAGATAGATGTCCAGTCTCTAATGGGCAGATATGATCACCCCAGAACTCCATCACAGTTGCCTTTTTTCCTTCCTCCAGTCAGAAAAACTGCATCCGACTGGAATTTCAATCTACAATGCCCTTTCCTGTCCACACTGAGGCAGGCCAATGTTTGGAAAGCAGCTTTGCCTAAATTTGCCTACATTGTAATTATACACATAACATGGATATTTGCTCTCCCTCCTCCAAAGTTGAAATTATTACTGAATCATGTAAGAGACAACAAAACCAGCAACACGTCAAACTTCCACCTCAACCACTCCTAAATGTAAATGTCAGAGGTTGAATTGTAAGCAGTAATGTTTTTCTACTTCCCTGAACATGCCATCCATCCACAAATTCCATTTCATTAATTCAGATGCTCAATAGCATATATTACAAATGTCTAGTCTTCATTCATTATTCCGATATAAAAACCCATATGTCTACTAACAGTCATACCATGTACAAGAAAATGGTACCTCAATAGCACTTCCTGAGCGAACATCAGGTTTCAGCTGCATGACTTCTGCTGATTTGCAGGAGGCTATATGCCTAAAAGCCCTATTAAATGCTTTCAAAATTTATGGCTATGTAACTTTCCCCAGTGTTAAGTTGGTCTAACTGTAGGCAAAAATATGTAGTACAAATATGCGGCAGTCGTCGTGTAGATAAGATGTTTATTGGCCTGCTAGAAGAAAAGAAGTTTAGAGTGTGTTGCTCCTACTGAGGTCATTGGCAAAACTTCCATTGACTCCACTTGCCACAGAGCTGGGCCTGAGGGAGAAAGAGATTTTCTTTCTCTTTTATGCAAATTCTACCATGGGTTTGGGTTGGGTTGGGGGTGGTTGCCTGTGTTGAAGAGAGGGGAGGAGGAGAGAAACCACAGCTTTACTGCTAGCAAGGGTCTTGACATTTCTGAAAAGCTTCAGGACAGGAGGCATCACACTGAGTAGAGATCTGCCTATTCAGCTGATGGCTATTGAAGAAGAAATATATAATAATCATGCAGATTAAWCTATTCTGATCACCTGGCAGCTGTTATTAGGCAATAAGAGCCAACAGATTTAAAAACTGCATAGTTAAGAAACAGCTATAAGTGGTTAAGCGGATCAGACACCTAGCACTGAAGCATTTTGATATTGTGTAAACAGAAAAAGGACACTATACCATTTAATTTTGGTAATTGTATAAAATCTCTACAGTTGTCCATGCTGAAAACATCTGTTTCATATATTATTAAATGTTTCTTTTTGGACATAAGGGAATTTACATATGTATACTTAATGAGACATCTTATCAGACGCCTGTCTTTTTAGCACATTTTTTTGTACCTGAATGCTTTCCATCATTTACAATCTCTTCAGCAAAGACGACAGAAACACCATCTGAAGTGATCAAATGGAAATAAGTCTCTATAAGTACCGCTTTCCAAAATTTTGAAATCTCAGAAAGACAGTAGAAGTTCCAAAAGTTCCAGGTTTATTTTAGTTCTTAAACCGATTCGGCAATTGAATATCTATTCAGAATTTTTCTGTTATGTCTTGTAACGAGGTGCGGTGTTTTTGAAAATAAATCATTAGAATAATTTTCATAGACTTTAGGAATTCATTTTAAAACCCAACTAAAATACTTCTCCTACCAATCTATGTCTTAAAAGTCCTACAGTCACATTAAAATAATTGGTGTTTTGGAAGCCAYGTCCTGAGTGCAGATATTCCACCTCCTCTTTGTAATAGGGTTCAGCTCTTTTCTTGGAAAGATCGGTCTCTTTTAGGTACTTCAATAAAATTTGTAGCGTTTCAGACTTCTTTTATTGAAGCCTCTACACCTTTCTTTTATTCATTTCATTGTGGAAGTAATTATGTTTTGGAGGTGTTATCTCTGTTAAATACTTCATGACCTATTGTACATCTGTCAAATCTATTTTTGCAAACACGATACTCTTTGGGGGAATTCTGAGGCAGTCATACAGATTTCAGCTGGATTAAGTGCTGTAATGAAAATGCTGCCCAAGTGTATTTTATACTACAGTAAGTACTTATTTCAGAATTCAATTATACCTACAGGAATATATTCTGTGTCTGATTATCTGGGAATGCCAAAGATACACAGTGTTTTGGCAGAATGACTTCAACTCTGCTAGCTAAGTTGATGCTTTTGAAGAGGAGATTGGGTGAAAATTTTACATACAGTCTGAATTTCCTCCTCTGGTCTACCAAACAATAGCATTAACTTGACGGAAGTGAGAATAAGAAGGCTGCTCTCTTTGCACCCTCTCGCATGTGCTCTTCTTAGCTTTTCCACTACAGATACATGATTGGAAAACCTTTTTAAATCGCAGCTTAAGAAAAAAAGAAGAAAGAGCATTGTGGTCTGGGCTAGTACTTAGTAAGAGCTAGGCTAAGATCCTCCCGCAGTACAAACTAGAAAGAAGAAAAAAAAGAAAGAAATTGTTAGGCAGAAGGATGGATTGCCTTAATATTTCGTTCTGAATGTATTTTGAGAGATAGCAATCTTAAATTCTTGCTCTGTGTTTGAGTAACACTGATTAAGAAAAATAAATAACATTTCTGTTTGGATTTCTTGCTATTTACATCATTCAATCCTAAGCAGAATTCATTGATACTCTCTTCCACTTTTAGTTCTAGAGAGTTCTTTTGATGATGTCTTGATGTACATTCAATAGCTGGTTTCAGTTTTACTGGTTCATTGTGCTACTTGAAGACAAATTCAAACAAATTCAATTTTACCATCAGTTTGAACTGAATTTTGTTATTTTGTTTAGATGTTGGTTTTATGAGCCATTTAGGACAGATTCTATTGCTACTTATCTTTTTTATGATCTCTAAATTTTATTATCTCTAAATATTGAATGATTCCTAAATTACAATTTTGTGAAACAGTTTTAATCAAAATAACATTACTTTTAGTATTAAATATATTTATTATAAACATAAAGAACATAAAATATACAAAATCATTAGGACTGAGGATGTAATTACTGTTAAATATYATTTTCATTTTATTTATAATTTTGCACCTTTTAATCCTTTAGTAGCTTTAGTATGCATTACTTACTGGCCCTTCCTTTTGTCTTTATTAAAAGCAAACTAACACATTCCTTTTCCCAAATCTCCTATCTTTCTGACCTCTTGATACAGTGAAACGTTTTAAACTTTAAAAAGTTTTACAATGTGTTATATGACAGTTCCCACATAGGATTGCCCCTGCCTTATCTTAAAAAGAGTTTAGAAAACTCTCTATATTTAGCAGATATCCAAAAAGAACTTACAGACGTGCTTAGAAGAATAGATCTCCTACAGATTCCTTTAGGCTGTGATTTTCAATAACACAGGGCAAGGATTTTACGGGGACTGTATGTATTTATTAGATCAATGGTGTTAAAAATAACAGATACGTTTTTAGGAACACAGGACTTGGCTGATCTGAAATGCAGGCAGAAAACTTCAAGCTAAGTGCAGACTGATTATAACTCTTCTGAATTAATTACATTGCCCAGACCATTTGAATAAAGGAGGATGTCAGGAACAGGAAAACTGATTAAGTTCTTAGTCCTTAAAGAGCCAAGAGACACATTTTAGGGAAGCATGTTCCCCAAAGGATTGTAGTTCAGAGACATATCTAAACCCATTCTTTTTTTTTCACATTTTCAGCTCTCATGCTTATACTGGAAACACCAATTTACAAGGTAATTATCAAAACTGGGATCCCTTGGGTTTAACCATTCTATTCTACATACTACAGTCAACAATTACTCTCTTAAGATTCCTCCAACACCACCTTGCCCAAAGCAAGCCAATGGTTATGTCTGGCAGGTAGTTAAAGAAACCTTTCTAATATATTCAGGACACCAAAATATCAGGTATAAGGGAAAAAAAATAGTTTGGAAAGCAGTATAACCATGGCTAAGTGCATGCAGAGATGAGTCGAGCACCCAGCAACTTGCGCAGTTCAAACACCAGTATAGCGTAACATGTACTTAGTGTGAGTGATGTTCTCTTGCTTGGACACATTCTGAGAAGAGCACATTGATGTGGCTTAACTACACCTGACTTACAGGTGCTGGTGTAAGGAAATGGAATTCATAACACTGAGTCAAGACTCTGCATTCCCTATACAATAAATTGAGAAAGGTAGCCACCTTAGGAGGGTATGGATAACATCAGCCTACATGAGTATGAGGGACGCAGCCAAAGGAAAGTGTTCAGACTTCTGACCCTCGCACATACTTCACCTGCCCTGTAAGATGGATTCAGGTGCTGAAAGTACTGTCGGCACCTAAATCATCACATTTGCTGTTTGGATACAAATGGTTGGCCTGTTCTTCAGATAAGGAGTGATGGTAGTACTATCACCATTCACATAGTATTCTGCCATCTAGGGTATGCAGCCAAGGTCCCACCTGAACCTCAGGTGATTTGAACCCTTATCTTCTTCCACAAGATGAAACCATTTATTGACTGTCCTGCTGAAGGTGCACCACTGGGCTGTCAAAAACACAAATTGTGGAACCTAAGGGAGTTCTAGTTCTTACGACAAGGGTGGTAAGACACTGGAACAGGTTGCCCAGAGGAGTTCTGGATGCCCCATCATCGGAAGTGTTTAAGGTCAGGTCGGATGGGGCTTTGAGCAACCTGATCTAGGGAAAGATGTCCCTGCCAATGGTAGGGGGGTTGGACTAGATGATCTTTGAAGGTCCCTTCCAACCCAAGCCATTCTATGATTGTGAGAGCGCGCTGTACATAAGATCAAGAACATGCTTGCATTTTTCCATCTATATGCTTTACACTACATATAGACAGAATAAAGAACATAATCTTGATTGCAAAGACTGAAATGGGTAGTTTATTATTAGATTATGCTGATGGATTTGGCTAGATAAATATTTCTTAGATCAGTGTTCTGATGCTAATTAGTTCTTCCATGTGACTATGCAGTGAACTTGACAAATACACCCATCATCATTTTCACTTCATGAAGAGCTGTGTTATAACACAGATTACAGGAATCACTGAGTACACTGCAGTTAATTCTATTGACATGACTAAAACCAGAAAATGTGAGATCATGTCAGACAAAGTTCTATTCATTTTCAGATTATTAATACCTTTTGGTTTTTGACTGTCTATGCTAATTCTATGGAGAACAGTTTTGTTTAATTAAAGTTCTGTAAAGATTCAAATAAAAATGAATAACTACATCAATTTGTAATACATTAAGATAAAAATAGCTATACTGTTCACAAATGAATCTGGCAATAAAGTGTTACCCTTTGACTAAAGAATTCAGTGTTTGGCTTCAAGATCTTCTTAGCACTTCTCTCATTCAGGCTTCTACAAAGTCCTCAAAATATGCAGAATGATATATTGTGTTCTGTTTAATCACTGAGTATGTGAATAGATGCAAGTTTTTTAGATGAGAAAAAGTGCTCTGAACTATATTTTCATGGTCTACACTTCCTTAACTCATGTCTAAGCAAACACAGACGAGCCCAACATTATATATTCTCTTAGAGAAAGAGTATTATGATCAAGCTGATATTCTTCTCATTTATATAAGCATGGGGTTTTTTTTCCTGTTTTGGAACCTTCTTAACTAACATAACCCATCTGTGACAGCTGCTGTTGATAAAAGCTCTCTAAAAGCTGCTCTGCTTGAAAATATCATATGCTGGTTTTTTTTTTCTTTCACAACACTAAAAATTATTAGAAACAATTGATTGGCTTTTCAGTCTGGTATTACTTTGTATTATGTAATTTTCTTCTTGTGTGCAATTGCATTTGTTATAGTTATTTTTGAAGGAATTCTTAATTTATTGGATTAAAATTCAGGGTAGTTACATAAAGAAAATGTCAAATAAAGTAGGAAAATACCAAAGTGATTAGGTTCATTATTCTTGAATGGCAATTCTAGAAAGAAGGAAGGATCAAACTGAGGAGTTTTTTTAGCGGTTGATTGGAAAATAATATTAGGCAAATAATAGAGAACTAATTAAAAAAAAATCCAGTTCAAGAAGATTTTGTAAAGCAGGCACAGTAATAAAAGATTACGTACTAGGAAACAGAGAATAATGCACATCGTAATTAAGACTTTTGTAAAAAAAAATCTGGTTGTGTTTTATACCAATGCAAACTATATAGTGTTTTCTATATTTATGTTTTATAAAATCACATTTTTAATATAAACACTAACAGGATGGAAATGCCTTTTATTTTGGAATTTCCTAAATTCTGAATATCTGAATATGCTATTGGATTACAATTCTTTTATGTGTGAAGAAGGTCTGGGGTTTTTCTTTTAAAGGAAATTAAAAAAAAAAAAAAGGAAACAGAAAAGAAAAGAGAACAGAAACCTTATGTAACTGTCCTTTGATCTCCCAGTACACCAGGCAAAAATTCTTCCACTTGAACAAATGAAGTAACTTGATAACACACTTAGAGTGGTCTTCTTCTTTGTTCATTATCGCTAGAAGGGGTAGGTTGCATTAGGGTTTGCTGATAGCAATGTGGTAGCAGGGAGAAGTGTTGGGTTCTGGCTGGAGAAGACTAGCCTTTGGTAAGTAAGGACTTTTCTGCCTGCTGTGATGGACCCCTTCTGGTCCTTCTAAGGTGCCTTGGTTTTGGCCCCTTCACCAATTTGACTGAATATATGGTTACTGAACATCTGAGTTTTGCTACAAATACCCTTATTTTTTTGTTCCGCACAGAATCTGACCTGGAGGCATTTGCGTACTCCATCTGCCTGCTGTTCTGGTCAGAGAAGTAGCTCTGATTGGTCTATTGAACGCTGAGAAATATCAAAGAAATGGCTACTATGCATGCACAGATCAGGAAGTGTAGTGAATTCAGTACATCAGGGAGAGCCAGCTCATTACAGTAATTTTGGTATATCACAAACAAACCCTTTTACATTAGGTGCACGTATGTATTGCACATATTTTGGGACCCAAAGGCTAAGTGTTATGTAGTGTGTATGCAGCCAAGTCACCTGGTCTCAGAGCTAGAGGATGGTCCCTGGCCATTTTAGATCATTGAAAGGTGGCCACCAGCATAATCTGCCATTACTGGGTATATCTGGTGAATGCATGATGCCTTGTAAGGCATGTCCTAAGGACTTGTAGGATAGGTGTCAGATACATGAGTTTTGACAGCAGTATAGTCTGGAGCCCAGTCAATCAAGAGACACTAGAGAGCAGCCTACAACCAGTTCATGTTCTTTCTTGTGGCTGCAGCAACATCAAACAAAGTTGCAGTTACAGGGCAGGTTGCAATTTCTGAGGTGCTGGCTTAAATCTCAGCCAGATTTGGACACATTATCACTGAAAGAGTATTGCCCTAGACTAGCAGCAACCAATATGCCAGCCAAGCTGGCAGTCATCCCTGCTACTATGAAGGCATGAGTTCTCACCAGAGAACTGTGTTTTTTAGTGTGGGAAAAGAAACGTACTGCTTGTAAAGCAATGTATTGGTGTCCTTAACTTTCAGGAAACCACTGAAGGGGCGTGCCTGATAACTTCAAATAAATAAGCACATGCCCCTTACAATCTTTTGAATCTGAGGTGGGCTATTGACTTCAACCATTTCAGATCAAATAGTTAAATTTCGGCAACTGGAAATAAGGTTTTGTAGTGGAAAGTGTCAGGCAACTTTAAATAAACAGAGCTGCCAGCCCTGCTTGTAATAAAAAAATTGCACATACACATATGCACACACATGCACTTCCTCAAAAACCTCATTTGTGCCCATGTGTCTTCTCCTGGACAGACCCAGCAGAGCTGGCCAGACGCAGAAGGGAAGAATAGAGAGTTACAAGAGCAAGCATGAACTCTCTGGAGTCAGCCAGAAAATGAGGCTCCCACCACTGCAGACATTGCTCATAGGTCATGGTCATGCAGCTTATGTGAGTGGTAAACTAGAGAGCTATGAGTAATTAGAGCAGCTTACAGGTCATACGTATGCAGACGTGACCAAAGGGCAACACCACAGGCTGGACACCAGCTCTGCTGATGATGATACGGCGGGTGGCACCCTTCCTTTCTCATCAGCACTAAATCAGCTCCTCTGTAATATTCCTTGACTGAATGAATAGCTGTCAAACACAGAAAGATCCTCCCTAAGATAGAAGTCAAGAGACGCACAGAGTGTTTCATTGCACCCATTGACATCGTTCCCATTAGGCTGCCATAAAGACTGGATAGAAATGTGGACTGTACTTATTGGAGGGTGGGTGGCCTATTTAATGCCTATAGTAGTATGTGGTTATTAATGTACCCTCTCAAAACAGACGAAAACCGCTAAAGCTGCATGTTGAGGGAGTTTAGGGGAGCTCCCATAGACTGACAGCTTCAAGGAATGTTTTATAATAAACACAGGTCCCTAAGAAACAAACCAAATAGTAATATATTATTAAAATTAAAAACACATTATAAAAAGAAGGACTTTATGATAGTGTTTGGACTATTTTTCAGGTTTCTTGGCTGACACTTTACTCCCTGCTGTTCCAGACTTTCCCACAAGCATTGTCACAGCTATAGGCTTCAACAGCCCTTCATCTGCTCTTGAGGTTCTTACAACCTTTTCTCCCCATTAAAAACTGCACATAGAGCTCTTTGCTAGTGCCAGTTTTGTTTTCTTTTAATATAGAAATGTAAGTTAAGCTGGGCAAACTTCTTTCTTGAAATGAGGAGTGACAGCAACAAACACTAACATAGAAAGAGAAAATACCAAAAATATTCTTTTATTTCTATTTTGCAGACTTTTTTTTGTTCTGGCTTCCACTTACATTGCTTATTGTGTTTCTCTTTTTACAGTGGTGGGCCCACCTTCCTCACCGTGCTGGTTTTCAATACCTCACTGATAGCTACGTAGTGGAGGTCTACTATGGGGGAAAAAAAAAAGAAAAAAAAATCTGGACGATAGTTGGATCCATGGCTCAGAAAAATATTGTTCTCTCCTTTGGGTAGTGGGGAATTAAGGAGTGGATAAGTACTTGTTTGGGCTGTCTGAGGAATGTGTAGGTTCTACATGCTGAATCAATAATCTATTTATAATACTTATATTTGACTAGACCACGGTAGCTCTCCAAATAACTAAGTAATAAATAGGGTGGAGATATTATTTTAAACTTGTTCTTATAATTCATAAATAGTACAGGAAACTGTTCTAGTACTCTGGCACTTTGATAAATGGGTAAAAAAGGAAAAGGGTTGTCATGTTATAAATAATTAGGTCTGTTGCAATTGGTACTGCATTTTAATATCAGTAGGCAGAGTCGAGAAGAGGTATTTGCACATGTTGTGCCCTAATTATAAAACAGGATGTCTTTTTTTTTTTATTTCATTCTTTATCTTCTAGGATCATGACACAGTTAACTTTTTGGTCCCTTTGTAAAAGAAACTATGGAGAAGCATTGTCCACTGGTCTCCTGAAACCATTTAAAACAGCAGCAAATATTTAAACAATACCTAGGACATTGTTCTCATAAGGGTAACAGCTGTTGTCAGGTCATATCTTTCCAGAAAAGAATGAAGACATTACATTCACAGAGAACATGTCCAAACATTCAATTTAACCTTGTATGCCTAAATGTATTAACACTATAATATAATCAAAAGTGCCAGAAGAACATCTTAGCAACAGTTTACAGGGGTAAGAAGATCTTTTTTTCCCCTGAAAAGTTCAGTTTCAGTCACCCTAAAACTACACATAAATTCTGCTGAATTCATACAATAGTTTCATTTGGTTTTCTTCAAGCTAAATTTTTCACAAAACTTCTGGTGTGAAGATCCTTCCTCTGGTCTTTTTATCCAGTAGCTCAGGGGTTAAAGTACTAATCCAGACAGTAGCTAATGAATTCTCCAGGTTAAAGAATCTTAACCCTTATCTTTAAAGAAGGGCTTGAAAGTTAGAAAGTCTTCTGGGAGCAAGTGGGCAAACTCAGCTTCTTCTGTTGAAGCTATACTATTTTATGTAAACACATTCCCACTAGATCAGGGACCAAAACATAAGCATCTACCACTTGGGTGAGTAACTTAACTAGACTCAGTATTTATATTACTGAGCATCAGGAACATAAATCGGCCCTGTCCCATGCATTACTGGGTCTGGCTCCTTAGCCTCCTGCCTTCCCCAGACCAGTCCCAAGACCAGTATTGATACTGTCCTGCAGAACTAGAGCTTATTAGCGTGGGCTTGGTAGCTCATTTTCATAGTGCTCACACCTTATCTTCCAGTTTGGAAACCACTGGTCTAAGGTTTAAAGCATTCATCTGGAGGAAGATGACCAAAACTTAAATTTCCCTGATTCAGAGCACATATGGTGAAATACAGGATAGTGTTGAAGGGTCAACCCTAGCTTGTTTTGAGGTATGTCACTGATAGGAATATGGGAACATGTTCTTCGCTGCTTATCACTGGAAAGTTTTCCTGTTGATAACTTGTACCTTCCATACCGTGATTTCAGCCTATTACTTCTTGACCAGTCCCTCACTGACCGAGAAATCAGATCTTTTTCTTCCTCTTTGTTTATTTCAAATCCTCCCACCAGCTACACTTCTCTAAGCCTAACACAATTCATTCATTCTTTCCGGATAAACCATGTCTTCAAGATCTCAGATTACTCCCTCTGCTGTCCTTACTTATTTGAACTGTATTTTTTCCTGAAGTGTGAGGCCCTGGGCACAACAAGGCTTGATCAGAATGGAAGGATTATTTCATGTGCCCTGCAGTCTGTCAATCTCGCGTTAGAATAGTCCTTTCTTGATACTTCAGAAACTCCTGAAAACTTCTTGCCTTACTGTGAATTGAGTCCAGCTTATAGAAGCCTCAGAGCCTTCTCCCCACTCCTGCCACAGCTCCGTGCAAACCATGAGGGGATTAATGATTAATCGAACCCAGATGCTTTGGCTTTTTCCTACATCTGATAATTCATTCTGTCACAACAACCATGGAATTAAAACAAAACAAAACAGTCATTAAGAAACCAGGTTATCCTTTGGAATGGTCACTAAGAAGTAAGCAGTCCTTAGGTCAGTGACTAACCCAGCCAGCTTTTTAGACTTCCCCCTACCCGAAACACGGCATCAAATTTCTTTATTAACTCAACATAATGTATCCCGGAAATCATCACCCAAAAATTTAGTGTGTGGGTGGTGGGCTGTACAAATAATTGCTTTTTCTATATGACCACAGAACCAGAATATACCATACAATTCTTATTTCCTCTCTCACTAATCGAAGTAACATTAATTAATTATTTCTTAGATGTTTTAGGAGTTTAAACAGGAATTCATAAAGAGTGGCAGAGAGAATCATCACACTATATTCTACAGGAAAAGGCTGAAAACACTCCAAAAAAGAAGCAGGTAGAGGGCTTGAGTAGGACATCTTTTAGGCAAATATCCAAGCTACCACATTACGTCCTAACTATGGGTGCAATGACAGTGGCAAAACAGGGTTATGAAGGGCACCTTAGACTTGCTGTGAACCAAACCCTAGGATTTAAAGCATTTGGAAAGTTCTCATTTCCAAAATTTGTCTCTATTTTTCACAATTAAAGAAAATTCATGTCAAATTTGCAACTGTTTCTGAATGACCTCAAATTGTTTTTTAGAAAAGGATAGGAAGGGGTAAAGATCTTTGTTACTGGAAGAAAAAAAAAATCATCCAACTTCAGTAGTTAGACAATGTAAGCAGAGCACACATCTGAGTCTCTATTCAAAGCAAAACACTGGAAAAAAGCCTGTAAATTTATCATGACAGTATAATAAAAATTTAGACAATATAAACCACTTAAAACTACTATAAATAGTAACTTTTACTTAAACTCACTTGCAGATGAATTTTTCTTAGTATGGAGGGCAGGAGATTAAAGATGTTCTGCCAAAAAAACAGGATTAAAAGATAGAGTTCAAATGTATATTTAGGGCTGGGAAAGATGAGGGATGGTAGTGATTATTTCAGAGCTCCACCAAGCACCTTTGTCCAATTAGACAAATGCTTTCTTTTTCAGAACAGCTTGGAGGAGTCCAGAGCTGCTGGCTGGCCTATGGAGCAGACGTAAGTACTGCTGCTGGAGATTGTTAATCTTTATTGTCTTTAAATTTTGTGTTCTGTAGAGTGAGAGACAAATACTACCACTTATTCCAAAAAGCAGAGTGCAGGTACAAGAGCTGCATAAGCACAAAGTGACTTTGCTTCACAAGAATTTTGAAAATGTGTCCTTTCATTTCACAATTTTTCCTTCTCTCACCTAGACCCCGAGCTTGAGATTCCTCATTCAGAAAAAAAGTTTAGGTCATTTCCGTGAGGGGTCCATTTCCCGGATTGCCTCAACAATCTCACCCCAGATGTCTATTTTTCTTGCATTTCCTACAACTTTGTACATGAGAGTTTAAATGAACTAAAATATTTTGGTTATTCTGCAGGGATCTTCAGAATAATTATTTTAGCAAATACTTTTTATAAAGCTGAGCATCTTCAAATCAAAAAGCTAAAAATTAGAGGAGAATGTGAGAATACTCCATCCAAAGATCGCTGCTAACATCAGAAGGTTCTGATAGGAAAGCTTTGAATCATTACTAAGGCTGAAAAACAATGATGATAATAATAATTGGTTAAATTTTCCCTCTCCTTGTCAGCATATGTGAGACAAACTATCAGATTAAAACGTGGGTAGGCCATTCTCTAACTTTCCCATTGGTAGAAGACCGTGGTTATTTGTATATCCAAGAATGCTCAGATGGTTCCAGAGTCTTTTTGCCTTTTTTTTTACTACATCCACTTCAGAGTACAAAGCCCACCGCAGGGGATGTCTCTCTAGCGCTAGAATTAACACAATGAGAGGTGGACTGCTAGAACAGTTAGTATCAACATAACGAGTCAGCCCAGTATTTGCTTTAACAAACAAAAGGGTTGGGTCAATACAGAATTATTAGGTAGGCCCTTTTATTTAACCTCTTTTCACTTAATTAGATTTTTAAATAAAAATCTTTTCAAATGCAGGAATAAGCTTTATCTTTAAAAGTGCTAAAACAAAGAGATTTTCCACTTTTGGCTGAAACTATGCTCTGAATTCATTGACGTTTGCTAGTTGTTTCAGTCCTCATGAAACTCCTGGTCTGGATGAGTTTACAATGCCAAAACATTTCACCAGATGTACTTAAACACAGTAATCAAGTCACCACTTTGTCTTCTTTTTGATAACCTAAGCAGATTGAGGGGTTTTAGACGCTTTCTCCAGCTCTCAAATCATGTTGCAGCCTCTCCAATTTCTCAACATCCTATGCAAAATGCAAACACCAGAGCTGTCTACGATGTCTTTTAGTATCCATCTCATGGATGGATTTAGAAGGAAAAAATCAGCTCCCTAGTGTGTCAGGAGAACAGAATAAGAAAAATATTTGAAGAGAAATACAAAGGGAGAAAAGATACTGTGATCACAGTGGAACTACTCTTCCTTTTAAGCTGAAGATGAGTATAGGTGGTACAAAGACTATGGCTGTGTCCGTGGACAATGAAGCAGCTTTTCTGGGAACAAGTTCAGAGTGCCCTGCACATCTCATTGGAAGAAGTATGAAGGCTTGTAGAAGTTTAACCATTTTTACAGCACTGATTTCAGAAAGGTGGTGCCTCAGTTGCAGGGAGGAGCTGATACTGAGTAAGGAAGAAGCAGTTTCTCCCAGGATCGTGATGGTGCTCATCTTGGGCCTCACTGAGGAAGGAAGGGAAAGATACAGAAAGGTGAAGCTGCCCATTCTATTTGATCAAGCATATCTACTCCAATCTCTACATCCCTGTGGATTTGATTCAACACAAAGCATGTGCTACCTTGAGGGCTCAGTGTGCGCTCAGTGGGATTACTTAATGCAAATGAAGGAGATGGCCAGGAAATCAGCACAGTCTGAAGCTATTGGCAGAGGAAGGGGGAAGGGTTTAGTCTTCAAGCACACACTCTTTTGACAAGCCTGCCATTCAGTCCCATCTCCTGTGGCTCCTTCAGAGACCAGCTGTGTCGCAGGCATGAAAGCAAAAGCAGAGTCTACCACGAGAAGCACTCCAGCATTAACATCTCAACTTTTCTGTCCCTGTAATCCCACTACATTGATCTTGCAGACAAACCCCTTCCTCTGCCCTGGCCAACTCAGTGGCCAAGATCCCCACCACTGTTGTCAGCCTTATCTAGGTAATTTTTCTCTTGGCTTTTTTTAAAATTGTTTTTGACTGGCTTTCCTTATTTCTGCACCCCTTTCTTATCTTTTGCAGCATCCTCTTCTGCTACAAATGCCCAGAACACCCCACAAAGTACACTGGAAAAATCCATCTGCCTGGCACGCTCTGGCAGATGAAGTAAGGCCAGTAGAGAAGAAGAAATACAAATACAAATATAAATACAAATACATGGTTTCTTTAGCTTCATTCTTTTGGAGTCATATTAGGAATTGCATGTATGTTAAGAGTGGGTTACTTAAATTCTTAGACCATGACCCCACTACTGTGTCAAGTACCAATGTCAAAGCCAGTTAAATCACACAAATTCATGGCACACTGTTCGCTGCAGCAGACCATCTGCATCAGAAATTTGCACTGGAGCACTTCCATTCCAGGAGCGGAAAAACATCTCGGGCAGGACTGAAAGGAGCAACTGAAAGAGCAGTTGCCGCTAGAGTGGAAACCTAACCCTGTTAAAGTCCATTAAGCATAGTGGGGCCGGGATTTCACCCCAGCCTCTTTTTTCCTCCTTTAAGTGTGTGATTTGGCAGGGGAAAAGTTCAATTGAAGGCACACAGTTAGGCTATACATACAACAAAGAGGCAGGGAGGGGAAAAAAGGCAACACAAAGGATTACTTTAAAGTTAGACCTCAGCTCCTTTAGCTTTACACAATGCAGGAAAGCACATAGGTTTCAACAGGATAAAAGCAGACTTTATTTTGTAAAGAGATCTCGGGATGAAACAAAGGACTGTAATTGTACCTCCTATCTGCAAATCTGAGGTGGTGAAGGAAAAGAAAGTGGGTGGATGGTTAACAAGAATAGCTTGAAACCATGCTTTGTTAACAGAGTAAAATTAGCTTGCTGAGAACCTTTATTTTCCACATAACTTTTAACAGGAGCATTATTTTACATATCTCTACGGTAGAGAGCCCATTTACAAATTTGCAACAAGTAACCACTGAACTTCAGCTAATTTTTCTCTCTGTTTTCTGTTTCATCTGCTTAATTAACGACAATACATTTGAGTTGGGTTGCTAGCACATCTATATCTAAAAGCCTGTCAGCGTTTCCATTCTGCACACCTAGGGCACTTTCACACTGGCTTAATTTCACCCTGTCAAATACACCCCATCAAACCTGGAAAAGGTTTAGAGGTAAAAGTATGGTTTGTTTTTCAAAAACATCATTCATGTAGCTCTGTTTGAAATGCGAGACAAACTAAACTAAATTTTAGTTTAGACAACTAAAATCAAAACGGAGGAGTACTCTGTTCACATGTCCTTTTTGTTTGCTCATTTTTGAAAATACGAAAAGCCATGGAGGGGTCAGACCAGAGGTCCATACAGCTCCGTACCTGTATGCAGCAGGAGTTACAGCAGATGCTTAAGGAAAAATGATACCCTCGCCCTCTCCTGCCATACCTCCCAGCTACTGCCATAGGATCATCCTGCATATTCGTCATATAAATGAATTAAGATCTGTAATTTGTGCTTTTTTTTTTTTACAGTTACATTTTAGCAGATGTATACCGTACTTGGCATCATAAAACCTGCTTCTAAGTACAGTTATATTATTAACTGTCAGTTCATTCTGCCATTTCTACAAACCATCTGTGGTGGGGCGCACAGGAATGTACTTTTACTTTTGAACGTTTGTGTTTGCGTTGTGCTCAACACCACGGAACCAGTGAGGCCTGTCAGTGCTGCCATCCAAAACCAGAACTCACCAGCCTGTTTTAAAAATCTGGCAACTCTTTTTTCTTTTTCTTTTTTTCTTTTTCTTTTTCTTCTTTTTTTCTTTTTCTTTTTCTTTTTCCTTTTCTTTTTCCTTTTCTTTCTTTTTCTTTTTCTATTTTTTTCTTTTTATTTTTTTCTTTTTCTTTTCTAACCTTCTCAGCAATCTCGCAAATGCAAGATACAGACTGTCCCCATCATTTGTTTCAAAACCTGATCGGTTTTTGGCTGCAAGTGCCCTCTACAACTCCACTCTCAAATTCAGAAATAGAGATTTTCCACTCATTTTTTAGGACTTCTCTACCTTGTGGAGTGAATTTCATTATGAGTTATGTCATGGCAGGTGTTCATCTCCCCTCACCTTCTTAATGCAGGAAGCATATGGGGCATTACCCACAATAATAACCCCACTGAATGTCTCTACCAGCAAAGATGATGGGAAAGCCAACTGGCCAGTCTGGAGTTCCCTTTCGTAAGGGAAATTCCGTGGGAGTTATGGGGCTTGTATAATAATAGCCTTATTCTAGAATATTTTCCTATATGAACTTCATGTTCAGGTTATGGGCTTAGGGAAATRGCTTTTAAAGAAAGGAGGTAACGTTTCTGAATAACAATTGAAGAACACGTCGATTCAGATTTAATTTCAAATTGTCACATTTTGGGGATTGTAGATTCAGACTCCTGATCTTATCAGACTATATTTTTCACAGGTTTCATTCTTTTTTTAAATGTTTGAGTCTATTCAAATTTATTTAGCAGATCCATCTTTGGAGGAGGAAATCCCAACATTATTAAATTCAAGGACTCAAAGAAAGGAAGGCAGAAAAAATATGTATTACTTGGAAAAATCTGTTGATTAATACTGAAGGGCTCTCTAACCAATCTAAAATTAAGATTAATCTGAATCCATATAATATATGGAAAATCATTATAAAATTGCAACTTGAAAAACTATATTTTAGTCTTGAAAAGTTCAATTTCTTTTGCTGCATCAAAATGAATGTGTATTTGCACTCTGAATTATACACATATTTAACTCTTATCCTCCAAATAAACTCTTTTTGGAGTATTCATTAAGTCTACAGTAATACTTTTTTAACATTATGTACTAGCATTTTTTTCAATAGAAGAGTCGCAATATACAAAATACAACACAAACCAAATCAAATAATCACTTAGCTACAGAATAGATACATTTGAGGGGGGTTTTAGTGTTTCTTTTATTCTTGGAATATTTCCAAAGGATTTTTTGCACCTAATTTCCCTTTCTGTCTATTTAGCACATCAGTCAGGCTTTCTTTTCTTCTTCTATGGTTTTAGCCAAATTGTGCTGCCCAGTTCAGACTGTGTGGTATCGTTTATGATGTGCTCTCAGACTGGGATACAGCAATCAGTCTCCCTGGTAGTGGGAAATACGGAATTTCCACCACTCAGTGGAAGTGCTGCTCTAAAGCAAGTTTCTTGCTGGGCCAGAACGCTGCACAGCAGCAGTTGAAGACTGGCCCAAATGCAGACATTTTGCAACATTTCCATAAACTTTTATGGTAAACCCAGTCTAGCTATTCTCCTACTCTCCTTCTAGCAAAGAAATCTTTGCCAAACAATCACTGAGCTAACATGTGAAAACCAGAATGTGGAAACAACTATTTGTATTCTCTTTTCTCAAGTGAAAGTACAAAAATAAAGAAGCATAAAAAGTAAATTATTAAATTGAAAATAAGTATTTATGTCTACTCAAGGATGATATCTAACAACACAGCTGAGGGTCTTACAGTCAGAGACTGGGAGTCGGGGTAAATGCACTGCAGCAGGAAAGGAGACCATACGACTCCCTGCTGGTACCACGCTCGTGTGACAGGGAAGGCTGCACCACCAGACAAACCTCTGCAATGGCATTGAGGTTACAGCCAATAAACTTGTGCAGAGGCTTACTTATACAAGGCTGCCTAAAAATCTTGCTAGTGCTAGATCCTGTGTTTTCAATTATGTCTAAGTTTTCCCCCATTATACGTGCTCAGGTATTGTAAGAAAGATTTAAGTGCTATACTGGAGGAGGGCTGAAAATACTTTTTTTTCTTAAATCTTTGGAAAATTAACTTAAACCTCTGTGACCCAGACTGATCATTTGGAGACAGAATCCTTTAAAAATGAGAAATTAAAAGGCCTTTGTATATGGGGAGAAAGGAGTAAAAAAATGAAACATAGGAACTCTAACTATGCTTCTATATAAGCCACGCTCTGCTCAAGGATGGAGGTAAGCAGGGCTCTGCTCTGGAGAAGAACTTGCTTCTTTTGCCTTTTCCCATTATGAAGAGTTCCCAACGACAAGACTACGAGACCAGGACAGGAGAGGACTCCCAGTGTTATATTTTAGTGTAGTGAATAGTTATAGTCACAAAGACTGAATGGTATCTTGAAGCTAAATATTAAGCTTTTTTCAGATTTCAAATTTCACTTCTACTAATGATTTGACTTGCTTCATCGTAATAGTTCAGTAATGCACGTCAAATATCTACAGGCCAGACGCAATAGGAATTTGCTTAATCTACCAAACAGCTGTGGATGCAATAAACTAATAACATTATAAGGAACAGTAGATTTCAGAAAGCAGCATCAATAGTGTGTTGTGACTATAAGGATTCATCTTGACAGATTCTGCTTTCACATAGATCAATACCTCTATATGAATTATTCTCACTGCATTGCATTTTAAATTAAGATATTTTTATCCCTTTGACTTTCCTGGATCTAATTAATGCAATGTGAAGCAGGATATAAGTTCACCAAATGAATTCCACCATTTCTAACATTCAGTGGTCTTATTCCAGGCACGCAGAACAGACAAAATCAGGTTATCATCAGGATCAAAGGTTCTGTGACACTAAGGAATAAAACACTGATTGTTCACAGAAGCTGGAAGCTAAGATGGTTTGCTAGCTGAACACCATAGCATTAAAACTAATGTTAGGACTCAAAAATGGTGGGATATGTACAGGACAATACCAACTCACTTTCGATATAAACTGCTGCAGAAGTTTTTGGTAAGGTCCAAAATGTACCCCAAATTGTAAGAGCTGTCAAATTGTCACACTGTCAGTTGTCTAACGTGGTTAGTCCGATCACTGTTTCTCAGCCAATTACAAATACTGGTGAAATAAATACATAGTATGTCAGAAGATTCTCCTGGAAGCCATCTATTAGAATAATAAGCTGGCTTATTTCCTGGAATGTGTGATGTTTTATGTCTCCTAGCATTCTCATCTGTGTATTTAGGCTTTACTAGACTAATTCTTGGGGGTTAGAAATATACTGGTAGATGTCCAACCTCCCTCAGATCCTGTCTCAATGAGCTCTTGCAGCAATGAGTTCCACCATACCATGACTGGTATGAAGAAACATTTCCATACGTCACTTTTACATCTGCTGCCAGGAAATCACTCTGTTTTTCCTCCTTTCTTTCAGCCAGTTGATCTTTCTACTGAACAAGGTGATCCACCCAAATCTAGCAGCTGCGACGTGCTGTGATTCACACGGTGAGGAATGTGGTGTTACATGGAATTTTGTACCGAGGCAGAAGCAGACCCATGGTTTTGGAGGACTGATCGACAACACCCACAATGGCTTTCTTTGCGGTCAGATTCTGCAGTAACCTGTAGAACTAGTTTACAGTTTGAAAGTGGATGAGTTAAGTGCCATTGAGGTATTTTTTAAGTGCCACAGGTATTTTTGAAGTAATTGTCTGTATTCCTTTGATGAACCTTGCCTGAAGGCTAATGACTGTAAACATTCCTGCATAATAGGAGCCTTCATTAACAGCTCTTCAGCGATTGTGTTTGCAAAGAAAAAAAATGTATGAGAGCTGCATGGCTTGGAGGAAACACAGGCTTTTTTCTCTTATCCTTTTTTTTGGGGGGGTGAACTGAATGTGATGATGCAGTGGCTGCTAAATTTTTCTGTTTAATAACACTATGTGTTTAATATGCTCTCCCCAGTGACATTATGAAACAACTATGTGTCTGTGACACTAGGAAGTTACTAGGTTTGCAAGAAAAAAATAGGAAAAAAAAGTTTTTCAAAATCTGTTGGATGCTTATATTTCCACCGTCTTGTCTTTTCTTTCCTTTCTTTTCTCTTTTCTTTTCTTTTTTTTCTTTTCTTTTTTCTTTTCCTTTCTTTTCCTTTCTTTTCCTTTCTTTTCCTTTCTTTTCCTTCCTTTTCCTTTCTTTTCCTTTCTTTTCCTTTCTTTTCCTTTCTTTTCCTTTCTTTTCCTTCCTTTTCCTTCCTTTTCCTTTTTTTCTTTTTCTTTTCTTTTTTTCTTTTCTTTCCCTTTCCCTTTCCTTTCCCTTTCCCTTTCCCTTTCCCTTTCCCTTTCCCTTTCCCTTTCCCTTTCCCTTTCCCTTTCCTTTTCTAGATCAAATTGTCCTCTAAGGAGTTTATTTACATTCTACAGATCTGCTGAAAGTTATTGTGAAATCTGGCTTAGTCAGTAGCATGGACCATTTCAGTTGCTTTCCCCAGCTCTGGCCAACTAATGTTATTAGTCTTTATTAAGTGACTAACAATGTTGTGGGCTTTTACGAGCTTCTACCACAAGATATATAACATAGGTAAAATCATAGAGAATAGATTCATCCTGGAAGACACGACATACATGGCAAATGTCCATCTTGTACTTGAGAGGTTAACTGTACATACATTTATTCAACACGCTTTTGTATATAAAGTGTCCATTCTGTGATCTTTTGAAAGCTAAAGATTAGATTTTTTTTTCCAAAATATCTTTTGAAGGTTTTGTCCTTTTGTCATTATGGAACATTTGAAGGAGAGAAGTGTGGAGTTTCTTTTTTTTCCCCTAGAAATAAATGTCTGTGGAATAGACATTGATACAAAACAATTTTTCTTCAGCCTTATTCAGGGGAAATTTAAAAAATAGCATTAACTGAGTAATAAGTGTAAAATGGAGCAAATACGTTAAAAAAAGCATTAGAACATTCTGAAAATGAAAAAAAGACATGAAAAAGAGAACAGGAAAGATTTGAACTTAATTGTAAACTTCACACAGAAGTGTTACAGGCAATACAAGACATATTAGAGGGTTTTTTAAAATGAATCATTGATAGTTATGTAGACAAACATTTTTCTGTATCTACTAATCAGTGGGAGTACAGATAACCCTTTCCCAATGTTTATTACCTTTATAGTACTTCTGGCATGGTATCACAACTGCTGTCAGCAAAGCCAGAAAGCACATATAGCCATTCCCCTCCTAGTGACACTACAGCAGTTACTCCGCCTGACATGACCTTGCTTTGCTCGACAGAAACGATCTCTGCATGCCCACAAACAACTGCTATTGATTTCACCATGCTCCTTTCTTAGCAATTTGACACTAAGGACTGCTGGCACCCAAATCTTTCAACATGGAAGCTCTTTATCACAGAGGTAAATAAGGAAGCTACAGTTTCAGTAGTTGAAGCTCCTGGCAGGTCAGCTTTTAATTATCTCGGTCCTGTAATGACTGGTAATCTCGTAACTTTGAGCCTTCCTGTACCTTCTGGTCTCTGCTTACTCTACCTGAAAAAGAGCAGCGATGGAGTCTCCTCTTCCAAGCCATACTGCTGCTTACTTTACATTGTGGACCCATTGGTGCACACCACCCCACTGGTTTAACTACACAGAAATGCTGCATTTATCTACATTCTTGAAAGATGCTAAAAAATATGTTATATAAAGGTTTTCTATGTTAAACTAAGAGTAACCCATAGGAAGACTTGGTAGCCTGTCTTTCATTGGTTGGAGCTGATTTTCCCTCAATGAATTCAAAGTTCATTTGCTATTTTAAGGGAATCCAGTAAGATTTTGTTCTGCGGGAGGGCGGTACAGTGGGGAAACAGTGAGGTTTGGCTTGCAGCCGGAATTAGCTGGAGAATTTTTGGGTTTTGGCTGCATTTTCTGTAATAGCAGATTATTCTGTGCAGAGAGATTTACTGGGCCCTGCACGAAATTAGAAAATCAAATCTGCTTATGGTGAAAACTTCTCTACCATGTCAAAGCCTGCTTAGGAATTCTCTGTGCAGTCCACCACTACCTGCTTTCCTCGGACATCTGATGCCTGGATCATAGCAAAGCCACCTGAGAAGAACATATATTTTGATCCCTTGGATGTGCTTTCTTGCACATATGAAAATGGAAATAAAGACAGACAAAGAAGGGGAAAAGTCTAGAACTTCATTCTCTTCATTGTTTCTCGATACCCTAGCAATTATTCAAGAAATAAATGCCTGAATTTTAATATACATGGCAAAACATGTTTCCATGAATATTTGTGAATGAGTTACAATTATGAAATGGTTTTGCTGCCTCTGCTTTTTTGGCCAAACCTCCTCCAGACAGTCTATTGTTTGTCACAGGAATCTGCGATGAGCATTTTATGCTTACTCAAAGCTCATTTATTTTGGTTTCACATCATTATAGCTCATTTTAGCTCATAGCATTTTTCCTTATTTAAAACAGTACAAATCTGAGCAGAATCTGACTTAGTAAAGGGAACTAAGTTCCTATGGATAGTGAAATTCGTAGTTTTTGAACCAGAAAGCTTTTATGCACATGTCAATATTACTGAAAAATGTTTCATGTTGCAATACTTAGTGCATAAATCTTAGTTAAATCTTGGTTTGCTCTAAGGGATCACAATGTTTTTGTGCACGTCATTTCTTCAGCTTTTTTTCTCCTTGCTCACACAATTTGTATATTTGAATTTCATACTGAGTAACTTTTATCAGAGAAAAACTATTTGCATATACAAGTCAAATTTAGGAACGAGAAACATGAGAAAGCTGTTTCATGGATTTCTGGTCTGGTATCAGGAAACTGTGGAGAAGCAAACATTACATCTCATCTACTGACCATGAGGTCATGGTACACTCAGTTATGAGAAGTCATTTATAAACTACTACCTCTGTGGTTTTGTGGGGGTATTCTTAGTTTGCACCTTGAAAATCATAAACCCAAAGGATTCACTCTTATGGGAAGAAATCTGTGAGTTATGTTAGTCTAGGACTGGATGCTGTTGTTAAAAGCAGGGGTTTCATTATTTTAAAAAAAAAAAAAAAAAAAGAAAAGAAAAAAAAAGCCACGCTGGGACAGGAGGAACAAGTTATTTGCACTGTAGCAAGAAATCCTCAGATCAAGCAGCCTCTTTTCAAAGTGTGATTGTGGAATGTAACAGCTGCTCAAGATTCTGCTAACTTGTGGGAGATTCATGACCAGTAGATTAATTTGCTTTTCACCAATTATAATTTATCTTACATCAGGTCTGTTTACATTTTCTCTGTCATCTACATGCATTAGCACCAGGTTAATGTGCAAACCATGTACTAAATTATGTCCTGTATAAATCTTTCCTGCTAAATACCACAGTCCTTGTCCTTACTTCCTCAGAATAACCTTTGATCTTCACATCAACAACAAAAATAATTACCATCTCTGCCCAACCCAGGACAAGTCATTTCACTCCTAAATAGCTGCACAGCTGGAGACAGATGTGTTCTTCTCCCTGGGTAGACCCTACAGGGTCTTCCACAAGGCTTTATATCATACTTGTCATTCGTTTATCAGTGTCCAAATGTTGTACAATGAAAATGTGTGTAAAACATTCTCAGAATTTCAAACAATAACAAATCAGAACGGGAGAGGGAGGAGAAAAGGCTGCAGGAAAAAATAGAAGTCTCCCAGCTGTGCAAACTTAAGTAGCTGTATTAGCAGAAAATGCACTCCAAAAGTTACATTATTGCCATCTTCAGCAAAAGTTGATTCAGGGAATGCATTATCAATTTTCAAATCCAGTGCCAGACTGATGCAAAAACATTTAAAATCTTCCTTTAGTATGTACAAAGACATCCAGACTATGGTATTCTATTCAGAGGAATCATGCAAATTTTTTTCAGAAACCTGATATTTTCTGACTGTGTTGTGGAACACAAAGGATTTCTAATAYCTTTCCTTTTTTCAGTTAAAGAAGATTTTTCTGTCAAACATATGTCTCAGTGTTTGATTCTGGTTTTCCTTTAATTTTACCTTCATGTCTCTTTTAAACATTGGGTTTTTTTGTTTCTTAATCATATGAAAGATTGTATCATTTCTGCTACATTGAAAAAAGAATACTAAATAAGCAATATGATCAAGGGAAATGATATATTTCAAATAATTTTTTTATGATACAATAAAGAGAAAGAATTTAAAGGAGAACAAAAATAGAAAAGATAGATTAAAGAAATATTTTTAACATTAACTTGTGAAATTCAATATCACAAGCTTATCACAATCAATTATATGGCTACTGATAAACAGTTTATTAGAGTTAAGCCTAATAAACAAAAAGTTGTATATCCTAGAAGGAATATAAAAACCTTCAAAGCCAATTTAATGAGCCAACTCATATTAAAGAAAAATTTAAAAAACTCTCTGAGATTAAACATCATATAAATTTGATCCAATATGACGTGCAACTCAAAACAAAAAAGGAAGATGATGCTAAACAGTCTGAATAATTAATCTTTTAAATATTTCTTTTTCTTTTAATTCAGAAATCAGTAGGATTCAATCAGAAAATGTCAATCATCTCTAAACGAGGGAAGAGTTGCCTAATTAGGTTGACTTTTTTCCTCTCCTTTACAGCTATTTACTTTGTCATCAGTCTTCCCTGGTCTCTGCAGGAAGCATGGACAGTCCTGGGTCATTGCTCCTGTGTTCACCACCACAACGCTTTTCACCTGACAGTGGCACCTCTCACAGCTCTCCTCATTTAAAACATCAGAGTGAAATCAAGTAGGAAAACAATCTGGAGGGGAAAAAAATGAAATGGCCTATTGTCAAATGGCCATGTTCACTTGAGTATTCTTTCTATACTCTGCTATTTGAGAAGTCTGGACAGAATAGTTGTCTTTGGCTGAAACAAAGATCTCATCCTTGCTGAATGCTCTTTTTCGTCGTGGAGGTGGGTCTATCTCCTTCTGTCAGTAGAAACTACATCCATACTAATGAATAAAATGACCCACGGCTCACCCTGTGGCTAAAAGGACAAATGGTTTGGCATGGTGCATGTCCATAGACCTAAGTCCACTCCAGTCCCCCTGTGCAAGATGGCCTCACCCATCCTGCCTGTTGGGAACAGTCCCCTAGCCCATACCATCCCTGAACTGAGCCTACATAGGAGAGAGTGCTAACTAGCATGAGCCAAAAGTATGTCCAGAGAGAATATTAGCAATTATTAACCAGCAGTTTGGAGATGGACAACAGGATGGACACAGAAACAAGACGAACCCATGCCCTGTCCTTGTTTGAGTAGACACAGTTAGAGTGACTAAAATTGCCATCCTGCTTCATGAGATGTATTTCAAATGTATAGATAAAGCAAATGGTCAAATTTTTTGTGAGCATTTTCACATCTGTTGTGCATGGTCTTACTATTTTTTAGTTATAGACAATTCTCAAGCACTGCAGTCATAAAAAAATTCCTTCAGTCACATGAAAAACATGATTTTAACTTATCATAGAACAGAACTAAAGCTAACAATGCAAGACAAGTAGAAAAAGCTACTGTACTTTTAAGCTGTTCACTGAAATACAGTTGTATAAGCAATTCCTTTCTTTTCTGCAGTGAGATCCCCCAAAATAGTGAGCTGGGTCTGATGAAAATTAGATCAGCTACTATGTGAGGGTCTCACATTACATTCACCAGAGAAATGCAGTAAGCTTTCTTGGTCTACATCTCTTTAACATGTCTGTGAATGGGAGGCTTCACAGTGACCACAGGGTTCAGAGTCCAGATTACATATCCTGAAGCAACCGGGGAGTATCACATTCTGTATAAAACATTTTTCAGCTAATACGGCAAGCAATGATACTTTCAAAAGCTTCTAAGAGACTTAAAAGTCTAAGTCCCCCTTCCAGCCAGGACCCTGACTGTATAGGGTACAGTCATCAAAAAGCTGAGCACCACGACCCCAATGGTTTACATATCTCACCATCCCCAACAGTGCTCAGCAAGAGTGAAGTTGCTGTCTCTGGGGTCCAGAAGCTGAATTGAGAACTGACTAAGCAAATGAGCAGATACTGCTAAAGCAGTTTTGGAAGATCTGCCAGAGAAGGCGGCCCCATGTAGCTGGAATTCATGCCACGAATTCCTTTGTGAACTAATATTTTTGCAGTCTTAGACACAAAATGCAGTATTGGTGGCAAAAGGTAATCATGTCAGCGTTCTCTTTTACCTAAAAAGCTGAGTGTTAGAGATCAAGATGCGGTATCTTGGGGTTCAGAGCAGCTTGAGGGGATTACAGCCCACATCTCCCACGTGACTTCTTCAGCCATTAAGGTAATGACCCTCATAATCATAAGCATATTTTCTCTCCTACACAAAGATTTAAGTATGCTACTGAAAGAAGAACAATTCTGTCAGACAATATTAAGACCACTTTTTCCCAAAATATCCTTCAGAACTGAAAGCCACCTTGTAATACCTAGTTAAGGCATATATGGCTGAGAATGACAGGTTGTATGCCATGTACCTGGGAAAGCAGAGAGGATGAGGAGGAGCTGCAGGAATAGTCCATGGGTGGAAGATGACAGTGGCTGCCCAGACTCCCATAGGATGGAGTAGGCTGGGCTGGATGCTCAGCTAGGTCCCAGGAAGATCTGGCAGTGCCTGCTTCAGTTCTTGAGTCATGTGCTACACAGAGACAATTCTGGATGTGCAGTAGCTCATGTGATAGGGTCAGGTGATTTGGCCTCCAAACAGGAGCCCAACTTAAACTGCTCATGAGCAAATAGGGACAGATGAAAAAATAAAAGTGCAAATATTCTACAGTTTAAGTGACTGGAAACGGAACCTTCACAACCACTGGCATGGAGAAAACATCTTAATTCCTGTGTTTTTAACGTGGTCTAATCCAGCATGCTCTCATGTTGGGTTTCCACAGCAGTCTGAGCCAGCTGATGGTCCTGCCCACCTTTTGCTCCCACCTTTTCTACTACACTGACTTGAGCATTTGACCAGCATTGCACTGAGCCCAGTCAGCGTGCTGAGGAAACAACTGTCTTTTTGCACATCCATTTTCTGTTGGATTTGCATGCTGCAGTGACTCAGCAGAGAGAGGGCCAAACAAACTCTGAAAGGGAGAGGTTGGGACTCTGGCAAAGGGTGGGACCTTGGCACCCAATATTTAAGTCAGGTTATGCTTGCACACCAGCCCGTTGAACCAGCCAAGGAAAGGGGTAGGGATTGCCTGGGCTTTGCTGTAAGTGTAAGGCGTCTAGCTACTAAGCAAGTGTAGCCAGTCCTAGAGATCTCAAGGGGAGATATTTAAGCACGTTTAGGGAACTTCACCGGAAGAAATTAGACTTTAGGCAACTTGAGGATTCAATGCTGCCTAAGTTAACATTTTTCTGAATTTACGTTTGGCTGAAGATGGTTTTTGTAGCAGTTAAATAGCATTTGGTTTCCTAGATCAATTTGAGATTTCTAACTCCTGGTATCAAAGTTACTTTTGAAAGTGTGATGGAAGTCCCTAATTTGCCTAAGTATCTTTGAGAATTTTAGCCATTATATTTCCAGACCATTCAAGGATAATTGTAAATGCTGTAATAACTTCTGTGTTTTACAAGTGACTCCTGACTCCAACTGTAGTATAGTACTAAGTAGCATATTATGTAGTACTCAGCTAGAGCTTCCTTGGAAGACTGATTATCATTATGATTGTCACAAGTTCTCCGAGAGCAGTCTTTTCTGATAACTATTATTGCTATAGTGCTAGAAGAAGTGGCTGAAATAGATCTTTCTATGAATCATTTTTGAATTACATAAATTATAGTGCTTACTTTATTAACTTACTCTCACACAATCTTGTTTCCTGCTTCTTAGGAAAGAAATTATAAAAACCCCAATCTGTAATGTCTTATTCTCCATAAGGCACTTTCATCCAAATCTTGAATAGATTTCTTTCACTTCCTGAGATCCAGCTTGGGCAAAGGCCCCAAGGAGCATCCAGCAAAGCCAACAGAGTCTGCTGTTCTCATACTTTTACCTATTCTTCAGAGCTTCATGAAGAAGTTTAAAATGCAAGTACAGCAGTCACAGCACAAATGTGGTAGCCAAAAGGACAATAGAGTATCATATCTTTATGCACTTTCATGCATTGTAATTTATTATTAATCATAAACCCCACGCAATGCTACAGGCCTGGGGAAGAGTGGCTGGAAAGCTGCCCGGCGGAAAAAGACCTGGGGGTGGTGGTCGACAGCCAGCTGAATATGAGCCAGCAGTGTGCCCAGGTGGCCAAGAAGGCCAACGGCATCCTGACCTGTCTCAGAAATAGTGTGGCCAGCAGGACTAGGGAAGTGATCGTGCCCCTGTACTCGGCACTGGTGAGGCCGCACCTCGAATACTGTGTTCCATTTTGGGCCCCTCAATACAAGAAGGACATTGAGGTGCTGGAACGTGTCCAGAGAAGGGCAATGAGGCTGGTGAAGGGTCTAGAGCACAAGTCTTGTGAGGAGCGGCTGAGGGAACTGGGACTGTTTAGCCTGGAGAAGAGGAGGCTGAGGGGAGACCTTATCATGCTTTACAACTACCTGAAAGGAGGTTGTAGCGAGGTGGGTGTTGGTCTCTTCTCCCAAGTAACAAGCCATAGGGCAAGAGGAAACAGCCTCAAGTTGCACCAGGGGAGGTTTAGATTGGACATTAGGAAAAATTTCTTTACTGGAAGAGTGGTTAAACATTTGACCAGGCTGCCCAGGGAAGTGGTTGAGTCACCATCCCTGGAGGTATTTAAAAGACGTGAAGATGTGGCGCTTAGGGACATGGTTTAGTGGTGGACTTGGCAGTGTTAGGTTTACGGTTGGACTCGATGATCTTAAAGGTCTTTTCCAACCTAAACAATTCTATGATTCTATGATTCTAAATCTTCCTGTGGGTGTCTGAGCCCTGAGAAGTGAGAAAAATTCTAAATATCAGGTAAAAAAATGTAAGAGGAGGGATTCTACCTTCTCAAAATCTATTTCAACAGCAGTAAAACAGAAAAATTCATGGGAGCCAAAGAGGGAAAAGATTTTAATCAGTTTTCCATCACCTAGTAAAATTGTTAACTTGTAACATACATAGCATTTTATCAAACAACAAAAGTAAGTTTAGAAATGATAGAAATTAAATACTTTTCAATTGCCAGTACAACCCATGGGACTAAAATCTGGGCTTTTTGCATCTTTCCATTTTTTGTCATTGAGATATATGCTGGCTGTTGGATAAATTCCAGATCCAGGTTTCCTTTCTGTGTGCACAGTGCTGTCATAGTGTGCCGTGACATGGGAAAGCTCCATTTTCCACTGTTGCGGTGAGATGAGAGTGTCAAATCTCCAGGTGATATCAGTCAAATATAATAAAGCTGCTCCAAAATGCTCCAGCTGCAGATCTAGCCCAAGGACCAAGGCTTTGAGTCTTATGCATGACATCTCAAAGCAAAGTAATATACAGTAGTGTCGTGGTTTAACCCCAGCCAGCAACTAAGCACCACACAGCCACTCGCTCACTCCCCCACAGTGGGATGGGGGAGAGAATCGGAAGAGTAAAAGTGAGAAAACTCATGGGTTGAGATAAAGACAGTTTAATAGGGAAAGCAAAAGCCACGCACGCAAGCAAAGCAAAACAAGGAATACATTCACTCTTTCCCATCGGCAGGCAGGTGTTCAGCCATCTCCAGGAAAGCAGGGCTCCATCACGCGTAACGGTTACTTGGGAAGACAAACGCCATCACTCCAAACGTCCCCCCTTCCTTCTTCTTCCCCCAGCTTTATATGCTGAGCATGACGTCACATGGTATGGAATACCCCATTGGCCAGTTCGGTTAGCTGTCCTGGCTATGCTCCCTCCCAGCTTCTTGTGCACCTGGCAGAACATGGGAAGCTGAAAAGTCCTTGACTAGTAGACTACTTAGCAACAACTAAAAACATCCGTGTGTTATCAACATTATTCTCATACTAAATCCAAAACATAGCACTATACCAACTACTAGGAAAAAAATTAACTCTATCCCAGCTGAAACCAGGACAAGTAGTAACAAAATATGGCCCAAGCACTATAGTTTTCATGCGAAGTGCTGCCTTTTGACAATGAGAATTGGAACTGATACATGTGGCCTGTGCTCAACAATCCCAAAATAAGAGCAAAACCTGTCTGAAGGAGGACAGGGGAGCCTAAACCATGCGCAATCCTTCAGGGAGAAGTCTTGTTGTACTCTTGAACACACTATGCTGCACACGCTGTCTGGGAGGAGCCACAAATCAGCCAAGCACAGATGCATCGTCCAGAGATACCTGGCTCTTTCCATCTGACTTTTACCTGTCTTCAGGGAATTCAGAAAGCTGAAAGCAAAATGCAGAGCTTGGGACCATCACGTTGTGTTCTGGCCTTTCCAGTGGTATGCTGAGTCCATAAACCAATTTGTTGCACTCAGCAGCGCATTGCTTATTTGAAATAGGTTGAGTGAAAAAAAGGCTAACATGCTTTTCAAAGGCCAATCTGTATCCCAACAGGAGACATTCTCTTTATTTATACATGCAAATGAAGCACAAGAACAATAAACACCACATTGAAAGACACACAGATATGCAAATAATGAGAACATATGGTAACAAATAGATTTCTAAAACGATTTTGCAACAATAGCATGTGAAGAGGAAAATGAAAGATGGCAGAGCAAATGGTGATTCTGGGAAGGGTAAAATCAGTAAAGGGAGAATGATCATGATTTAGAACTTGTACCAAATCTCATGGCTTAAAGTAACACAAATACAGAAATAGGCTTTCATAAATATTCTGTGGTATTTTATAACACACTGATCTAAAAGAACAGATGGTACTTCAGCGAAATGGACATCTGCATTGCCACTCTGTGTATAATAAGAGATGATGTTGCATTTCCTCAACTTCATCCTCTCTTGAACTTTCTACTGCCCAAAACCCCACCTGTTTTGCCTTATCTTTTCTCTCTACAAAGCTTAGCTTGAAGAGCAATTTGAAGGAAATGGGAGGTGGATTTGTGGATCAGATCATGGAGAACAGTGATTAGAAAAGGTACAGAGATATTCATATGAAAAGCAGGCAGTCAAACAAGGTTGCCTGCAAGGTTGGCATCTTAACAGCTAGCATGAGGAGAGATGTGCTAAGAAACAAGAAGTGACTGGTCAGACAAATAATTGTTCAAACAGGCCTTAGTACGGAAAGTGACGATTTTTGATCACCAGTTCAAGAAAATGACCTAATGTGTGCTAGTGCAACAGACGGAGGTGCAGATTGGAGACCTTGATGGTGGTGGGGAGTTGCACTTCAAGTGTTTAGATATTGAGGGGATACACATGTTAGAATCCCTAATGTAGATGTATTGAATATACATGACAGTTCACCAGTGTAGACAGGGTTAGAGGCTGGAAAGTTAAGAAGAAAATTATGACAAAAATGTTTCTCGGGGCATCTATGTTCTTCCTTAAGGGCTTTTGGTCCCTCAGGATGTTCTGAGTCTACCATTTTTTGTGCAGGAGATGAAACAAATATGTATAGCTAGAAATCAAAACAAGACCTAAACCCATCTGGGGATATCACCTCACCAGTATTTTMATTGAATGCACAGTCTTCTTGCTCCAAGCTATTTTAAGATAGTTCTCCTCTTTCTCGTGACCTTTGAGATGATGTCTATAGTTACATCTACGGTTTTTTTGGTCTGAAAATAAATGGAGGAATGGTAGCAGTGAGTATTCTGATCCAGCAAGTTCACCATGATTTTGGAGATATGCTTCCAAAGTGAAAAATTGTAGATGGCACTAAGTATGCATAAACCTCAAACCTTTCAGTTTCTAGTGACACTCAATAAATATCCTAACGGAGCTATACAGTAAAGAATATTACTATAACCACCTGTACTTCTTTCTGGCTTATTCACTCGTAGATCAATGTCATCAGGGAAATAAAGATCAACACAACTGCAGTGTATATTTAGGCATTTATTTCAGTTCTCTACTGCCCTGAACCTTGCATTAGCATGTACACCTTTGTAAAGAGTTCTGCAATGCAATGAATCATCCCAGTATGTCACTAGTTAGAGAAAATTCCTCTCAGTTCCAGTGAGCCATCAGCTCTGCACGTTATGTTTCTCAGACATTTTTACAAAATGTAGACATTTCAGAGAACAAGAACATTAGCGTTTCAGACTGGAGAAAGTCACTTGAAAGGAATTAATACAAGAAAAAATGGATAGCCTGAGCAAATAACCGCCTTTGGTAATGACTGAAGGAGTTCTTCAGGATGGAACCAACTATTACCTTGAATTCGAGTGAGCACATCAGAATAAAAATTGGAAAAGAAGATCCCAGATGAGTAACAGGTACAATTTTCTAATGAGGAAATATATCAGATGTCATGTATATGCAAATAACATACGTGCACTTACATGACCACTGATGTATCTGAGTCCCTCATTATTATTAAGGTATTTATCCTCTTAATTCTCCTGTGATATTGATAAATGCTGTTATTACTGCACTACAAATGAGAACTGAACAAAGTAAACATATCTTTGAAAATTTTGGCCTATCACAAAAAGAAGTGTATGGTAGACTACAATTAGGAAACAAACCAACAACATCTAATGCCAAAAATAGCACTGTTTCTGCTCTGTGCAACATATTTGTGTATAAAAATGTCTCACAAAACCTAATTCATTTCACTTGTCCTTTATAAATGCATCACAAATACACATAGATATGGAATATTTGTGTTCCAAAGTTTCATAGTGAATCAGTGACAGAAGCAGGGAAACAATCCAGAACTTCTGAGCCTTTCTCTTTCTCTCATGCAAATGAAGCACAGGACTCTGGTTTTATGCCCTTGAAACTGTACCTTAAGTTTTAATAATTGATATGAAATGAACTGGATATGTGACTTCAAACATCAATCCACAGCCTTTCCAAAATTAATCGACTAAATAGGTTTGATAGTCAGCTGCCAGTCACTACTCTTTTTGCTTTACTGTCCAGACAAAAATGGGAAGAAAGGATCCATGTGTACTAGAACATAGCCAAGAGTTAAAGTAGATATGTGTGCTGGTTTCAGCTGGGATAGAGTTAATTTTTTTCCTAGTAGTTGGTATAGTGCTATGTTTTGGATTTAGTATGAGAATAATGTTGATAACACACGGATGTTTTTAGTTGTTGCTAAGTAGTGCTTACACTAGTCAAGGACTTTTCAGCTTCCCATGCTCTGCCAGGTGCACAAGAAGCTGGGAGGGAGCATAGTCAGGACAGCTAACCGAACTGGCCAATGGGGTATTCCATACCATGTGACGTCATGCTCAGCATATAAAGCTGGGGGAAGAAGAAGGAAGGGGGGACGTTTGGAGTGATGGCGTTTGTCTTCTCAAGTAACCGTTACGCGTGATGGAGCCCTGCTTTCCTGGAGATGGCTGAACACCTGCCTGCTGATGGGAAGAAGTGAATGAATTCCTTGTTTTGCTTTGCTTGTGCGTGCGGCTTTTGCTTTCCCTATTAAACTGTCTTTATGTCAACCCATGAGTTTTCTCACTTTTACTCTTCCGATTCTCTCCCCCATCCCACTGTGGGGGAGTGAGCGAGTGGCTGTGTGGTGCTTAGTTGCTGGCTGGGGTTAAACCATGAGAATATGATATGAAAATTATTCAAATGAAGGGACTCCTCTAGGAAAATAGCTCAAACCATTTTTATTGTTTTGAAGATCTACATCTTTGTGCATAACAAAGCAAAGGTTAAATAAGGTTAAAACTTTACTAGCTGGACTGTATTTATACTGCAGTAGACTCTTGAAAATATCTATCATACAATCTTGACCTTGGGAGAGGTTGAGAAGACAAGTGCTATCAGTGGCTCTTACTCATACAAAATTGAGCAAACATCAAAAATGTCAGTGGAACATTTTCTATTTTCATTTAATTCTCTCAGCATTTTCATTTCAATATCAGGCTGCCAAAGTTAAGGAATTCTCAGCTCTGCACAGATGATTGTACTGCTCAGTATCTAGCACGGTTAACCACTTCATTGCATATTCAGAGCAATGCATGAAGCAGGGGAGCAGTCACCTTTTCTCAAAAGTAGGACCCTCAGAGATGCAATGAACCAAAGATAAAAATACTCAGAAGTACTCCTGACAGGACGTTAGTCAGAAGATGGTGCTATTATAACAGAACTTCTAAGGCAGCTGGAGCTCTAAATGAAACCAAAGCATACAAGACAGGCTCAAGAGAAAGTAAACCCCAAGTGTAAATTGAAAGTTGATTTCAACGCAAGTTGATGCTCAGCATCTCACTGAATACACCTTACAGAAATGTACTCACTGGAAGACCCTTTGATTCTACACCTTGGCTTGCTTGCGCTGTTTACGTCAAAGGGGAAACACACAGAAAACATACACTTTAAATTGCCATTCACAAACTTTTGCAAACTCCTTTGGATCTTACCAGCTCACTTCAGAGACCCTCGAATGATCAACAACATTTTTATGTATTTCTACACCATATAGTGTACTTCCATGTCAAGATACAGGTTCTGACTGAATTGCTGCTGGTATTGCAAACAACCTGGAAATATGCAGTAATACAATTGCTCTGCCTCTGGAGCAGGATTAGCTCAAGTATCTACATAGAACTGCTGTTCTGTGTCACATAGAAGTAGCCTTAGAAACACTTCCTTTTTTCTTTCTAAGGGAAAAAATGGAGGTTGCCCAACTTTTCGTAAACAGAATACTAAATTTTCTGCAATGTAAAAATATTAAAGTGTGACTGTGAAGGAGAAAAAGCTGATGTTGGTGGGAAAATGCGCAAACAAGAATATAATTACCAGAACATCTGCTTGCATGTAAATGAATGAGGTAATTACCCACATATCAAATGGGTGATTAGAAATGCATGAAATTAGAGTAGTCCACAGGAAAGCTAATTGCAGTAATCGATATGATAAGTGAGATGGATTCTGCAGGCTTTGGGCAATCGTGGAAACTAGATTATAGAGAAAAAGGCAGAACCATTAAGCAGAAAACACCACAGATGGGTTCTACTGTCTGACAGAGTTCTCTTCCTTGGTAGAAAAGCCATAATGTCATTTTTAATACCTAGAATATAAAGAATTTACATTTACATAATGAAAATCCAACTGGGAACAGGTGTCCTCATCATGATCCAGGTATGTTAATGGAAGAGGTTACCATTCCTGGCTGCACTTCAGTACCCTTCTGAAGGATGTTACTGTATTGAGTAAACTTCTAGTGGAGCAATCTGTTTTAAAAAAATGCAAAAATCACATTTGTGAGCTGAAACAGCTTGATTAGCCTGACATCGCTTGAACACTCAAGCAGACCGCTCTCCTGGAAGGCTGTTGGGCCATAGTGCTTGGAGTCAGGGCAGTGCCTTGTAACTAATGACTGAAAGGAGAGGGATATAATAGCTGTGTATTACATTTAGTTACCTAATTAAAAAAATGAAAATACATGCGTGTCACCTGACTCCTGCCTTGACAATTATTATTTGGCTCATTTCTTACAGCTTTTTCAACAGCAGAGGTCAGTTAAGGGGAAAGATTCAGAGGAGTGAGAGGAAAACATTTTATGAAGCATTTTGCAATGCTACTTAGTTATTCTAGAGTAATTCCAGAGGAACATGACTGCTTCTACTGCAGTGTGTATTTACATCATGGGAAAAACTAAGAGAATGGTAAAAGACTTAGAGACAGTCAGTGGAAATGGGGTGTAACATGATTGAAGAGAAGGGTCAAAGTCTCTCCTGCCAAAAATGAGCAAACCTCTGTGAAAATGTCAGTGAAGCTTCACTCAGAAATGTCAGGAGAAATTTTAGCCAGTGTGGGAATTTCACAATGAATACTTTTCTGCCATTGAAATAGAGCCATATCTTTAAGCACTTTTCTGATTAAATGCAGGCATTTTCAGTGGGCTCTACCATGCACCGTTCTGTGAGACACCTCTCCTGTTTGCTTGCCTTGGATATGAAGATGCAGAGCTCCCGGACAGCCTTCATGTCTGGACTGTGTCAGAGAAGGGAACCCTGCAGCTTCCAGGCTCCTTTCCACAAATGTGGGAACTCGCAGTCCCTGGGGCTGCTGGCTCCTCGTCAGGGTACGTCGGCACCCCGCGGCCACAGTCCCTGCCAGGCTGACGGGGCTTCTGTGAGGTATAGACACAGCCTGGGCTCCCCTGCCCCGGTGGCCACTTCCACGGCACTGGTTTGGGCTCTGCAGATCATCAATGATCTTTTTTAAAACTTTTAAAAAACTGTTTTCATGATCTTTTTTAAAACTTCTAATTCAAATTTGGGGATTTCCATATTCAGTTCAATTCTGAAGCATGAAATTCTTTCCCCAGAATTTTAAGTCACAACCTTCAGCCATTTTTTGTTGTGGATAGGTGAGAGGAAAGAGTAAAGCATAAGGGCTTGGTTATAAGGAGAAGAAATTTGAGAATTAAGCAGTTAATTGTATTCTGGCGTGAATAACGTTCTCATTATCTCACTGTCCAATATGGATAAACAGAAAGAATCAGAACTATGTTTACAAGTATTTCAAGGGCACTGTTATTTTTGATAGATTTTGTATTTACACCAACGTATCTGGTGTAAATAAAAATCTGGTCCTTGGATATATGTCCTGAGGTAAGCAATTTAGGTCCTGCTAATTAGCAACTCTTTAATTTTGACTAAATTAATAGACTTCAAAACATGAAATGTAACCAGGCTCAGTAGTTTGCAAAAAATTGTTTCCTTAATGGGAATCCAAGTTTTTTACTAGCTATATCAATTCCATTTTTAAAGAGGAAACCAATTATGATGTTTTGTTTCTTGCCAAATGCACAAATACTTTTCACAGGAAGGTTTCGTGGAACTCTATGCACTTACTTACACATCTTTATCCACAAGAATTCATACCAAGATAGCAAACCAAGAAAAATCCCAAATGCATGCGAAAAAGAAAGAAAAAGTGAGCAAAAAGATTTCTCAAAGATTCACATCCCAATTAAACAAGTAACTGACTTGGCAGGTCTTGTCTTTGTTCCATCCCTGCAGCACAGTCTAGGAAAGAGCATTCCCTGTGGGAGCTGTTAGTCCTGAATAATAAAACAGATAACATGCAGAGAAGGCTGAAAAGAGCCGTTGCAGAGGTTAAGGGAGAAACACTAATTTTGAAAAGGAATCCCAGTGGTGGATGTATAATTGGCCCGAGTAAAAGGGAACACACTTTCTTGTGGCAAGTTAATACAAGACAGCTCAGCAACCAAGAAAATAATCAGGCATGAAAAGCTTTGTTTTCCAATTAGATCAATTTAGGGAGTTTGATATATGTGCCATGTTTCTCCACCACATCTTGTCCAACTTTTGGTCTCTGTGCAGTTGAGTAGCTCCGTGTTTGAGGCTGGATTTCTCCTTTGTGGAAGGACTTATGAGGGGCAGAGATGCCAGAAGGAGCCCCCTCCAAGTTTTCTCCTCACAATTTAATTAAAGAGCTTTCTCATTTTTACAAATGTTTCTGCTCACAAGTCAGTTGGAGACCCAGAAGAGACCAGGACAAGTTATACAGAGAAGATCCTGCTCCCACATTTCTGCTTCAATATTATTCTCTGAGCGCGCTGTTCCCTAGAAAATATGTTGCTTTCATATCTCCAGCCAACATCTGCCCTGARATCCCCTGCTACACAGATATTAACACGGTCTCATTCTTAACGCATTGCTGAACTTTCCACTGAGCAGGAGGAAAATGTAAGGAAGAAAAGGGAGGGATGCGTCACTGCCTTCAACTCTAGTGGTGCAGATTTACGACGCTGTTGAAAAGGTGCTCCAAGATCTGCTTCAAGCACATCTTGGCTGGTTCCATAGAAGTAGCTTTAAAATATAACCACCCCCACATAGGAAACGTGTGGTCTGCACCCTGCGCATGCCCCAGTTTTATCAGTCACTTCCCAGATCTCAACAAACAATCATGAAACTAGAAAAGTACTTGGTAAATGCAAAGTATAGGTCCAGGTAACCCCTAAGATTGCCTATCATCCATTAAAGTTATGAGCTGCAGTGACAGTCAAGTGTATGCGTCACTCCACCAACAGTGTGTGATAGGGGTTAGAGCACTGGAGACTGGAGATCTGGTTGTCTCCCCTAAGGCCTCAGAGCCTCTCATCTGCTCTTATCTTAGGCAAGTCTCTCCACCTTTCTGTACCTGTAAAGTAGCAATACTAATAACACATACTTCTTTGTAAAGCATTAACATCTGCTAAAGCAATGAAAATATCTTTATTCATATTAATAATAATAATTGATGGCACCCATCTGGAAGCAAAAAAGTGGAGGAACAGAACAGAACAGAAAGTATTTAGCTGGAAATATAGCAGTCAGGAGAAGTGTCTGTGTCATGTGTTGTAAATATGGAAAACAGAATACAAAAGGCCCATCTAATTCACATGAGATTCCCGATCCCTCATGTACCACGTTTGGTGCTGATTTATTTGAATTAAGATGGCAAGAAAACCTCCTCTTGCTGTTTTTTGTTGGATTTTTAGTTTAGTTTTCTTTTGTTTTTAATCAAGCTCTTGCTCAAGCCATGTGAGTAAGAATTCAGTAACACATTGTAAATCACAGTTTGCAAGTTCTGTGACTGCAGATGAGATAGTAAAAGATAATGCTGTATAATTCACATGTGGTTTGTTCGTCATTCAGGCACCACATGTCAGATTCTCCCTATGCACAGCTGAATGTGCGAGCAGAAAAGTTGGTAGAGATTGCGAAGAACGTAATTTTAAAGTTCTGATGATTAAAATCCTTTGGTTATTGCTGAAACAATTCAGAATCTTATGAGTACAAGCTTAAACACTTTTTTTAACCATATTTGAGTCAAAGTCAATTTACTATGAAACTGTTTCAAAAAGGGAGCTGACAAAAAAAACCCAAAACRAAACAGAGCAGAAGAAATATGCAGTCAGTAATACAACCTTTTCCAAGTAAATGGTAGAGAAAGTTGTATTTCAAAATATAAGTACTGCATCCAGCTCTGGAACCCTCAGCACAAGAACAACATGGACCTATTGGAGCAGGTCCAGAGGAGGGCCACAAAAATGATCAGGGGGATGGAACGCCTCTCCTATGAAGAAAGGCTGAGAGAGTTGGGGTTGTTCAGCCTGGAGAAGAGAAGGCTTCGGGGAGACCTTATTGCAGCCTTTCAGTACTTAAAGGGGGCTTATAAAAAAGATGGGGACAAACTTTTTAGCAGGGCCTGCTGCGACAGGACAAGGGGGAATGGTTTTAAACTAAAAGAGGGTAGATTTAGACTAGATATAAGGAAGAAATTTTTGACACTGAGGGTGGTGAAACACTGGCACAGGTTACCCAGAGAGGTGATAGATGCCCCATCCCTGGAAACATTCAAGGTCAGGTTGGAGGGGGCTCTGAGCAACCTGATCTGGTTGAAGATGTCCCTGCCCATGGCAGGGGGGTTGGACTAGATGACCTTTAAAGGTCCCTTCCAACCCAAACTGTTCTATGATTCTATGATTCTATGAAAATGGAATTGTCTGACATCCCATCACGATAACAAAAGATTTCTCAAAGTTCCGCATCCCAATTAAACATCTCACCCCTGCTCCCTAATTAATGAATTTGAAAACTTTGGCAAAAATCAGAAAAACTTGACCCTATAAATACTTTGTGGAAATGGGCATCCGGATAAAGGACAGATGCCCATCAGGTAGTCTAACTGAAGGAATACTGTTATGTGGGTTCACAGCTTAGCATATAAGAGAACTTAGAAATGCTCCACACTTCAGTCAGCCAAAGCTCACCTTGTCTTGCAAGACACTCGGAGAACTACATGCCTTTAAAGGGAGATGAAATCACTGCTGTGATACTATTCACCTCTTAACTCTGACTTCCACTGGGTGAATACTCCTAAGCCATAGAAGTGGTCACTAGTAACATCCTGTAAACATTTGATTTTGGCCCAGAATGTGTAGTAATGGTGTTAACATTATGAGTAAGTTAAAGACTAAGAAGCTCTGACCCATAACGTAACATTAATTCTGTACAGAGCTGCTTCTGTTTTTCTGGGGTTTAGCCCTTTAGATTTTCCAGTTGTTCAGGATGCAGAAAGCTTAAACAACTCTAAAAAGAACAAAGCTCTCATGTCCTAAACAATAATGGAATGGTCTTCATAACTACAGAAATAAATATAGCTATATGTATGGGTATACATTTAATATAATTCAATATAATTACCTACACATTATATTTTTTATATATATTATATGTGTGTCTATATTATGTATAAATATACATAAAATAACAGGTATTTGATAGGACCTAGCAAAAGAACAAAGCGCCCTGTATTAGGTACTACTGGAGAAGGGCTTACCTGAACAATTTTACATGAAAACACACATATATACACTTATCCAGAGCATGCAGAATGTGTGGTGCCACTATCCTTCCTTTCAAACAGAAGAATGACCAGTTGGGTTTTATGGAGATTTTTTAAAACTGTTTCTACTTTCTAGCATATTTTCAGTGGAGTATTAACATTTGGAGGTATGGTTTGGAGGTGTGATTTTTATTAATAGTGTAGATGGTTCACCAGCTGCGACTTAAGTAGTAATAAAATAAAAGTAATTTTACAAAATGTCTGTTTTAAAAAAATGAACTGCAACAAAACCTATCCATAACTATTGGTCATCTCTTGCTTTTACCTTTAAAAGAATATATGAAGCCAGTGTCATTTTGTCATGTGTCTCGGAAGCAAAATCACAGCAGAAGAAAATAGTATTACAGGTTTATTATGTCTCAAAATATAGAAATATATTCCAACAGCATATTTTAAAGAATAATATAACAATAATCTTCAGTTTCTTATTCTCAAAATGGTACACCATTATTTAAAAATATATTACTTAATGTACCCAAAATTTAGTTTCCATCAAATTCCATTTAGAATAAATTGAGTTAAAAAAAAACATATCCACCTACCCAATTTATACAGAAACCAGTAATTTTTTTGAAGACAACCCAGGAATTTAACTGTTCCAAAATGGTAATTCAGTTGGAGACATTGTATTTTGCTATACACCCTTGTGCATGAACTGCAACTAAACGTAGATATGTAGGTAATGTCAGTATAAAATAGAGATGGAAGTGTAAAATGGAACTGTTGTATTAAGGGGAAAGAGCTCCCAGGACTGAAATCAGAACTGTTGATTTTTCAAAAAAACTGAGTGTATGCATAAAAAGGATTTATGTATTACTCCAACAGCAAGATAAAATAAATTAGTTTCTGCGAAAAGACAGTTGCACATTCACATGCATACACACAGACACACACACACGTTGATTTTATCAGTCTGTAATAATCTGAGTTTTCTGAAATATGCTTTAAATAACTGGAGAAGTCAGAGTTTACATGAATAGACTAAGGAGAAACTGGTATGTCCTATTCATTTTTTCACAACACTCTGGGAACTGTTTAAATGAAGCATTTTTAATCAAGGCAATTCATGATAAAAGCATATATTATAATTAGCCACGTAGTAAAGAGAAAACAGAGTTTCTATTTCCCATTTCCATAACACTAAAACAAAGGGGTATCCAAAGGCATTAAATGTGGTAAATTCAAAATAAGCATATGGGTAGTGGTGGTGAGAATAATAATCTGTAATAGTTGTGCAGTTCACAACCACAGGATTTCATTTGAGGCCAATAATTTAGGGAGATTAAAAATTATTTATATGGATTTAAGAATTTTTGAAGTTAAGATAGTTAAAGCTAAAAAAAAGGGAAGATATCGCATCTTACATCTCATGATTTAAACCAATTTCCACCTGATAGAAAAGCAGATGGGACAGAAAGTAGGCTGCAAATTACCCACTGGCTCGTTATGAACGGTGTTTTTCATCTTTGCCTGAAAACAGCCACCATCAGGGACCAGATTTTCAATTAAACAGGTGACAACTGCTGCATCCCCTGCGCCTTCCCTCGCACACTCAGAAAACACATCCAAAAGTGGGAGCTAAATAGAGCAAAGCCCTTCCATACCCTGTCTTCTGTGTATTTTGTGTATATAATAACTTGTGTATATAATGGGAAGGCTTGTGTGGTTTTTTTGTTTGATTTTACCTTGTGCTGTTGTTATAAAAATATTTGCCGGAGCAGTGTAATAGATAATAGACTGATGCGATTTGAGGTAAGAATGTTGTAGTTCAATTTTTAGTGTTAACTTGGAAGGTCATAGATAGAGGTGAGAGTCTGTCTCCACAGAATTCCCGAAGCTTTGAGCCTTTTGCAAACTCTGCAGCCCACAAGCCAAGAAGTAACATACTCCTCCAGTTACACTCATCTTGTTAAAGAAAATAGTTATAACAATTATGTGCAATCTTTTCACTTCTATTTTCTATCTACTATTTATTTACTTAAACACTGTTCAACATTTCACTTTTTCTAATGGAGCAGAACTTCTAAAAGAAAAAATATGTTTAGCCAAGCAGTTTTGTTTAGGTTTTTTTTCTGTGCCTTTTTCTAAATAAATACCCCGCCACAGTTTTCATTGGCACAATATCACCAAATGTATTTTAGTTCCTTTAACAATATGAAGCAGTTACAGAAGTTCTGGAGTTTCTAGCTTTAAAAAAATCTATACAAAGGCTTTACTTTAAAATATTGAAATGGAATGAAATAGATTCCAGTATGGTCAACTGAAAAATTAGTTTGTGAAGTTCTACTGCATAGTAAGGTGACCCATAAAATAAATGGTTTTGAAATTTTGCTCATACAAAAGAAACTATATACTTTTAAATAAATAAAAGCTACTATATACATTATACTGTACATTTAAATGAGAGATGACATGAAATGGAATAAATTTAGGACTGCCTTTTCATCAGCAAGACTCATATCTTGACTTTATTACAATTCTGAATATAACCCTCTGCTTTAGATTATTTTTTTTTATTCTAGTGGCAGCCACATGAACGCACCACCATATTCCTGTATTTTTTTAAAATAACATTGGAACTGTCATCAAAGTAGAGCACGGAGATTGCATTCAGTTTTGTTGGTGCACAGCATGGCTTTGGTACATGATCAGGGAACATCAAATGAACCTGAAAGACAGATAAATATATAGCTCATATATCAAACAGAGAGGTACAAGGACAACGTCAGTGCAAAACATGTCTTTGCAATTCAGAGAGTGCTGCGGTCGCAGTTTTTCCTCAGTTAGCAACTTTAAAGCACAGCTTACCTCCAGAATGTTGCTCTGATTTCAGTCGCGCGGGCAGAGTTATACAATAATAGCAGATGGAGAGATAAATGAGGAGGAGCGGCCAAGACAGAAAGTTGGTTTTCAGATGAAATTTAGAAAAGAGTTGGAGTTAGGCGGCTGCTCAGGAAAACACTTAAACATATTGTCAGTACCATCTCTGCTGAGGACAGTGCTTAACATGAAGCACAGGCTCAAGTCCCGGGTCTCACCGGGACGCTGGCATGTGCTAAAATGCTTTCCTGTGTCAGGGTCTCAGCATGGAGGAAAGTCTGTTGCAGGCAGCAAAGGCTGTGCAGGCAAAGGCTCATACTGAAACTGTTTTCAGCCTATGAAACGGTAAGATGTGGGTTCTCAGACAGCATGAGTGCATTTTAAGGTCTTATCTAGGTATCCACTGAAGTCAAAATCAATTCATAAGGTGGGTGCCAGCTGGACAGAAAGTTTGGGGAAAGGGCTGAGGCAGAGAAGACTTCATGTTCACTAGGTTGAAATATATCAATGAAAGGTTAAAGAGAAGGAAAAGAGTTTTGAACAGCATCCCAGAATGAACAAGATCTAGTGGAAATATCTGAAAATGGGGGAAATACAAGTTCTTTGTACTTGAAAGAAGGTTGGATGTAATATTCTACACATGCTGAAGAGTTGGAAACTGGGGAGGCCAGAAAAGAGGGAGTTGTAATAGAGAGGGCAAGAGATTATTAAGGCATGGATAAAGACTTCAGCAGTAATAGGTTTCATTTGTATGTTAAGTCTTTGTAAATCTGTTAGAGCCATCTGTCTTGCAGTGATATAAGCCCAGAGCCTTTGCCAGACAACAGAGAACAGTCTATCAGGAAACGATTTTTACATAACTGTTACCATGAGAAGGTCTTTTGAAATGAGCAATAATAAATCCTGAAGTAGCAGTTTAGTAAGGGTTTAGACACACATTTAAAAACAGTTTAACAAATGAATAGCAAAGCACTGGAGAAAAGAATGATTGTGCCTCATCTAGGCAGATGTTTACCCTGCCATAACTCCTGGTCCCACCAGCCCCTACCATCCCAGCTGGGATTTCCACAGCCCTGCTAGCCCCACACGACAGCAATGCTCACAACCTTTTCAAGAGTGAGTCTGGAAGTCAGCACGAGTCAACCTGCTGATCCACTGACTCACATGACCAGGAGGTCAATGCTACTCCAACGCCTGTTCTGAGGGTGATGGGAAGCGAGAGAGTAGAAGAAAGCTTATATAATTCACTAAATGCAGCCTGTCTTCTATTTATATGCATCTGTATCATCTGTCTGCCTAAGTTCAGTCTCAGAAAAAGAAGAGAGAGAGAGGTACTGGCCCAGCATTTCTCCTATTCTTGTTACAAAAGAAAAAAAAAAAGTCAGTAAAGTTTGGAGGGATACCAAGGAACAATCACTTCCCAACCCAAAGAGTGGGCTTTTTTTAGAATGGTGTAATCAGTATGGCTGGGAGATGATTACATTTGGATTAGGGTGGGGTGTATGAATAATTGTTTCCCAAGCCATCCCCATGTGCACACCTTGTGTAAATCTGAATTTTGTATAATTTAAACCAGAAAGCATTCAACTACTGTTATCTCATCTAATTTATGTGCAGTTAAAATTTAATTAGCCTCATGACTTTTTGGCTGCACAACTGAATGCATGTACAGTACATGCAGAGGGAGACACACAATTCCAAAAAGGCCATAAAAAGGAGGGAAAATTTAAGTATCCAATTTAAAAAATAGGACAAACTACACAAATTTCTTATCAATGGGAAATTAACCATTTTTGGAAAGGATAGACACACAAGAGAAAGTAGCACTGGGCCACTTCTTATTTAACAGTCCATAATTATAGGAGGGAACTCTAACCTGGGGATCTCACTGATATTGGCAACTTTTCTGGGCGATGTTTGCATAATGCTAAACTATTGCTTTGCTGACCTATTTCTTTCCAGCTCAGGACTGCATATATGCTGTTCTTCATCGTCTGTTAGGCACATTGCTGTATTCCTTGCCAACTGGCATTTGCTGTTCCCTTTCACCTGAACCCCTTACCACACTTCTATTTATTTCCAGCCTCTGACATTTTCCCTTCTTTTTGTAAATCTTGCTGACTCGAATTCTGGTATAGAGGAATAATGTTGCATTGGTGGCTGGACTTGGAGAAGGTGCATAAATGAAAAGTTGAATGGAAAGGAAAAGGCCTCAGCACATGCTGAGGTTTTAAAAATGTCCCTCTCATGTAGAAATACTTGGCAATTTTCACAAGCAGAATTTGTTTTCTATCAGAAAGAAATCAAACTTTGTTTATTTGTTTCTGGGGTTTTTTGGTGTGGGGTTTTGGTTTTCTGGTTTTTTTTTCCCCAGGAAGGTAATAGTTGCACTCATTTCTGAAGGGAAAAAGGTTTTTCAGGTACAGATTTTTTACGTCAAAATCAAAGAAAAAATCACCATCCATGGACAGACTCATCAGCATAGTCTGATGGTCAGGATACTTTCCTATCATCAGTTTAAATCAGAGGGAGCCTTAAACCCATATTTCTTTATTTGCAGTCGAGTGCCTTGAGCTTTCCAGAAACCAGGGATGGCAACCCTTTCCTGTTCTGATTTCGTACTCCCACTCCCTCCTCATGTATTATGTCTCATTCCCCTGCTTCTTAATCATTCTGCTAATACTGATGCTGTTCAGAGCCAGCTCTTCAGCTGGCACAGGTGAAAAATCATGACCAGACATTGGACTCACAGCATTACATTTAGGCATAGTCTAAAGGCCTTGATTTCTGTAGATGCTGTGTTTTCCAAACTGTAGTTGAATGCTGCTGGGGTAGAGGAGGCCTAGCCAGCTGCTTCATCTAAGATCATCTTTTTGGCTGCTCCAGTTGATGCACAGGACTAACATAAGAACTAGCAGAGGCAGAAAGCTGGCTGCAAATCCCCTTTTACAAGTACCAGGCAGAGCAACGGATCCAAACACACTTATTTATAAATTGCATTTGTTAGCCAGGCATGACTGAACACAATTTCTTACATGCAAATGCATCTGCTTGCAAAGCTTCACATTAAATTACGGTTTAAGCATCTCTGCCAACAGCTGACAACAGAGGTCCACAGAGTGGCCAAGTGTCAACATTTCTGGAAGGTATAGCATGTAGATGTTAACATGGAGTTTCAATAAGCTGCAAAAAACTCTTGGAAGTGGGACCAGGGGGCCTCTTTGGTTCCTGTCTACACAATTCACCAGTAATATGACACAGTCTTCTCATGTGTTATTGCATTTGAAATGGAAGAGAAACGTACCACACAGGTCACTCTGGACAGTTCATCCTCTCTCCAGCATAATCATCAAAGCACGTCTTTGAAATGGGTTATCATTTACCCAGAAATAATCAAAATCCAACAATAGTAAAAGAGAGGAAGAGACAGCCCCTGTGCCAAGACATTTACAACTGCAAAATAGGCAACTACAACATAGGCAGAGGCATACCAGAGTCTGAACAATGGCGTGGTTTGTTGCGTTCATGTGGGCATTGAGGGGGAAAGAACACTCTCCGTCGCAGTAAAACGCAGCATAGCCCTCTGGTGCAATAATCCAGTCCTAAAACAAGAACAAATAAACCCACTCAATTTTTTTTTTTCTCACTCAGAAAATTTAAAACTATATCAAACTAACTAAGACTTGTCCAAGGACAAAATGAACTTCAGAATGTGGCATGTTAAATTACTTTTTTTGCCAAAAAAAAGAGAAGTATTTGCTTTGTTCATGCAAAGCATCTGAGATGAAAATTAAATTAAACTTAGAAATCTGTACTGAATACCAGCTAATGAGGCTATAAGGGGAATTAAAGGTCCAAATATGTTTGTCAGAATACTTCCCAGACCAAAAATCTTGAGCACTTCTTGGTGCAAGAAAAGTAATTAGAGTGCATCCTCTTTCTTCAGTATACTCAATACTTAATTGTATTATTGTGTGAGACTGAGGGTTGCTAGAGATTACCCATTGGAATGTCACTGAATCATGCATTTTGAGTATTTCTAGCAACACAGCATGGGGAAAAGACCACAAGGGGGAAAATATTTTAAAATGTTAATGAAAGCTATGTGTTTAGTTTGCTGAATTCCTCCTTTGCCAGGCAAAGGTAATGGAGGTGCTGTGGGAAGGGCAGAGAGGATCGAGTACCTACTTCTTGGGTTTTGTTTCTATCTCATTTCACCTTGAGTTTCACTGATCAAATATTGTACAGTGTAGCTTTGGCTTTCCAACTGAAACGTTGAATTCTTCAAGTATTTTTTGTAGAAAATACAGATTTTCTTTTCTCTGTGGCCTCCTTGAATGACTGATCTGAAAGACTTGCACATCTTGGGGCATATCAGTATTTACTGTTTCAAAAAATGAAAAACTGTTGATACCTGGAAAAATCTGTGATCTACAGAGAGACAATGGCTCACTTGTTCAGTAGCCTGAGTTCAAGTCAATACCACAAGCCTGCTCAGTGGCCGTGGACAGGGTGATTATGCTCTGCAGATGAGAAAACAGTCTCTCCCTACTTCTTCAGGCTGCTGTGAGGAGAAACATACTACAAAAAGTCAGGCAGAGTAATGAAGCTATATGAGAATCTGAGCTAGATATGTAAAGGATGAGCTGTCACTAAAGAGATAGCACACTTTTTCGCCTCGTAGACTTGTTCTGCTTATGGAGAATTGTTTTAAAATAATTCAGAGAAATGTGAAATGCACAGACAGCCATCTCTGAGTTCTTACCTACATGTGCAATATGTCTAGGTTATAGGTTGCTGATGGCCTTCTTGTTCTTTCTTTATAGAGAGCTCTTTGCTTTCTGGAAAAAAAACCTAGACTGATCTCTAATTTCTTTTCCCATAATGCCCTGCCTCTCTCTTTGTGACCCTTTACTACAAGTACCTTACTTGACAAGTACCAAGTTACTGTATGGCAGGATGAGTTTCTCTCTGAAATTATATAAACTTAGCTATGGTGTTATAAAGACCACTGATCAGTGATCCAAGCTCTAGTTCCCTACAGACCCTACCCCAATGAAATCTCTGTGACCTGCAGTAGACAGCACTGAACCAGGGAGAATTCAAGTGCAAATTTCAAAAGTTCCATTGCTCAGTGTGGGGATTTTGGTTTCATTTACTGCAGATCTATTCATATCTTGAGTAATAGTTCAGATTTATCGTTACGTGAATGAATCCAGATCATAAAGCCATTAATGTATGCAAAATCTTTGAGAGAACAGCAGCCAAAAAAGGTAAAGCGATAGTGATAGGGATTCATTACAAAATGCATTTAAAGAATTTGTCTCTCATCAGTGAAGTACCAATAACCATGAAGAAAACAGACTGTAAATAATGGGGGACTGTAAAATAGATTGTCCCAATTTGAACTGATAGGAAACAGCATTTATAATCATACCTGCCATCCTAAGTCTCGGAAACTCACGTAAAGTTCATGTTTCTTACATGCTTGCTTTTGCTCGCTTGTGTTATAATCTACAGGAAGAAAATAATAATAATACATTTTTTAGAAGCATTGCTAGAACTCACAAGATTTAGCTATTTCTGAGCTCCTGACCAAACTGTACAAAGGAAAGGAACAAGCATACTGTCATTTATATTCCTAGGSCTGGTCATAAAGGCAGTGTAAACTTGGAAATGCAGAATCAGCAGTGTCAGCCTAATACAATTTGTGTACACAGACAAAACGATGCATTCAGCATTAGGGGAAACAGGTTTACAAGATGTCTGTTTGCTGGCTAGCTAGGTAACAACTCTGATAATATGCGCACAGGTAATCAAAGGAGGACAAGTGAGAACCTGATCCAAGATATGGGGAAGTCATCTGTATGTTGGCACAGGTTTAATTGCCAGGTAAAGAAAGTAGCCCAATTCAAAAGATAAATTAATAATGATAAAAATTGTCCTGAAACAACAGAATTTCCAAAAGTCTGTTATTTAAACCTTAGCACATTTTGTACTCTTTCATTTTTTACCATATTTTCTGGAAATACTCACCACTTGATGATCTTTAGTTGGTAATACTAATGTAAACAAGTAGACTAACAGATGCTTTTTAAAGGCCGGAAAGTTTCTGCACTGTCAGAGATGTGTCAGGATAGAAGGACACAGAGAACCTTCCATGCATGCTTCTCCAGGACAATATTAATCCTGGAGAAAATCTAGTATTTGTTCCTTACTGCCCCTGAGTAACAGGAAGGGAAGGGAATAGGGTCATGCCTTCACCACATTGGCACCCCAGACTTAGTTTATAGTGCTATTCAAGTGATGCCATCAGTGAGGCATGCGATGGAGCAGGGAGGACAGGCTGTCTTCTCTGGTTCCATTTCAAGAATGCATGAAGTGGCTTTTTTGGACCAAAATAACCATTCTGGCAGAAAAAAAAAAAGTTGGCTGAAATTCACAACAATAAAAAAAAAAAAMAAACCCAAAAAACTTCATTTTCAGGGACAGAATTTCTTTTTAGGAACAGTTTTTTAACATTAGAATCATAGAATCATAGAATCATAGAATCATTAAGGTTGGAAAAGACCTCTAAGATCATCAAGTCCAACCGTCAACCCAACACCACCATGC
>JAYKAV010003408.1:73077-183842 GCA_035582835.1 Phoebastria nigripes | reverse complement strand
CAGGCCTGTAGTTCCCCAGATCCTCCTTCCGGCCCTTCTTGTAGATGGGTGTCACATTTGCTAACCTCCAGTCAACTGGGACCTCCCCGGTTAGCCAGGACTACTGATAAAGGATTGAAAGTGTCTTGGTGAGCACTTCTGCCAGCTCCCTCAGTACCCTTGGGTGGATCCCATCCAGCACCATAGACTTGTGTATGTCTAAGTGGTGTAGCAGGTTGCTAACCATTTCCCCTTGGATTATAGGGGCTTCATTCTGCTCCCTGCCCCTCTCTTCCAGCTCAGGGGGCTGGGTACCCAGAGAACAACTGGTCTTACTATTAAAGACTGAGGCAAAGAAGGCATTAAGTACCTCAGMTTTCTCCTCATACTTTGTCACTGTTTCCCTCTGCATCCAATAAAGGATGGAGATTCTCCTTAGCCCTTCTTTTTGTTGCTAATGTATTTATAGAAACATTTTTTATTGTCTTTTACAACAGTAGCCAGATTAAGTTCTAGTTGGGCTTTGGTCCTTCTAATTTTCTCCCTGCATAACCTCATGACATCCTTGTAGTCCTCCTGAGTTGCCTGCCCCTTCTTCCAAAGGTCATAAACTCTCCTTTTTTTCCTGAGTTCCAGCCAAAGCTCTCTGTTCAGCTAGGCCAGTCTTCTTCCCTTCCGGCTCATCTTTCGGCACATGGGGACAGCCTGCTCCTGCTCCTTTAAGATTTCCTTCTTGAAGAATGTCCAGCCTTCCTGGACTCCTTTGCGCTTCAGGACTGCCTCCCAAGGGACTCTGTCAATCAGTCTCCTAAACAGGCCAAAGTCTGCCCTCCGGAAGTCCAAAGTGGCAGTTCTGCTGACCCCCCTCCTTACTTCTCTGAGAATTGAAAACTCCATCATTTTGTGATCGCTATGCCCAAGACCACCCATCACCCACAAGTCCTTCTCTGTTTGCAAACAACAGGTCCAGCGGGGCACCTTCCCTAGTTGGCTTACTCACCAGCTGTGTCAGGAAGTTATCTTCCACACATGCCAGGAACCTCCTAGACTGTTTCCTCTCTGCTGTATTGTATTTCTAGCAGACATCTGGTAAGTTGAAGTCCCCCAGGAGAACAAGGGCTAGCAATTGTGAGACTTCTCCCAGCTGCTTATAGAATATTTCATCTGCCTCTTCATCCTGGTTGCATGGTCTGTAACAGACTGCCACCATGATATCTGCCTTGTTGGCCTTCCCCCTGATTTTTATCCATAAACACTCAACCCTATCATCACCATCATTAAGCTCTAGACAGTCAAAGCACTCCCTAACATACAGGGCTACCCCACCGCCCCTCCTTCCTTGCTTATCCCTTCTGAAGAGTTTACCAAGAGATGACCAAGATCAACAACAGCATTGTAACCCTGGACTTCAGGAGAACAGATTTCAGCTTGTTCAGAGATCTTCTTCACATGATCTCATGGGAGACTGGCCTGGAGGTCAAAGGAGACCAGGAGAGCTGGCTGATCTCCCAGGACAAGCTCTGAGAGAAGCACAAGGTAAGTCCACTCTCATGTGCAGGTCAAGCAAGTATGGCACAAAGCCACTGTGGCTGAATAGGAAACTCTTGACTGAGCTCAAACTCAAATAGGAAGTGAAAGTAATGTGGAATTGGGATGAGGTATACAGAAATAATATAAACACATTGTCTGAGCATGCAGAGATGGATGTTAGGAAAGCCAAAGCTTAGCTGGAGTTGAAACTTGCAAGGGATGTGAAGGTCAACAGGAAGGACTTCTATAGGCACATTCATAGCAAAAAGAAAAACTAAGAAAAATACAGATTCATTGTTCAGTAGGGCAGAGGACCTAGTGACAAGGACTCAGAACAGGTTAAGATACTCAATGACTTCTTTGTCTTGTTTTTTACTGGCAAGATCTGCCCTGAGGATTCCCAAGTCCCTGAGCCTAGTGACTGAAGCTCTACCCACAGTAAAAGAAACGGAGTTAGGAGCCACTTAAGCAAATTGAAGATACATGAGTCCATGTGAGCAGAAGGGATGATTTTCAGGATGGGGAATGAGCTGACCAACATCATTGCAAAGTCACTCACTGCCATTTTTGAGTGTTCATAGTGACTGGAGGATATTTCTGATGATTCAAAAATGGAAAATGTCACACCCGTCTTCGGAAGGGCGATCAGCTTAACCTCAGTTTCTGGGAAGTCTGGGGAGCAAATCATCCTGGAAGCCATGTCCAGGCACATGAAGAACAAGAAGGTGTTTGGGAACAGTCAGCATGGATTTACTAGGCCAAACTGTGCCTAATGAACCTGATTGTTTTCTGTGACGAGCTGACTAGCTTTGTGGGCTTGTGAAGAGCACTGGGTGTTGTTCACTTTGCTTTTCGGAAGGTTTTTGATACGGTCTCCCATTGTTTTCTTATAGCTAAATTGGCCAGATACTGTTTGGATAGGTAAAGAATATAATGGGTGGAAACTTGGCTGGGCTGCTGGGCTGAAAGGGTTGTGATCAGTGGTACAAAGTCCAGCTGGCAGCTGGTTACTAGGGATGTCCCTAAAGGATCAGTACTGGTGCCAATACTGATTAATGTCTTTGTTAGTAACCTGGACAATAGCACAGAGTGCACTCTCTGCAGGTTCACAGAGATCAAGTTCACAGATCTGGGAAGAGTGATCAATCATCCAAATTACCAATAAAATGTTGGACTGAATCAGATCCAGAAGATACTCAATGAGATGTCATTCAAAATACCCACCCAAATTTTACTCTTATTGGTAACATGCTCTTTGAATATGCTTTTTTTTTTTTTTTTTTAAACAGGCTATGTACCCTCTTTCTGTTGAATATACCTGAGCCCCAATACGTCTCCTGAAACTGTGTCAAAAGCTGTGCACAAGTAAAGATATATCCATTTGCATTACTAAATAATTTGTTCTAGTACCACCAGGGATGTTAAGTTAGGCTTTCTAAGCTATAATACCCCAAATCCTCATTCCTTTTTAAAGATGAATACTACCTTCTTTCCTATGGTATTTTCCTAGCCCTTCATGGGCTGATTCTCAGTGACACTCATTAAAAGGCAGGATACCCTAGGACACCACGAGTTTTCAAAAATCTATATGCCTTTAATATAACGAAGAACTCTTAGTCATCCTTTGTGCTGAGTTGTCTGTAATAATCTAGTATGTTCTGCACACACGTTAGAAGGAACGTGAAGGTAGTGGAGAGTAAAGGAATTTTAACTTAAAAAAATTTGAACTGTGTTTCACTGATCACTCTTTACAAGGATCTGTATAATGATTTTGACTAATATCAGTGCTCACAGGAGGTAAATATTGAGCTTTTCTGTTCCAGATATTAATGGCAATTTAAAATTCAGTCATATAGAATGCAAGTCACTTTGCAAAAAAACTGTGACTGAAAAATGTGGGCAAGATATGCATATGAGAAAGTCAGGAAAGACAATCTGGTTTTAGATCACACCCAAGCAAGGAAACAAATGAAAGCTGAAGATTGTGCTTTTGTCAGTTTTCTCTCAGTCATGACATTTTCATATTTAAGAATATATACAGAAGTTTTAGCATCAGAATGTAGCAGAAGTCCCTACAGTTAAAGGAGAAAGGCTGAATAATAAATATGTAAGTCATCGCATAGATGTCTTCATTGTCTCGATACTCTGAATTATTTGAATATAGGTTAACCAGGGGTGGATGAGCGGTTGCACCACAACACCTGATATGATGGTCTGTGTTTCATATACAGACATCTATCTGCAAACCATCTAACCCATACACCTACAAAGAAAGTGAGACTCGGGCAAATCCATATTTCTTCCTTGAATTCTATCTTTCATATAAGACGAATGTTGTGTGTAATGTAACATTTCATATAAGTATCAAATGTGACATTTATAATAAGATCTGGTGCCAAGGATCCAATTTCACATACTGTAGCTTCAGGGCCCATATGCTTATTCTGTCAAGAATCAAAGCCATAGGCTATTGTGACTAAGAAAACATTGTTCCTCAGCTATTTGGGGACTGCATTTGGGGTCCAAACCCCTACGTAGCAGAAAAAGCTGTGGAAAGAGGGCAAGAAAATATATTTATAAGAAATTTAACAAGGATTTTTTTTTTTTGGCAAGGGAAATAAAGACATATAGACATGTTTATATATACTATCACAAAGTACTGTGTTCTTAATTAATTAGTGTGATCTCAACAAATAAAATACAGGAAATGCCCAGTTAAGTATTGTTTTCTGGTTTTATCTCACTGCATTATGACCAAATATTATGTAGCTTTGTTTTCGAATTTCCTGGTACAAGTCACTATTCAGTATTTCAATGTGGATATCCTCTAGTGCTCAATTACACTGTAATTTTTTTTAGATGGTGTTCAAAAGAAAAAAAAAATAAAGCCAGCCTTTGTTTTAAGGAAGGGTTATGTGGTGTACTTTGGGAACAAGTTGTCTTGTTTTGATTTGTTTTAATTATTTTTCCTTTTATCTACAGTTTGACCAAAATAAAACTGCGTAAGTAATACACAGTTCAACCCTTTGTGCATGGCAGGCAGGTGGAGTCTGTATGCTAAAAGTTTAATTCTCTCTGTCTTTGCACTGCATTGAGGTCATCTGCTCTTGAAGTTCTTAGCAACACAGGGATGCTGACCCCAAATCTGTCAACATTTGCCCAGCTGTTATAGTAACTGACACATATAGATTTTATTTTCTTCATGTTGTGTTTCTGTATATCTTCATTAATAATTCAAAAAATATGTTTTCCAGTGGAAGAGAGGAACAGAGTTGCCCAGTGGGGCTTTCCTTTTTGACGTGCTGAGAATACAGTAAAGCTAATTGCTGAGGTCCAAGAACTTAGAAAAGACGACGGCAAAAGGAAGAAGGAAAAAGACAAAAGCCAAGGGCAAAGGGAAGGAGAAAGAGGGGAGGAAAAAAAAAAACCCAACCAAACAACAAAAAACAAGGGAAAAAAGGGGAAAAAAGAAACAGAAAAGGAAGAAGAAAAAAGCAAGGAGAAAAAGAAGGCATGGCTGTAGTAAAGTTGGGATTGATCTGCAGAGAAAAGTATAACCAAATCCTGTGACATATAAATGACAGCATACCTATCGGTCTGGCTATGTAACCTCTGGCTATGTAGACGAGCATTTTTCATTGTCAATGTCTAACTTAGATATTGTAGATAAAAGATTATGGAACAAGCTTGGAAACAAGGACCTACATCACACAATGATGTTTGCCCATCACTGTGTCATTTACGTCAACAGTGTCTTGCATCAGGGGGTAGATGAGAATTGAATATGGCCTATTGGCAGGCCGCCATGAGGAAGGTGATGGACAGAATTCTTCGGGTTTTTCTTTGGTTTAAATATGAAGAGATGAATTATACTAATCGKCCTTCTCCCACAAGCCTGCAGGGATGCAGCATATCCACTGCACTTGTACAGTTCCGGGGGCTGGTGAATAGGAGGAAAAGGGCATAGCTTTTCCCTGATAACAGGCTGCCCCCATGGAAGGACTCTGCCTGTATTCTGTGAAGACATGAAGATCTGGGAATAAGAATGTGTTCTCTCCTTCACATTTTTTTTGCACACTGGAGCATCTGGATAGAATCTGCACATTGCCTTTGTAGCCATCAGTGTGCTCATCTGCAGATTTCAGTGAGTATTGTTGCAATAGTTATTAAAAGAAAAATTGTTTTGAATCACTTACAGCATGAAAAGTCCCATCACTGATCATTAATGGCACCCCAGTAAAAGGAATTTTTTGTGATACGGGGACTGTTGAGGCAAACTGCAAGGAAGCTGATTTGCCATGGTGCAGGAGCTACTCCTCCAAGCAGTTTTGCTATGGAGGACATTGCTGTGTGAGGCTGTGGTTACTTATTTGCCTTCAGCTTTGCCACCTATTCCAGCCTGCCCATATCTTGCTGCCTCCATCTCCAGTCAGAGGTCGCTGCCCCTGCCTTTGATGCAACTGCACATGCAATTGCTTCTTAACCTAATTTTGTTTTAACAGTATGGTTTCCTTGGACTGCAACCTTTTTTGACAGAGATCTGGCATGGACCAACATATATAGTGATGCACGTCTACACTTATGCAGACTGGGGGCCTAAAGAGGTTAGGAGAAAATTTGTTTCATAATGCTCATTTCACTAGAGATGTTTTGATTTGTCTTGTTTTGCAACAGCTCTGGGGCACAACTGGATGCACAGATGAGGCTGACCGGTGTTTTGAGGCATACAGACAGTTTCTCCGGAGGTAATTCTCATGCCGACGCAACTTGCTAGCATGTGTTAAGGTTGAGTTTTTCCCAGGTTAAACCAGCAAGGAGCTTGTGTTCAGCTTTCCTGCTATAATCAAGGAGGCTTAACAAATCTGTTCAATTCTCATTTCCTCATGGCCTAGAAAGATGGGATTCAATCGGAAAGTGTTATATTTAGGCATCTTGTGTGTATCGTGTACTTTGATGATTTTTCCCCTCCCTCAAAATAATGTAATTGTCAAAATTAGGAGACATTTTCCAGGAAATATGAAAAATCTTTTTTCAATATTTTTTGTGCAGACAGAATATTACTTACCCTTGAGGTAAGAGATTGTATTTTGGAGTTAACGCAGTTGCACAGATCATGTTTGACTGTATTTAAAAACAAACAAACAAACAAACAAAAAACCAAAAACCCCACCCTCATGTTGTGTCATTAAGTCCAAAGCCCTTTTATGAAAATAGGGAAGTGCATCATACGATAGCAGTAAAATAGAAGGAACAGTTTCTGCAGAAGAAAATGCAGATTCAGTTCCTCTACTGAAGTGAATGAATTTAGAGCGAGCATCAGCTAGCAAGCTTAACTAACTGATGTGCATGCTTAAACCACATCTGAATTACAAGATGCTCAGTCAATTTTTAACCTGCATTGTTTCAAAAAATCTGAAGACGTTTAAGCAGTTAATGAAGAGACAATGTTTAGTTAATATAACTTTATAAATAATGAATAATTTTTAAAATGCCTTTCTGCTATAGAACATGTAATTTCTTTTTTTTACTAGTAAAAAGCTAAAATTTTCTGGTTTGTGTCTTCTTTCATTATTTATTTATAACTGTTCCCCTGCAATATTGACTAATAAGGGGTTAGAAGTTAATTGTGCAGATGAGCCATTTGTGGTATAGCTATACAGAATATCAGAAAACTTGACAATACTCAGAAAAAACCCAAACAAAAACCGGTTGTAAATAGAGATCCCTGATGCCTTAACAAATGTCGGGGGCTTTTCAAAAGCTAGGATCCTCAGAGGGAACATGTGCATCTCTCTAAGTCATCTACGTCAGAAATAACTATGCTCCAGGTCCTCAGCAGAAACTAGAGAAATAGCACAGTATTTTTTCTACCTATACATCATATACAAATAAAATTGAGCCTACTACTGAAGCGGTAGATTAAAAATGTTTTTTTCAGGATATGTTTTAATACTAATTTTTAACCTTAAAGTGGGATTTTATTCCAGAAGATCACCAGATAAACTTTAAATAAGTTTAGAAAGATAAGTTATTTAAATAATTTCTATGACTTCTTTAGCAACTCAGTAGTGGTTTGTGGTTGTTAAGGCAAAATTCATCCTTGTGCAGAAGATCAGGGAAAGGCTTACGCATTACATTAGAGGAGTCCCTAGTCTGACACTTTCGAGGTTCTGAGAGGGATATAAGTAATGAATAATGCTCATAATGGTTCTCCTCAAATAGATGTGTTCCACTCCAGGGCTGAATTCTTTCTACTAAATACAAATTTGCTTGTAGACATCCACAAAGCTTAAGAATAGCATCTATATTGAGGTTTTGATATGCTGGTACTAGATCCATCAGTGAAGGAAGAGTTGGTATGTGAACTATTACAGGAGCTTGACCCCTACAATTCGGTGGGCCCTGACAATATCCACCTGAGGGTGTTGAGAGAGCTGGCTGATGTCATTGCGAGGCCACTCCCCATAATCTTTGAGAAGTCATGGAGATCGGGGGACATCCCAGAAGACTGGAAGAAGGCTAATGTCACCCCCATCTACAAGAAGGGCGTAAAGGAGGATCCAGGAAACTGTAGGCCTATCAGTCTTTCTTCAGTCCCTGGGAAAGTTATGGAACGAATCCTCCTGGGGGCCATCACAAGTCAAATGAAGCACGTGATTGCGAAAAGCCAGCATGGATTCACCAAGGGCAAATCATGCTTGACAAACGTGATCGCCTTCTATGACAAAGTAAGCTGCTCAGTTGATGTGGGGCAAGCGGTGGACGCTGTCTACCTGGATTTCTCCAAGGCTTTCGATGCGGTTTCCCACAGCCTCCTCCTAGAGAAACTGATGCGTTACCATCTAGACAAGTGGTCTGTGTGGTGCGTGGGGAACTGGCTGACAGGCCACACCCAGAGGGTGGTGGTAAATAGCTCCTTTTCAAACTGGCAAACCTGCCACAAGTGGGGCCCCCCAGGGATCGATATTGGGCCCAACGCTGTTTAATATCTTCATAAGTGATCTGGATGGTGGGATCAAGCGTACCCTGATGAAGTTTGCCGATGATACCAAACTGAGTGGGGAAGCGGACACTTCGGAAGGGAGAGCCACCCTGCAGGAAGACCTGGGTAGGCTGGAAGAGTGGGCTAACAAGAACCTTATGAAGTTCAACAACGACAAATGTAAGGTCTTGCACCTGGGAAAACATAATCCAGGAGTGCAGCACAGGCTGCGATCTACCTGGCTGGGGAGCAGCTCTGTGGAAAGGGACCTGGGGGTCCTGGTGGACAACAAGTTCAATATGAGTGAACAGCGTGCTGCTGCGGCAAAGAAAGCCAACTGGATGGTGGGTTGCATCAACAAGGGCATCACCAGCAGAGATAAAGAAGTCATTATCCCACTCTACTCAGCGCTTGTCAGGCCACACCTGGATTACTGTGTTCAGTTTTGGTCCCCGCTATACAAAAAAGATGTGGACAGGCTGGAGAGGGTCCAGACAAAAGATGATCACAAAGGTGATCAAAGGACTGGGAAGCCTGCCATATGAGGAAAGGCTGACAGACCTGGGTTTGTTCAGCCTTGAGAAAAGAAGGCTTAGGGGAGACCTTATCACCATGTTCCAGTATTTAAAGGGTGGCTACAAAGAAGATGGAGACTCCCTTTTCACAAGGAGTCCCATGGAAAAGAGGAGGGGTAATGGGTACAAGTTACTCCTGGGGAGATTCCCATTGGACACAAGAGGAAAATTTTTCACAATGAGAACAATCAGCCATAGGAATAATCTCCCCAGGGAAGTGGTGGATTCCCCAATATCGGACATGTTTAAAATTTGGCTGGACAGGGTGCTGGGCCATCTTGTCTAGACCGTGCTTTTGCCAAGAAAGGGTGGACCAGGTGATCCTTGAGGTCCCTTCCAACCTGGTATTCTATGATTCTATGATTCTATGATTCTGTGATCTGCCATGCTTTTAGAAAGATACATTTTTACATCCTGTCCCCAAAAAGTAGAAATGTTTGTTCAAAAATGAGAATATTTAGAAAGTGACTTTGTGCCTCCAGCTGAAGGAGCATTTCAGGAAAGAATCGGAGCAAAACTTACTCCAGGCTCTAATGGGACTAACAATGTTTTCACGGCATTATTGTCAGTACCTTTCAGGTAAATAAGGGATCGAATTCACTCCCGTTCAGGGATACACTGTGTATTTACATCAGTCAGCTGGTCTGAACTCATACACAGTTTACACTTTCACAGATTAGTTAAGCTTCCTCATTTCCAGTATTCAGATTTTTGTGTTACATCTTGGCTTCCTCAGCTGACAGACAGTTAAACAAGAGTCCAAACACCGTCTTTTGCTGAGGCTTTCTTGACAAGCAGTTGGGGTGCAACCCTTCTCTCTACTCTCTCTACCTTTTTGTCATGTGTAGCAAAGATCCTATGCGGTTGCCTACTACATAGAACTAGTTTCAAGCTCAGGTGCAGCCTTTCGCAAACTACTTGGGCATTTAACCATCCAGGAGCCCATGAAACACTTAAGTGACCTGACTCGTAGAAGGCAGAGCATGCTCAGGGCCAACATAACGAAAGAGGTTTAAGCAAAGCTAGAGGAGCAGATAGAAATGGAGGGGGAACACAGTTTCTGACAGTTCAGCCAATGAGCAATATCTTGTTAAGCTGCTGTGATTCCACTGCATTTGAGCAGGTGCTCATAACTCCTCTAAACAGACTAGTAAATCATAGCTTCATCTTACCCCCAACACTTGGCATCCTAGAAGACTCCTGATGACTACTGGATTTGTTGCGGTTCTGATTTTTCCTTTTATTGTTGGCTGCTCGGACAGAACGGAAAAGTACTTCACTTGCCTTGAAGAACGCAACCATGAATGGTTGCTTTGACTGAGGCCCATGTCTTCCAATCAGGCCAGCAGATTTAACATTGATACTTCGACCTATAAAGTAATGGAAATTGTAAGTTAAAAGGTGAATTTCTGCCCCTCCTGAAGCCACGGTGGGAGTTCAACTGCTGACTGAAGCATGGCAAGGATTTCGCTCATAATCCTGAATTTACGTGTTTAAGAATCCTAACCACATTTTGTTGAATGGAATTTAAAAGACAAAAAATTCAGCAATTTACAAAAGTTTCAACAGCTTTACAGGTAGTTTGTCATTGCATAAAATTGTGGTCTCTGTGTGCTATATATCTTATTCATTACTCAGATATTTTAATTCAGTCTCATGTATGCATGTATAGAACTGAAAAATAAATGAGCCCCATTAAGGTCTATAGGCTATCGAAAGGATAATGTAATGCGGTCATCTAATTTTTGTGTCACTTGAGTGTGAGATGTGGAACCTTATATCCCCAAAGCAAATCGGTAGCAAAGAGAAGTGTAGATAATAAATATACTTCTGCTTTAAAAATAAATATTGTGCAGTGCTACTCAAACTGATGTTCATTCACTAGTAAAGGTAGGAAGGCATTCAGTCGTTCAAGAGAACAGAGTTTGAAATATGTACATTATTGACTCTGGTTCCATTCCCAGGGGATGTGCATATTTCTTTAAAATATTTGTTCAGTCAGGACTGTGCGGTAACCTCACTATATTATAGGATCTAAACCTCAGTAAAAGAAAAGAAAGCAAAACAAGTCACTGAAACTGCATCAGTGACATTTTAGCAAATAAACCCTTGCTCTTAACAGAATTTATTTTGGCAGCATAAACACTTTTGTGCGTACGTGTATTATGCAGAGCCCTTCAACCGTCAGAAAATGAGACAGTGTCATGTGAAGCTGTGCAGCTGTGCTGGGTGGGGGACACAGAGGTCCTTTAAACGGGAAGGTACGGTCACAGGCACTGCGTGTGCTGCGCGGCATCGGGGCGCCTGGGGATTCTTCTAAACCAACTGGAAAAGTTTGCTACGCGGGCAAGGAAGGAGCATCTGCCTCACAAACGAATAATGCTGTTAACTCAATTGTCCTGCAAAAGAACTTGCAAATAAGCATAGGAGTAAACCTTATAGAAATAAGCATATAGGTTTCCTTTTCAAACACAAACTTACAGTGGCTGTACGCCAGAGTCTATATTTCTTAGAAAAACTCTATCACTGGCGTAAATGAAAGAGGCAGTTTGATTTGTGGTTAAAGTAGTTTCCATTCTACTTCCACTGTAACAAATGTATTAATTCAGCTCAGACTTCCTCCTTCTGGCAGCCCTTTTGCAGTAAAAAGAGAAATTAGAAGTTCCAGCCAAATACCATACCTTGAACTGACCCACTTCAATACATAAACACTTTTACAACATGTTTATTCAGGTGTAGCACTTTAAATTGGTTTAAGATGTTTCCAGTGACAGAGAGCCCAGCAAAGGCAAGAGAAGAACTGAGAAAGTTAGCAGTTATGGAGCAGAGTAATTGGCAACATATTCTGAACAATTTTGATAATTACTTTTTTGACTGCAAGGGAAAAATATATTTGTTGAAGCTTCTGATTTCATTTTAAATGGCTTTTTAGTCTTGTGTTTCTTTAATTCTTCTTTTCATGTGTTTGTGTTACTATTAAATAATTCAGTAACATTAATTTCTATATGTTCCAATCTTCTGTTGCAAGTCAGATATGAAAAACTGAACAGACTATTCTCTATTCATTGCAACATGGACAAACTAGCCTCTTACGACAAAGTTCCAAGTTTCCCCTCATTTCTAGAGGGAATATTTTTACTATTTTTCTTTATTTTTTGTTCCAATGACTTTCAGAATTTTAATTTTATCTGTAAAAGATTAATACCTTACTGGTGGACATTTTAAGAATACTATTAGATTTATATACTGAGGGCTGTAAAGATGTGTGGAGGTTTTCTGAATTTAAATCTAGGTTCTCTGAATTTACAATGGTGGATATTGTGTGAGAAGCAAAATATCCTTCAAACCAATGTGAACTCCCTTTAAAATAACTTTTAATATTATTAAGTTTCCTCTGGGTTTCCTTTAGACTTCAGCAATGAGATGGCTATTAAGATTCCACAAGTTAAGGCTTACTTGGTTATTCAGGGTATAGAGATATACTATAAAAAATTAATCCTGTAACCCACAGCCCTTTTACACACAGAAACAGCTTATGTGACTTTATTCCTTTATTTGCTTGATCTTTTAAGCAGCCAGCCTGAGTTTTTAGGACCCATTTGTTCAATTCAAGAATGGTATATGCACTGAATCTGCTTCCAGTGCAGTCAACAGGAAAACTTTTATTGACTTCTGTGGGTTCATCATTAAACTTTTCTCTCTTGGTTTATCATATACCTTAGCTTAACTGCAACTTTCAGAAGACGAAGCAATCAAAATATACACTGCCCTTGAGACGCTATATTTCTTCCGAGGAGGATCTCTGAACTGTTTGGTTTGGAAATTCAAACCACATATGTTGTCTCCATTTTAGGTTGCTTCTGTGCAAAAGAAAGTTTGCATTTGCAGAACTTCTATTATCCTTCATTTAAAAAAAAAAAAAAAAATTGTGTGTGGGAGACGTCCTTCAGTCTAAGACCACAAAGCTTTGCCTCTTCCTGAACAGGAGGTATTTAAAAGTATCCTGCCTCTGAAATGCATCAAGCTTTCTGCCACAGCAGTAGCTCCATCTGTGTGTCTTGTTAGGTAGTCCTCACCTTTGTCCATAGCATGGATCTTATGCTACCCTGAACTGGCCTTTGTAGCAAGAAGCATTAATGGGCTTCATTTTTAGTAAGCATTTCTTGTAAGCATTTAGAAAACTCTCGGCTTCAATGACAACTGAAAATCCAGGTCTCTCCAGCACGTGGTTATTCCATACTGTGGTATTAGAGCAATATTTTCTAAAATCAGCTGAATGACTCAGGCTGACCTGTTTAACTACACCTTCCCTTGGAGCTTCACCCACATGAAACTGGTAAAACCAAAAGAGCAAGGTGTGTCCGTCTGCTTCTCTTGAGCACCTCTAAACAAGAATTGAAGGCGCCTGCTCCTCTGAACCTAACCGCTGCAATTGCCCCTACACCTAGAAAAAACAAATAAGCATAACAGATGGACTTAGTCCATGCGGGGACAGTCCAGAGTGTTTGTATTCCTCACATTCTGGCATGCGCTTCTCAATCCTGCTACGATAATTTATTATCTCTTCTCCATATTGACAGGTATATTTGGAGACTAAGACTTATTTAAAGCATTATGTTCCAAATCTGCTGAACTCCTTAGTCCTTATTCATATGGTTTTGAGTCTTTGGCAAGATGTATTTGTTTGACTTGGCATTTAAACTTATTTTTGGCTTTTATTCTATTTGATAGTAAAGTGCCCTTAGCAGTTTGCATAAAAGGTTTTATGGAAGTGCTGGTTTGACTGACTGAACTGAATGAATATTATTTGCCTTTTCACGTTCTGTCCGCTTATAATAAAGGAATTGCTGCTGCAAAAATAACTGTGAAGTTCAGCTTATAAAAAGGTGCTACAATCCTGATGATTTTGTTCTTTTTTTTTTTTACCCACAGAATAGGAATAGCACTCAGGATCATAACTGCGGAGCTATTTGCTGTGTCATTGTGTCCATTTTTCTGCTGTGACATGCAGTCATATCATACAGTTCTTTTCATGAACTGATCAAGTTCCATCTTAAAAGTTCATTTTCCCCCCCAGCTGCTCCAAATGGAAATGCAAGAGCCCTTCAAGCTTTCAATAACAATCTGTCTCACAGTCCTGACCTGGAGACATCGCCTCGTTTTTCATGACATTCAGAAAGCTGACTTCTTCTGAGATCGCCAGTGTGGATGCCAATGACAGTGGTAAGATTTGTGACTTGGCTGTCTCTCCTCAGACAGTATATATTTTATGTAGGGCATTGAGCAGACACTAATTTTGCAAGAGCTTTCAGCCATTATGCATTTTGGCCAGATTTACACTGGCAACACAGGACAATGAGTGATTCCAAGATCCATTATTTTGTCCTGAGTCATCGAACTGCAGCAAACCACTCATTTTGTTATGAAAAACAAGCACTTATTTACTTTCAAAAGTGTTCAACAAGCCACAAAACACATTTTACAGATTAACCACTCCTGCTAGGTCACAGTAGTTATTTTGGTAATAATTTTATATATTTGTAGATAGAAACGAAAACTTTAGTGATGTTGAGAATTCATTTCTGGTTTGCTGAAAAAAAATTTCCATTGCCACACCTATGGTTTCCTCCTCGTGGGGAGTGATAACTGAAATGAGGATTGGGAAAGGCCCTTTGGAGAAAGACCCTGAGTATACAAGGTCCAATAACATCTAACATTTGAGCAAAAACTGTCCTGAGGCTCTGAGTCTGAAAGCTCGCAAAGTAGTTTTCAAAATTAGATAGAAACTTGTGTGGTTTCTCATGCCTGAATAGTGCTCTTGAGAGCAATGGGACTTCACAGAAACAAAAGAATTGAGGTAGAATTTGGCTACCAAAGCTTAAATGAAGGCTTATTAAAAAAAGGAGAAAAGAAAACCTAACAGCACAAATGTGACGGTCCATATATAAGACATCCTCAACACTCCAACTCCAAAGTATTTTATACTATCTCTATTGTATCATCTACATAAACTGTTATGCAAACTTTTCCTTTGGTGAACACATTTATCTATATCAACATAAAATATGCTTTTGAAACAAGCTTCATGTGTTTTATTAACTCTTCCGCTCCCTGGAGGCTTTAAGGAATTCTGAAAAATGTGTGGTCTTGGATGGTCTGCTCTGCATTTCCTAGGCTTCACAGCTTTAGTCAAAACTGAAGATTCAGCTTTTGTTTTTAAAATCTTACATTTTGTTGTTTTTATTCAATTCAGTTGAAGGAATTTTGCGTACCTTTTTGTGTTGATTTTGGTGTTCATAAAGCTCTTGAAGAAAGCACTTGGGAACATGTTAGGAACCATGGTATGCTGTATAATGTGGCAGTACTATGTATGCTTACACAAAAAATCAATGTAATCATACAAAAATACGCTTGCTAAGTACTTGATTTATCCTCTCAATTTAATGTACTTTAACTGTGAATGGTTTGTGGGAGTCCTAGGGCTTTTCTGCACAGTTAAAAACGTGTTCAGGAAGACAGTAAAACAAGGAAAGATTAGATTAATTGGTCATCCACCAAAGAATAAAATGGATAAAAGCCTTCTGAATGAAACGAAACACAAATGCCATTATCTCTAAAATACTGGCGCTGAGAAGCAGATGTATCCTTCATCTGTCTGGGGAGCAGGGTGGAGGGGGAGTTGCACAGCTGTACAGCCAGGACCAGTATGCACCAATATGCAGTGGTGGCAGAAGAAGGGGCAGGAGCCCATCTCACCTCCTTGACCCTCCTGTTTAAAGTAAATGTGCCCTTACTAACAAAGGGTGTGTTCACATCACTTGCTACAAGCAGACACAAGAAAATGCTGACTGTATTTCTGACCCAGCTGGAAACAGGGGTTACACCTATCTGAGTAAATTAAAGAGTGCCCAGGAGTGCTCCCAGGCACTGGAGCTGGATCATCTGCTCTGCTGAGAATGGGAGGGTGCTCCTGGTGCACTATGCCAGCTCCTATGCCAGCTCCACCGCAGAGTCCCCAGCACCCCAAGGCAGTGCTGCAGGGACCTCTCCCAGGGAGGCAGCTGCCATGGGGTCACCCTGTTTTGGAGACTGAGAGAGTGATCCCTCCAGCTCGTTTCACACCACAGTATTCCTAGGCATGTTTAATTTACYAGTGTACCTTTGGCCAAAGTCAGCTCTGAACCAGAACTCATGTAGCTGTACTTAGGCAGTGCTTGAGCCCAAGCTAATAAAACCTGCTGAGGGGCAGGATATATTAGCTCGGGTTCAGTGCTGTGCTAACATGGCTATATGGCTTCCAGATGGCTCAGAATTTAGGCAGAGGTATTGCCTGCCAAAGTCCATATATATATCAATATAAATATATATTTCCTAAATTCCCCCACTGTAAGGACAGTAATGAAGGTGAACTCACTCCTGATACTTCGCCTTGTAAATACCAGATCCACCAAGAGACTTAAATGTAACAACCCAGCAGCATCCTCCAGAGTACCTGATGGCTACCGTGGTCATGTAAGTTAGGTACCAAGGTTGACTGGGGGCAACCTGGGATGAGATTGATAACATTTACTATTGTAAAGGTGAGGCCAAGGCCCATGTAAAGTATGCAGCCAACTACCTGAAGAAGCCAGGGTGCTGCCACAGGTTGCTATGGGTTGAAGGCAAGCCAGCCACCCTCTGCACCATAGAGAATGTGGCCATGCTGCCTCTCTGAAGGCTTCGTAGGAGAAAGGGACCTTGGAAGGCCCAGACTGAAAGGAGGAGAGGCTAAAAAAGACAGAGTGTGTCTCTTAATGTCTCCCCCATCATCGGTGGAGAAGCACCTCACCAATCCTTCCTGCAGCATGGAGGATTAGGAGCCAAACCCCCTTCCAGGGGACACGTGTCAGAGTGTACCCAAATACATGCCGGAGAGAGAATTGGCCTTCCCCAGGCTTCACTTGGATCAAGGAACATATTTCTTTCAAGTTTCCCTTTGCTCTGAGGGAAAAAAAATACCTGAAGTAAGAGTCAGAGTCAGGAAGCTGAAGATTCCTGCTGCCTGCCTACCTCAAACAGCAAGAAAGCCCAAAGAAACCTTCCATAGGTCTATGTGGAAACAGAAATCACCTTAATCAGCTTGGGCTTTTCAAAGTTACCACCGGTTTCTTCCTCTCTGATGTGCAGGTGGATGGAAAATAACTGAGAGCTGCAGTAATCTAAGAAAAGGCACAGAACTCCATGGCTGGGGGGGCTACCCAGGATGTTGTATTGAGAGCTGTGTATTTGGAACCTGTTTTATTCTGTGGATCATCAATACTCATCATTACACGTTATCTCCCTCTTCCATTTTCTATAGACAACACTAGGTTCTCTTCAGCAATGACATAAACAGCAAAAGGAATACTCTTGCAGCTATTTATACTTCTCCAGTAAAAGTGATGTTCAAACCATTGCTACCTTCCAATTATAAAAATGTTAAATGTTAATACAAAGGTGTTGATTCACTGGAACATGTTTTAAGTCTTAGGAGACATATGGTATATATACAGGAAAAGCGTCACATGGAGCTTTTCGAATTGTTTCTGCATCTGCATTGATTTTATGCTGCAATTCATCTAACACCCGCACTTCCATCAGTGTGAAAATGATCACCTCTTGTTTTAAACACCACGGAGTTTTGGTGTCAAAAGGAGAGAATTGGCCAAAAGGGGATGCTGCAGAATGTTGAGGAGACATTAAAAAAGAGAATAAAAAACCCCTGATCCTTAATTTACCACAGCCCCAGGGAAACAGTGCATTATATGTTGACAGCTTCCATATGTGTCATGCAAACCTTTATTCTTACTGTTCAAAATAAAACGTCCTACTAAGAGAAAAAGTCTACATTTCATGCTAAAATGAGATGTATGATACCAAATACTGTCTTAAAGAAAAAAGAAAACACATTCCAATGTCATGTGGCTTTTTGTACTTTTTCAGCATTTTCAAAGGGGGAAAAATACGAATTACAACAACCAGACATTCTTCCAAAGTTGTTTTTATCACACTGTTATATTAAATAGTTACAAATTTTTTTACTCCTCATGTAGACATTATTATTATTTATGCACCATCTTCAGGGATCACCAAAGAAATATATCTACACAAGTAATTGCATAAAAAGTCACTGAAAGATAACTGTAAGAAAGATTACTGTTAATGGTAATGATAACAATATAGTAGCACCCCAGAGTCTCAGTAATTATTGGCACCCCATTTTAAAGGTGCTCTATGAATAAATCTAAAAATTAGTATGTATTTACAGACTTGATTATCCAGGGCCCCGGTGCAGCACCTGAATACCTCAAACAGGGATCCTCTGACTTAAGAGAATCCCATTTAGTTTAATAGTCTGTTGCAATAGAAAGGTTAATGGATCAGGTCTTATCATAAATGTCTCCTCAGTTAAGGGGGCAGAACTCCTCTACCTCCCGTAAACTCAATGGACAGCTGGAGGCATGAGGAAACGTGCTTCAGACCTACACGTCCTGAAGTTCACTTGAGCCAAGGGAAGGTTTTTTGGTTGATTTGAACCAGTCTCTGAGCTTTCATAGAAAACTGGTTGGAGGGAAGGTGGGTGGGGTTCTCTGGGTTACAGAGTCCACTACATACTGAGTCATGTACAAAAATTCATGTTCCATCTGTACACAAACATGTCATTCAACTGCTGGTGTTTCTAATAGCTTCCAGAAGTAACAGCAACCCAATAAAAATAATCAAAGCCTTAAGAGCAAAATTGTAAGAGCATGAAAGGATGATTTTCCTTAAGCTAAGCTGAAGTGGTATAGCACAGGTCTTCCCTATAGTTTTGAAAAATTTAGTCCCTAGAAGGGCACTCTTATTGCATGAATAAACTGAAAAGGGAACAGAAAGTGAGGGAAGAGGGGAATTCCCTCCTCACTCAAGCAGCTGTGTTGAGAAATTCAAATAAGTGAGGTGCAGAAGGTAAAGCTGCCAGTGGCTTTGGAATTTAAAATAGAAAATTATCTATCACCTTTCTAATCTTGGGAGTAGGACAGGGGAAATATTTACATAAACTGTTCTTTTACAGTTTCTTCAGTGTGTTAACCTAAAGGTTTGCTTTTACCCATACAAACTTTCCTGCTGTTTACTGAACAGATATAATTTTGAGGCTAGAACCAACAAATTGCTGATTCCAGGGTTTCTTAATGAATGCCTTTCATGGATATTTAATTCTCAAGAATTTCTGTATTTGAATCTCCTGGAAAAAAAGTCAAGGATGGAGTTTATTCTGGAGCAGGAAAGCTGGCCAGAAGCCAGTCCACCTAATTTGGATGCCTGACGGAGGTGTCACCTCTCCAGAATTTTAAGGGCTTAAGAATAGCCTCACAAAACCAGGCTGCCTAACAGAGCCGCTCCTCGTACAGCCCGGGCTCAGGTGCGGTGCCTTTGAAGGCTGGTTGAACACAGCAACAATGTGGTCTACTTTGCATTGCTGCCTCCCTTTTCCACTGACTGTACTCTGACCATATAGGCAACATTAGGTGAAATGATCGTCCACTCTGGTTCAAGCCTGCCAACTCCCTTTTTAAGCGTCCTGCCTAAAGGAGGACAGTTTTTGCATAACTCTCCAGCAGCCGGAGCACTTGCTGAAAAAGTATGAGAGGCTTTGTTCACAGCCCAGCTGAGCCTGAGGGAGAATTCAGATCAAAAACAATGAGAAAATGTAGCCAGAACAAAGAAAGAAAAAAAAAAAAATTAATCCTTACACCAGGGTTTCTTCTGCTACTCATTAACATTATGTCAGCTAAGGTTTAGATTAACTGGCATCACAGATCCCTTGACCTCTGACATAAAAAGCTTTTTGACAAGAAAAAGCTAAATCTGAAAGTTTGCTTGTAAAGTAGTATGGATTAAGTGAACCATCACAGAAAAAACAGAATATAAGTCTCTTTTTATTAGTTTCTAAAGAAGTCTAAGTAAAGAACATTTCTTCTAAAATATATTTTGCATTGAGATGCATTTTCACTTTTTAATGAAGAGCATAACTGTGAATAATGAAGTAGCCTGGTAAATTTGTACTAAAAAAACCACAGCTCTGAATTCAGTTTTGAAAGTGTTCTTTCTAATTTTCAGCTAATTAAAATTTTCAAGATTTCAAATTTTTAACCCATTTCAAGATAAAAAAGTTTTGAAATTAATTTTTTTTTCAAATGATAGAAAACCAATTCCCACATTACCCTATTGTTAAGCTTTCTCCAACATCAGTACCAGTGGCTATGAGGTCCCTCCTGAAATGTCCTGACGTTTTTTTATACTTTTCTCCATGCTTCAGCCCAGAAAGATCTTTAGAAACTTTCTAAAACAAAAGTTCCACAAATTTGCTTGACTTTCCTGAATGTAATCATCAGTGGAAGAACATTAAAATGGAACTTCATTTTCTGTGTAGGAGCTTTTATCCCAAACTTCATTTAATTTAACTTGATTCAGTTAGCTTTATAATTGCCATATTCTACAGAATTAAGAATAATAGAAAGCTTGCAGACTATAGCTACGGCAGGATAAGACTCGTGTTCTTTGCTTATAAACTCTCAGTGAATTGTCACCCAAGTTAAAAAACACCCCCCCAGAAAAGATTCCTAGCAAGAGATGACAAGAGCATATATGGAGTTATGATCTACAGTTATGATCTTACCGTCCCCAGTTTCAGCGCAGAGTTGCAAGCCCAGATTGTTCTGTGGATTAATCACCCAGTGATTGCTGGTCACAGTAATGTCAAACACAAACCAGCCCACATCAGAAGCTTGAGCCTTTCTTGTGTCTAACAGGAACAAGTCTGCATCCCTAAGTTAAAAAGAAAATAGAGAGTTAAGGCGTTCAAATACTATTATTTTTTGTCCTTAATTTCCTTGCTGACAATAACTTCCTGGAGTCCAAATGAATAATCCTTTGACATATTCTCATCACAACACTGTACAGCATGTGCTGTAGCTAACATGTAATTGTTAAGTATAATACAGGTATTTCCCCTGAGAGGCCTTTCTGAAATGAGTCCCAGCATGTGAAAACTACAGCTCTGGAAAATCTGAAAAATCCAGCTTCCTGATATAAATACACAAAATATATAATTGAGGCTGTGTATAAAGAATTCATCTTTCAGCACTAGAATGTCTCAGGAAGATTAACTTTTATAAACCATTCAGTGTAAAAGACAAAAAATGTCAAAATCACATTCCAATTTCAACTGAAATTCAAAGGCATAGCGTTGCTAAAAAAATCTGTTATTAATAACATATGACAGCAGCTATATCATATGACAAAACATGAATAGATGACAGTTCAGACAGTTTCATATTAGTACAGATGTTTAGAAAATAAGTCTCTATATCAAAGTAGAAATTATATATCTATTCAATAATGTAATTGTTACATTTTAACCCTCAGTTCCCTGGTATATTCTCAAATTTGTTCCCATGAAATCTTCCAGTAATTCAGAAGGGCTGCTCAGGGGAGTTAGTATAATTGTGTTACTAAATGTTTACCATGGATCGTTTATTTGTTCTGTTTTCACATATCTCCTGACACAATTGGTTCCAGAACGACATCTGTATTACAAATAATTTACTACAATGACCACACTAAACCCAAGATATTTAACTCTCATCAGTTTCATTTTACATGCTTCTACAAAGCAGCATGCATTATTAAAAACTGTTTTCACCATTTAGCCTTTTAAACCTAGATCTATAGTTATAGAAACCTATTTGTTTTCTGCCATAAATAGTAATAAAAACAATAATATACAAGAAAAAATATTTTATTCTAAATTTTGACTGTCCAGCTCAAATAAAGACAGACTTGGCTTACACAGACCCTGGAATCGTATTGTTACCCTACAGACAGCTTAAAGAGGCTTTGTTTATAAAAAGTGGATTTAAAATTACAATGGTCCTGTCACTGTATTCTTAATCGCAACAACATCATAGGAAGTTATTGTCTTACCTAGACTAAACACTGTAAATGTACTTAGAAGGTCTGATACTGAAAAAAACATCTCATGTAGCTCTTGAAACTGTGGTTGTTCAACACTCAGGAAAATAAGACTAAATGAGCTATGACAAGCATATGTTTACTTACATGTGAGAAATATCTGTAGAATCAGATTAAAGAGCTCAGAAATGATAAAGGAGTTTTTTTTAAAAAAAAAGAAAATTGAAAGGGCTTTCTTTCAAGTCACCTTTTTTTCTTCTGTTAACGGATAATCTTTTGCTGGGCTCTTATCACTTCCATTCTAGTAGACCTGTGCTAATGACCACACAAGGAGAAAACATACGTTCTCCCTCTGGAGCTAATATGAAAACAGTCTTACAATTCAAAAGAGCCTGACCTGCTACGCTAGCACTGAACAAATTAACAACGTACCACAAGCTCATAAATAGTACTCTCTGGAGTCTTAAATGCCAACTTTTTTCTCTAATAAGCAGTTTTATCGGAACTTTAAAGCTGAAAGGTTTAATTCTGAATGTGACAGTCTTTAAGATGTTTATGTATAAATATTTCTTGTATCATTCAGTAGATTTAATAGAAAACCATAAAATTGTTTGGAATATAAAATATTACAATATCACAGTGCTATAATTTCACATTTTTCTTGTCTCCTCCTAGAATACATAATTGTTTTCCCATATAGATTCTTTCAACTCCAAACTTCGCTGGGACTGATACGAAACGTTCTCAAAAGTCAGGATGCATAATGTCTCATATGCCAAATCAGAATAGGGCACTACTAATGGTACAGTCCAGAAATCCCTATAAAGGACAAATTTCCCCTGTGGATCTCTCTTCAATGTGACTTTATTATTTTGTACTGCAGCAGAAACTCACACCAAAGTGTCTTTGGCATTGATATGTCAATCTTCTTGTCAGCCTTCCTACAAGCATAGTGATCTGGCTAAGGTAATAGACTCAAAGAGGCAGATTGTTCTTACCCATTAACTCAGCAAATGAACCAAAAATTAGTTGTGGGTAACTAGAGAGAACTAGAACTGATCTTGAGAACACATAGTACAATAGAGCAGATGTCTCCGGACCAATGCTAATGATTTAGCCGACATAACAGCAAATTACTACAGAAATTCAAAGTATTTGTCAGGAAAAAATACAACTTTTTTCACAATTGATATAAACATAGGGTGAAAACCTGACCCCTGAGAAGGCAGTGAGAGCTCTGGGATCAGGATTCCCCCATTAGCTGGTGTCATTCACTCAAACTTCTCATCACATTTTGTGACATTTTTAATTTTAAAATTCTCCTTTATTCTGTGAAAAGAAAAAAACGATCACACTTAAAATGAAAAACAGCTGCAAATTTTGGCTCTAATTTTAAAAAATATTTCTATTTAAAAAATAGCCTACAACACATAATAAAAAAGTAAGGCATTATGTCGTAAATAGCCTGAAATGCAAGAGTGAACACATTCAAGCAGAATACAGCTGATTGGCTTTACCTTTATGGAGGCTGTTTAAGTTTAGTGATCTCAGTCTGGTCCCAAACAGCCAGTTGTCTACAGCAGAAATGCTACCACAGTCAAGAATTTCAGCAAAGAGGCTGTGGGCAGAACGTCTAAGAAGCTCCAGATCTCCTGGGTCACTTAAGGAAGTAAAGGTGGAATAAACCATCTATATGTTCCCTGAAACCCAGCAAAGTTTTCGACCAGATCGAATCACAATTACTATGTAATAGGCCATCCCCATAATGCTGCTTCACCTCTCGCCTCATTCCAGAAAGCTGCTTTGGTATCTTAATGCCACTTGAGGATTCCCTGATGTGGGAAGAATCCTTGGAGTTTAGTTAAATTAGTGGCTAGCTGCCACCAGATCATGAACAAGGATTTGGCCTGTTGGACTACTATACTTTCGTCACGAGCAAAGATCTGGGTAGGAATACATTGGCAGGGCTGTGTAGGAAAGTTTGCCTTGCCATGGGCTGTGCTTTACACGCTTACTTAGAACAAATAGAAAACTTCAATCCCAAAGACTGTCATTTCAGCAAACTCCGAGCGAATTCAATACACACATACTTCAGCGGCCATGCTGCCACAGAGACAGAAAAATGTCCGAGACTACAACATAATCCTTAGTCTGCAACTCAGAAACCCTAAACCCTGACCACTCCTTGCCTGAAAGCCTGGCAGGCTCAAACAGGCTGTGTTTGAGATTGAAGAGCCCTGTCAGACCCATGTTTCCTGTTCAGAGCAAAGAAGGGTGGAGGAGCCGGGTCAAACCCAGCAGTTTTGCTGTGGTATGGCACTAGTAAGGAGTGTGGGACATTGCAGAATCATAGAATCATAGAATGGTTTGGGTTGGAAAGGACCTTAAAGACCATCTAGTTCCAACGCCCCTGCCATGGGCAGGGACACCTTCCACTAGACCAGGTTGCTCAAAGCCCCATCCAACCTGGCCTTGAACACTTCCAGGAATGGGACATCCACAACTTCTCTGGGCAACCTGTTGCAGTGCCTCACCACCCTCACGCTTCTCTCACCCTCACATTCTGCAGATGCAGCCTCCGAAAATTTTGCACCTAAAATCTCATGTACGTATGTAGGACAAACCTGAGGTGACAAAGTCAAGAATAACACTAATGAAGTCTGGGCCCCAAAGCAAAAGCTGTGGCTTTATTGCAAAAAAAAAAAAAAAAAAAAAGATAAAATATTCTTGGGAGCTCTTCTGTCTGGAGGTATCAAGAAGCGGGTGGGAAAAGTTCCTTGTTTCTAATTTGAACAGTGGAGAGCTTGTGGTCTTCTCCCATCCTGTCCCACAGAGGCATTTGCCTCTATATACTCCATATATGAGTAGAGACTGGCAAAATCAACAACAGGAGGGAAACACTTAGCCTGCATCTGAAGTTTCTATAGTTATACTGGTGAAATCAAATGGGTGGTATATCATTGCATGTCCCCCTTTCCAGCATCATGCTTACATTAGAGGACATGGGGCTTTTATGTTTATAAATGGAAATATAAAAAGTTTATAAATTTATTTTTATATATTGAAAGAAATCAAGAGCATTCTTTAATGGTTTCACAGAGACAGTTGTCATTTTAACAAGTCGGATAATATTAAAGTGTGATCTTCCTTCAGAGTAGTAAGCAGTTTTGGTTTCTCTAAAACAGAATAGAAACCACTTACTGGGAAAACATTAAAAAAAAAAAAAAACCAAACCACAAAAACAACCAAAAAAGACAACATCAAATGGATTAGAAAAACTAACTTTTCCCACTAGATTTTAAAAAAGATCTGTTGAGTTTGCAGGTGAAGAGCTTTCATCACCCTAGCCTTGACCTGTGCTCTTTAAAAAGATATGTTTTGTTCCTTCCCGTTTCATTCCTTCCTCCAAGAAGTTTCTTTTAGAACCTACGTCAAAAGAATTTTTGCAAGCTGAAGACAGAGGTAAAAAAAAATCCCGCACTGTTTTGTTCCTGCCTAAATTTACTAAGAAAGCAGAAGGTATTCTGGAAAGATGAGTGCTTTCCCTCCTGTTGGTTCTGCTCCACTGGTACAAAATGACTCTCTGTTTATAGACATAAAAATTTTATAACTTGATTTTCAGAAATCTCACCTGGAAGGTACAAGCTCAAGCTTCTGTGAGCAGAAAAGAGATTTGAACTCTGGCCCAGCCTTCGAGCTAACTGGTGATGGGGCATTTTTTTCCTCCAGAATACTCTGCAAGTTTAGGCTGCCATTTTCTTTACTTTTGCTAAACATGCCCGGGATGGAAATATTTCATCTGTTCCAAGATGAGGGAGAGTTTTTGTTTATCTCAAAACAAAACTTTTTTTTCCACCTTTCTGAGAAAAGACATATAGAATTTAATTTCAAAACCCAAATTTTGGGTGTATAGCTCTTTTTAGAAGTATCTTGGAATTGCTACTAGTTTTTAATGGGGATTTTCAGGTATTTAGCTACTTTGCCTGGTGAAATCTGGTCATTTACTCAGGTCATGCAGAGTCTTGGAAATATGTCACACACAGAGCTCCGCAAACTCAGATTCAGAGATTTGCTCATGTGTAACATCATATTTGTTTTAATTTTCAGTTATGGTGAGCTGCATGTGTTAAGTGTGCATATGTCATCTTAAAGTCAGTGCACGACTATCTTTTAATTACGTTCAGCAGAATATTAAAACACATGCAAAAAACCCACGCTCCTTCAAACATAAGCAAAGTTGAACAATCTATCTGCCTTTAAGGAGCTAAATAAATCTTGGCTGGTAATACCTCAGCATCAGCAAATGGTGCATTTCCCAAATCCAGACACTTAGACTAATTTGCCCAATGAGAACACGAACCCTCACCCCCTCTGTGCATGGGCAGATTATGTGGTGAGATTGGACATGTAACTCTCCATAAACCTGGAATAAATTACACTGAAGATAAGTTTTATTCTTGCTCAGTATTTGTTGTCGTTGCCTAGGAATTAGTACTGCACAAGCCACAGCGATAGCAACGATGCCTTGCCGAGGGTACGCTTATGATCAGCTATTGTCTCCCTACTTAAGACAGAAACATGAGACGTTATTCAACACATGATACATTCATGCCAACAGGGTACCTGTTTGGGTACTCCTTGATGATCTGATATATGCTAATCTGAATAGTTTCGTTCTCAAAGCGGCTGTTGCTTCGGTCTTTGTATATCCGGAATTCGGCTGCTGTCACTGCCTCTCCATGCGGGATTTGAGTAAGGTCAAAGCGAAACTCTTTGTAGTGCCTTCGCTGGTGGGAGAAGTCCTTGTCCCTTTCAACTGTGAGAAAGAGAGTTGAATGTAAATTAAAGAGGTGAAACAAATGCCCATTTCCCATGATTAATGGAGCGTTCCCTGTGCTTGGGAGTAAACAAACAGGACAATATAAAACTGTGCAAATAATAAAACCACAAGCCCAGACATACTTCCAGTTAAAGGAAATTCCACCAGCCCAGTGTCTTCAGTTCAAAAGAAAAAAAACATCGGTGGCTTTTATACAAATTCCAGAAGCTGGAGTGGAAAGAAAATCAAAAAAAGCTGAAAGAGGGCATGTTGTAAAATAACTAGAAATATGGGCAAACTAAAAGCTGTGAAAGGATTTAGGACCTCAGTGTAGTCATAAGCACAGCAGTAGTAATGTCAGAGCCATAGATGACTTTGGAAAACATTAATTGCCGCTAATAACCAGGCAGATGAGAGGAATGCTGCTCATTTCCACTTAACATAATAAATTCTGAAGTGGTACTAAAGTGCGCTGTGACAGCTATATATTTAAGAAGCAGTTACATCATATAAATTAACGCACGTTGTACTCTAATGGCAAAAGCGTCATCTTGCCAGTGGTCAGAAGAAGGAGCCATGAATCAGGGCCGAGTGGTTCTGGCACCCCAGCGGCAAAGGGAGCTCCACTCCTGGTGTGAGAAGTCCCCTCAAACATGCTGTAGGTGGGCAGGTGCAGCTCCCACTGCTTCTGACGCTGCCACAATTTAAAACAAAAAAGTTAACCTCATCATTGCTTAATTCAGGATTGCACGGAATTTTAAGGGGGAGTAAACAGAGGATTTTAGTTTATTTGAGTTTACAGCTGATCTGGGGCTAATTCCACTGTCTGCTGCAGTTCTGACCCTGAGTTAGGAGCGACTTTTGCAATGGAATACCCATTTTGATGTGGCAAGGGAACTTACAGGCCACAGTACTAGCTGATGACCATCTTATAGGATTAATACTTCAGATTTTATGGATGTGGAAAGGAAAATGATCCATGGTTTCCACTGCCACAGAGTGCAACGGATCATTGACCTGTGAAGCAGCTGTGCTCTGTGAGAAGAGAGAACTTCTCACTTCTGGAGAATTCCACCTGCCTGGTGAGATAGGTGCTTTGCTTTACTGATGGTGGACAAAGCCTAAAACACTCAGAGCTGGGATTTGGTTTGGATAACCAGCTAAACATTTATGACTGCACCTAGCTCCACTAAATGCTCCCTCCTATAACCCCTGCTCTTTTATTGCGTTTTAATATTAAGTGTCCTCGGATCTGAGGAAGGAACAGTGACAGTTCTGAAAAAGTGCATATTTAGATTACTAAATGTTACATGTATAAATAATCAAATGTGTATGTTATTACAATATATATGTATATTTATACTTATACGCTCATGTATATGTGTACACCCACGCAATTTTGTATACATACACAATGCGTATGTGTTTGTATGTGTGTATAAATATATATATATATTTATATATAAACCTGCATATGTGTATTATTATAATGTATATGTGGTCTTACAAAATAGAAATGCACTAAAAGAAAAAAAAAAAGTTTTGGGCTTGCCATATAAGGGTACACTTACGGACGTATCAAAGTGAGAGCTATTGAAGGAAAAGTATTTACATACTTTTCAGAGCAGTAGTTACTAGTTAAGTCACCTGTGGCCATGTAGCTAGTCCCTTACAGTACACTTCCCTTTCACCCTTTCAAAAATGTAAACTATCCTTGTTTTCATTAGCATTTTTTTTTTAAATGTACAAATCTATGTTGCCTTAAGAACCACCAAAAATAAAATATATAGACTATAAGAACACTTTATCTTCGGTGAAAATGAACTTTCTCCTGGCTGACAAAAGGAAAATTGTCTGCTAACTGTGAGGTTTCCTTGGCTCAAGTGCATATTTAGCTTACATGGGTTTGCCATCGCACACTATGTAGAAAAAGTAGAGCAGAAAAGAGGCAGAAGCATGTAAACTGGCTGCTCTGTACCTGAAGATGAATGGGCTGCTACTGAAGAGAAACAGGATACAGGCTATTTAGCAGCTCCACTGCCCGGTTCTAAACTGTGAGATATAAACAGAGATCTGACTTGAGGTTTGGGGTTTGTTTGCCTTTTTTTTTTTTTAATGTCCATGTAAAGCCTTTCATTTTGGAGAGAACTTGGCAGAGATTAGCATATGCAAATGCACTGAAGCGGGAAGGATTTTTCTAGTGCAAAGAGTCTGCAGCRAGTTTCTAAGGTTATAACTGAGCATTTCGAAGCTAACGTCAAACAGATATGTCAATAACCTTTAAATGAAAAATATATTAAAGGCAGACTTAATGTAGCCACCCTTTCTGATACCTCTGGTTAGTATTTATTCAACAAGTATTTACCAGCATGTGTGGGTAACTAAGCACTACTCACTATGAGTAAGCATTGGAGAATTAGACGCTGAATAAAAGGTTTAAATGCCAGTACTTCTGGCCTGTTTCATTTTTATTTGGGTTTCAGGCTTCTTTTTGTCTAGTTTCTTACAAGTACCTTCTAATTAGTAACATTAGTTCAGAAACAGCAGTTCTCTCCCTATATGTTACAGTTTGGACAGAAACCTCTACAATACCCTGAGATAGCATCGGTGGGGTTCTCTCAGGACCACTCACAACTGCTGAAAGAATACTGATAGCCACTTCCTGATGAGCCCAAAATTAATTATTACAGCTCWCACAGATAGTACTTATCTGTGTTTCCATGTATACCCAACGAAGAGACAGCACTGCCATCTGAAAGGGACACAAGTTCAAAATTTCCTTGGGTCGAGACAGCATTTACAGGCAGGCCAGGACTTGGGAGTAGCAACAGCCTGCAGAAATGAAGGGCTAGGAAACAGGCACTGAACACTGTGGAAAACCTTGAGTCCAGGGAGGTCCCGCTTTCCACAATGAAGCCAGAATCTCAAACTGCAAATTTCTGTCAGCCAATGTACAAAACATAAAAACAATTTTTACAAATTTAGACAAGTCAAGATCTTGCATTACATAGTAGACTGAAAAAAGCAGTGGTTGTGATGTTGCAGTATTGGCTAATGACTAGAACAATAGCCAAGTTATAAAAGCAAAATATTATTTAATGATATTGGGTATTTTAATACCAAAAATAATACACAAGTCTCGATCCCTTCTGCATCTAATAAATGCCTTGTCGGGGAAGACTGTGAATGCTCAGTAGGGTATCTCTCAGGTCCTTTATCCTGCTGATATGTCATGAAGTGCAGGTGGGGGACCGTGTCTCAAATATTTTTATTTCACATGCGAGAGCTTTTCAACACTGGCAGCCCAAAAAATACAGGTTAAGGTTTTTAAGTGTTCAGTTCTTCCAGAGCGTTCTCATGTCATTCCAGCTCTGCTCAGTTCATCTGCCAAAATGCATCTCTGTGGGACCGATCGCAGCATCTAAAAACCGGTTGACCAGAAAATCGGGAAGTCCTTTTTTAACCATTGGAGGAATATCATTTTTCTAAGTAAAAATTACTGGAATATTACTGGTCGATGTTGACTACAACAAAATTCTTCATTTGCTCTCATTGATCAGGATTCTCAGCATCAACTTTTTAAAATGTTATTTTTATACCACCTGAAACTAATACATTCAGCACTATGGTTACATCAGACAAATCATGGCTCAGGGGAATATCACAAACACCTGTGTGTAAGATGGGAAAGAATGATATTTTCCACCCATGTGGCAAACTGATGAAATATTCATACTGTATTAACACTAAGCCCAACTCTAAGAAGAATGAAGACAAATTTACACCAAAAAGATATTTTGAAAAAGGGGTCATCTTTTACACCAAGAGAAAATATCATGCACTAGTTTTCATTAACAAAAGTATTTGTCTTCTGGAAAAAAAAATACAAAGTACATATATGGATGGACAGTATAATAAGTAATAGGTGTTTTACCAATTCAGTTATAAATGTCTGATTAACTGTTGACTGAGCTTAAAAATGTAAAAAGTGCTAGCAATGAGTTTAGGTCATAGTGCATGAGGGACTATTAGATRTGCTCTTTCATTAGTGATTAGGTCCCCACTGACATGTGCTTTGCTTTTCCTGAAGAGGTTGGTATGTGGTGACACGTAGGGAAAGTGAAAGCTTCTTTGGCAAACCAGGGAACAAGCCAAAGATATGTTGTAATAAGCTGATTTTATAATGTAAGATCCCGGGATCCCAACTGGATTCACAAATAGTGAAGCCTCACTAATCAACTTAATGTCACTGTTTAACTACTAAATATACATGCCAAGGCAAAACGGAGGGTCTTACAGACTGTGTAACTGTAAGGGGCCATTTACACTAATCTCACTGATTTTCACTGTTTGACTCTGAATTCTTTGTATAAGCACTAAGTAAACCAGTCAGTTTTAATCACTTCAAGGTGATAAAGGTTACAGTAAGCTGATACACTACAAACGACACTCGTTTACATCTYGAATATAATGAAATGATAGTTTATCTACAGTGAACACTTGTGGTTATCTGACAAAAACAGGTCAAAGGTTCCAGGCGTTTTCTCCTGAAATTACTCAGTGCTGCCTCAGATGACTGATAATTGAAAGCAGAGGCTGGAAATATCAAATGTGGTAGGTGACAGATAAGCAACAGATTAATGCAAGTACTCTGTTACAGGACACTAAAAGGTCAGAGGCCCTAGGAATTAGCTATTGTGCTACTGTGAAAAGACAGACATCAAATAGCTATTTACCTCATTCTTGCTCTTCTCTCCAACATTCAAATCCTAGAAACACATTTTCTCTTCCATGATTAGACTATTTAAACTGACTCACTTTTTACAAAATAAGGCAACAAATGTTTTGTAGGGAGTGTGGATAGGAGAAAATATGTGATCCTAGAGCAGAACGAAAGATTTTTTTTAAAAAAAACAGCTATGCTAGGTGTACATATTTTAATGAAGTGCATCAGAGAGAAGTTAAGAAGCACATGCATCAGAACATCGTTCTCAGTTGAGGAGACCAGATTACAGATTTTAAAAAATATATTTTAAAGCTTTGTAACTTTGTTTAGGCTTTTACACTGTAGAAAATGAACATTAACTTTAGAAACTTAGATTGAGCTTTTCTAAAGTGATTATTAAAAAAAAAAAAAAAAAGGAGACAATGTAAATATTTGTCTAAGCACTACTGCTTTAATAGGTTTAATCTGTTTTATAGAATGGTAAGAATCCTGACCCGGACTCAGGAAACCTATTTTGACTTAGACACTGAAATTGATAAAAACAGTCACCTGTCCTTAAAGGATGGTTTCGGACACCAGAGGCGGCTGCCTGATACAGTCAGTGGAGAGACACTTCTGTTTGTTAAGGGTCAACTGTCTTGCACCAGCCAGTAAAAAGAACAGAAGAGTTTATCTACATTTCCCCTTCAGTCATCTGCAGCTCCAGAGAATAGGACTAAGAGATAGCCCTTGCTCAGTCAAAGGACATTTCAATCCCTATCAGCTGCTTTCAGTGACCATATCCTAACTGCCAGGATGCTGAGTAGTGCAGCAGTGAGACATCCTGGGCCACTGCACAGAGGAAGTGCAGGGGTTGGGGGTCAAAATGAGAACGAAATAAGTTTTTGTTCCCACAACTGATTTTTTTTTTTTATTCATTTGATATTAGGCATTTACTAGATAATCATTCAGCTGAGTGTTTTAACTACAAAGCTTCAGAGTCATACGCCCACTTACTTGTTCTCCTTTTAGTACTAAGACTTCTGCATTTCTTTTTACCCATTTTCATCAGCAGAGCGAGGGAGGGCTGGTGCCTCCCTGACTATTCTGTAGCCAGTAGTAAAGGAAAGTGGGTGATTTAGGCTTAATAACCCTCATTTCCCTCCTCATCTCCTTCCCCAGGCTGAGGCGGGAAAATACATTGCACAGGCTTCAGTCATGTCTGTCCATGTGTCTTGGGGATGTTCAGAATTTACCTTCTGAACTGAGATCTTTTGGGAACTCATCTCCAATCAAAATGGATCAGCTCATACTCAAAGCCCAAGAGCAGGCATATAAGGATCCCTTAAGTCAAAAATGTAGGCAGAGGTTGAAAATAGGTGTCCCCAAAATTACATTCCRCACATATCCTATCATCTTAAACACGAAACTCATTGTCAGAATCTTAATCCAAATTCTGATCCCCTTCCCACTGAGGCAAAACTATTTCCTTAATCAGTGAGAATTTTGCTTAATTAGGAAGGGTAAGTCTGCAGAAACTTTACTTTTTTTTCATTGCAACAGTTCTGTTTCTTAAGAACTGCTTTATTGCAGTACTGTATATTTGAGTTTCTCTGTATTTATTACTATTAGACTGGTTGTATTTAAAGTAATTATAGATTTACAGATGTGGTTTTGAAAGAATGATGTAAATTGCTTTTACATAAAATATACTTTCTTATTAAAACACAAAGCAGAAAGCTTGATAGGTCATATTCTGAAGCAAGTTACACTGCTGAAAATTTAGAGTTATTTCACTAGATTCTTTATTTTCAGCCAGTTACTGACATCAATGAGCAACATTTGGCTATTTTGCTTAACTAAATTAGGGACAGTTTGAAATTGTTTGATGAAATACTGTGCAGTTAGTGGCAGTTTCAATAAATGAAAAATCATCTATTGTTTATTGAATCCAGACTTTTAATGGTAGAATATCCCTTCCATAATTGCACAGAATTACTGAACTGTATGAATTGCAAAGTAATTCAAGTCAAGATAAAGTCAGTGAGAAAACCTTCAGTGACTGCAACAGAATCTAGAGCAAGAATGAAAAGGAAAACCATAATTAAAAAAAAATAAAAATAATACATTGCCTAGACTTTTTTCAAGCACATATTGGTTTTCTTTCTTTATGCCTCATAGAAGAAATGTATTTCAGTATCACATAATTTATAAAAAAAAAAGTTAGAATATTCATGTATCTTACCCAAGCATTTAGTATTACATCTTTTGAGAATGACCAGGAAAGCACTGTTCTATTATGAAAATTTTAAGTTTTTAATTTTGTTGTTGTAGTCAATAAGATCTGATAGATTCTTACCAATTAACAAAATACACATTTGAAAAGGTCAAAATAGTTTGAGACACTAAATTATTATCAAGGTAGACTTTGAAATTATGTGATTTCTACTTTCTAATMCCCTCAGAACGTACTTTAGTAAGTGGTAGGCAGCAGCTAGGCAAATAATGGAAGTTACAAAAACCTGGTGGAATATAAGTGAATATGTAAAAAGATAAATTGCATTTTYTTCATTAATTATTTTAAGAATTAGGGCTTAGTTAGTAATTAAAAGCTTTCAGCATTCACCCTGAGCAGGAAGGAGTTCCCAGGAACCGTATAACAGTGCCTGCCAGCAACTTTTATAAGCACAGACCTAAAGAAATGCCTCGACCAAGGAGGCACAACTGAGCTCTGCTTTCTCACGTGTAATCTCCCAGGTATTCTGTACGCTGTGAGATTACCTACTATGCCTTCTTGTTACTTCACACTGAAATATGGGATAAAATAGATGTTTTAATGAGATTGCTGGTCTTCATTCAATAGCCAATGTTTTGTTGAAAAATTCATTGGTAAACGTGTTATTCATTCAGTTTACTCTTCTCTGTATCTTCCAAGTCAAATGCACTTGCTCAACAAGTCAAAACAAGTGTTACGCTGCAGCTGCTCCAATAATAATTAAATGCTGGAAGGCTTTCTGTTGTTGACACAGAATAAGTGGAAAAGCAACACGCTGCTTTTCTTATGCTGGTTTGATCCTGGCCAATGCAACAGTAGGAATAAGTAACCAGAATAAAGAGATGGAGTTTTGGAAGCGAACAGAATTATGAGAGTCTGAGTCTGGGTATTATCAYGATCCTAATATAAAAGATAGTTGACAAAGTGATTCCTCAAAATCTAGTTTTTCTTCTGGTTTCGACAGTATAATGCACTGTATCCTTCAACCTCCCAAATACAAAACTTTCACTCCAGTTGTTCAGCTGTAGCACGAAGCACAACAAAAGATACACTGCATATATGTGTTTTTTAATCCTACTAACAGTGGCAGAATGAATCTCAGCTGAATCTTCTTCCATAAATTTTAAAGTTGAAAGTACAGCTGGTCAAAGCTTCTAGGATTAACAGTAACAGGTTGTATTTGGACGTATTTTGTACTGTCAGTAGTAATGTGTGCCAAAAGAGAGAARCATCACAATCAAGTGTCTGGTAGGAGGCAATGAAATAAAAATCACATGCAGTTTGCTATTTTGAATGTAGCAAGTACAGACCCTCTGATTTCTTCATTGTTTTAAGTCACACTTATAATTTGTAATCACTCCAATTGATTGGCACTCCAATCGCAAATACCTATTTTAAAAATGCATATCCACTAGGTTTTGGTTGTGTTCATTTTCATCAGTGATAAATAAACCTTTACGTGAAATAATAGAACAGATCAGAGGAAAGATCACTGTATTATGTAGTTCTGAGCTAATACATAGATAAATTAGCTAATCCTTACACCACCATGCCTGAGGTTGTTAATTTTGTCTGCATTTTCAATGATGTCTRTTTTGCCTGGGCTTTAGCAAAGCCAGTACATTCTGATACCGTCTATCAATAGACTTCCATTTCTTCTCATATTTAATTTTGTTTTTCTCTAATCACAGATCGTCACAAAGAAAACTAACAATTATTCCCAGGTTTCTGACTGTGTGTGAAAGTCAGGATGTCAGATCAACACAACCTCAAGGTTAACAAATGACAGAAAAAAAGATCCCTCTTGGGTTCAGCTGCAACTGAATAGGAACAAAAGTTATACCTCTGGGATCCAATGGTCAGAAAATAGGTGTAAGTTATAACTGTTTTGACACTGTAAAAGTATACAGATGGAACATAACTTCTGAGAAGGGTGAAAGGGCATATATCATCATAGGGCAACTGGCAGGGGAGTAAAAGCTAAACATTAAAGCCCATTCTATCTTCCCACATCTCGTTAGTTCCTGCTCATGTTAACCCTCTGCTCACTTCCACCCAGAGGTGGCAAGTCACTCGGCCATTTACCATTCACACATGTYGTCTAATAAACTCCATCCATTTCCCACTGTGGAATTTGTCAGAAAAGCTTCCATGGAAGTTGTGTCTGCATGCCAAACTGGATAGGACTGGATAGGCACTATTTTCTGCTTACCCTGTGCTCATATCTGAGTATTTTAGTATTACCCATACCCATTAACACTGATCAAACATTCCATAAAAAACAGTCCAGCTGTAACAACGATGAGGAAGGAAACCCTCAAGAACATCTCATTTAGAGAGTAGAAAAATGCTTTGTTACATATAATAAATTAAAAATTATTTTTATATGCTCTATTATAGATAGGATATTAAATACATTTGCAAAAAAATAGCTGATCACAGGCCATGTGCTTAGCTAGTATCTCAGCATGGCTCAAACGAATTCAGAGTTCCTCAGATTTATACTTTGTGTGCACAAGTGTATACTGGGCTAATCACTGTACTGAGTCATCACCTTAAAAATTAAAAATGTAAAGAGATTGGAATTTCATCTTCTATAAATTGTTAGCCCTCATTTTGAAGGTTTGCCCTGTGCATGCTTGCTGTTGGCCAACACCAAGGACCCACCTAGGAGAGCCTAAGCAGTGGTCCTGAGAAAGAGAGTTATGGGGCCAGAAGCACAGCAGGGACGGGCCCTCCCAGACATTACACCTGGGGGCAAACAGGAGGAAGATGAGGAGGAAGATCAACCAGGAGACTGGACAGCGGTGGTGAGGACAGCAGGTTTTAACAGACAGTTTGGGAGCTGGTTGTGATTTTAACAGTTTGTTATACTGATTCAAACCTCACCCTCTCCTCTGCAGCTCTGATAGTCTAATCTGATCATGATTAATTCTCGCAAAGAGAGATTATTTCACCCACATATAACCCCTCATACGGAATAAGTCCCCTCAACAAGAAGGAAAAAACACCTGGACTTTTTTTTTTCCCTGAAAGAAACTTCAATCTTACCAAAGTTAATGAACATTTCGACCCTCTTTTGGGGCAGAAACTCACTCACTGTTAGTGAATTAAAAGATCTCTGGGTTGGCCATCCAGCATTACACCTGCACTGCCAGAGGAAAGGAAAAGCAGTCTTCACAAAAAATATTTGTGCCATGAAAGAGCTCAGATTAGCTCCTGGTAACATGACAGTAGGTGGTGATCCCTCACAGTAGGTTATTTTGGACAGACTTGGGGAGAGAGACCAGGAGTCTCCAAATTACATAAAAAAGCAAGAAAATAATTTCCAAAGTAGAAGGAAAAAGCATGACACTTTGAGCACACAGAACTGTTCATTCAACAATTGTCTGAGCAAAATCATTGCTCCACTCCAAAAAAAAAGTAGGAAAGATTGATGTCAATGTATAAGACAAGAGTAAAATCSCCCTTCTCTGTAACCACTCTATCACAGCGTCGCATAATGGCTGAGGTTGGAAGGGACCTCAGGAGGTCATCTGCTCCAAACCCCCTGCTCAGGCAGGGCCACCTAGAGCTGGTTGCCCAGAACCGTGGACATGCTTGTATCATGCCTGCATTTTCACTGTTATTCCACTGGGACTGCATTTCTCATATTCCTCGCCAAGTTACTTACAAACACAATACCCAGGCTGATTGTAGAGGTATCTATAGGTGTAACACATCTCTGGAACAGCAAAGATGATCTCCTGAAGCTCGTATTACATGTTGTAATACTGGCTTCTCACCACTCCTAATAGTTGAGCTGGTGTGTCTCAGACAGAATTTGGGTGTCTTTCTGAGCAGAGGGTAAGAATGAGCAGGGAGTGGGAACCTGACCACTAACATAGTGCTTTTATTTCAAATGCAATCTTTTTGGTAGGATACCATTAAGAATATTTGGCATGCATTTTACAGCATCTGATCAGCCTTTGCCTTTGCAGATGTTTGCGCTAAGCCTTTGTTTCTACTAGGGCTAGAAGTGACTACTGCCCTAATCTTTGGTGATAGGCCTGGTTTTCTTTTTCAAGTAATTTAGAACCATCTGTTGCCCATCCCCAAAACTGGAAGCATCACAATCCTTCCTTTTGGGGGCTTGCTTTTATTCCCATTTTGATGAGAGCACACTCCCTACCTGTGGACAAGCTGAAGCAGCATGGTTTAATGGAGTCCACGGTAAATCTCATTGACCCAAGGTGATATAATGTTAATAAAAGAAGCTTCATTCCTGTACAGCAGCAGATGACAATGTAAACACAGGATGAACAGGTCATAACTTATTCGGGAGCTGTGCCCATGGAGCCAAGTTTTCAGCTCACATGTGTGCCTGTTTCATTGATATGAGTCCTGTGATGAAACCCTTTTACATTAGGTCTCTCCTGTACACACACACATGCTAGTGAGCACATCCTTTGTATTTTTCCATTTCTAAGGAATATGTACAAATATGGAGAAAGCAAAACACAGCTGCTGGGAAACCAAAATGGGGGCAATATATTGTTAATCTTAATGACATTACTCCCTCCATTCTGACCCAGTGAATTGCAACATGAACTCGATCTACTTGGTATTCACTCCATAGCATAAACTGTCTCTGGATTTTCCGTTACCATATATATATATATTAAAAAAACATATATGTACATACATTTTATAAAATATTATTTAAAATATATTTACTTAAATTAAAAATTTTTTATATATATAAAAATTCATCTCTTTGTAAATGTGATCTCATTATGATATACAGCCTCAGTAAACATGATTATTAATTCAATAGTTTAAGAATTGATGAAAAAAAAAATTACTTTTTGAAGACCCATAGTCGATAGCTATAAGATTACATTAATAAAGGAGCACACCAAGGAATCAAAGAAAAGGAAGAACTTTATTCTGAAATAATACCTAATTTTAAACTATTTTGATAAAAAATACTATATTGTGTCACATTACATGTACTTCTCAAAATTCTGAAAAATAAACCAGCCCTCCCTGAAAGTCATCATATTTGATTGTATGATTTCAGTTATACTTACTATTGCTTAACACCAAACAGCATTTAAAAATTATGATCTTTTGAATACCTTACTATGATATTCAGCAAATTCCGTGTTTTATTTTTAATCATATAAGCTTGTAACTTAAACCAACATGTAAAAAACATTTGACTATGTAAATGCAATTGTGTGTAGTTGAACTTTTTAACCTTTGCTACCTGAAAGACTTAGTACAGACTTTTAGCTTTCACAATACTGTTCAGTTCACAGTGATAATCATGGGCAGTACTGTGTCAGCCTCGAGTCTTACAGCACAGCACTAACTAACGTGCCTTTTTTATCTAGAATATGACTCATGCTGGATGATAAACCATTTACAATAATGCCATAATTATGTGTAGTTTACTACTACAGACAATTAATTCTTCATGGCACTTCATTCTCCAATAAGTCTAATTATCAGTGTTTTAATAAAATAAAATTGAAAGTGTATTCTTTTGCCTTGTGATCCTTAAAGTCTTGGGACTAGATTTTCACTTGGTATTAATTGTTTTACAGCTTCTATTCCTTTTTGACTTTATTCATTTTAGGAAATCAGGTTTACTATAATCTTACAAATTAAGTTTGTGGAAAGTGAGCTATCGAACAACAGAAGAGAAAGCATATACATATATCTCATCTTTAGTGAGAAGAGAAGCAATATGGTCAACTCCATGTGTTTCAAAAGCCATCAGCTATATGAAAAGCATTATAAAATAAGAAGTGTTTGAAGTTGCTTTCTGAGCCTCTAGAGTGCCCATTTTCAAGAACTGCATCTGTTTCTGGATGTTGATTTGTTTTCATTTTTGTTTTTCTGCAACTACAGGGGATAATTGCTGCTCTTTAATGAAACCTTAGATGTGCCCATAAATCATCAATGCACAGAAAATCTCATAGCAAATATTATACAAGTCTCAAAAAGCTCATGGGAACTGGCAATTCTAGGGAAGCATAAGGAACTCTGAAGTTCTAGAAAACCACAGAGAGATCACTTGTGGYAACAGAGGCTTGTATCTTTTATATCATCATATGTGAACTTCAGCCCTTGCAGTACTGTTGATAGGCCTCTCCTCTCAGTCCTTCCTTGATCTCTTTGGAGAAAGCTCCAAGCTGAGAATCAGAGAGGAGAAGCCCTTCTCAGAACAAAGAAAATTGTGTGATTTTATTCTCTGAAGTACCAAGGTTCCTAAATGGAAAAGGAACGGTTTAAGGATCCAATTTTGCAATCAACTGGACAAGGCACAGCTCTTATTGACCTAACTACGAGATTACTCAGCACCTCATACCACTGAATTCTGCTGCCGTTTTAGTCTTCAGCTTTTTGGAGCAGATCCATAAACTCTCCTCCTTATTTCAAAATGTTACAACAGGATGCAATTAAGTACAATTAACAAGGAGGTCAAACGGTCATCTGATAAACACTGGCCCAAACAGGCAGCTTGAAAGGTCAGGGCTGCTAAAGCCACATAGTATTGATGGGAAAGAATATTATGATTTAAGGGGGAAAAAATCTCAATGACTAAAACTGAAGAGATTTACATGCTTTCTATATTACATACACAAAGCCATGCACACAGATACGCCATGCACACAGGCCTCAGAAAGGCACAAATCTGTATTCTGAGAACAAGAGCTAAACTAGCCATATTTCCTCTCTCCATTGCACCAGATCTCAAATCTCAGTTTTGGTGCTTTAATTCCAGTGTTTCTTTTTCTTTTTCATTGTTTTGTAAAACTGTCTGTTTTAAGAACAGTAAATAGACTTGTTGCCCTTATAGAAGGGGTTTTTTTAGCCCTTTCTAAAATAACGCTTGAGATCATCATGAGGAAACTCAAGGTGTTGCGAGGCTCTTAGGAGTGAGGTATTTTACAGAGCGCACAGCTGGAGTAAAAAGAGGTCTCACAAGAAGAAAGCTATTCCAGTACTCTGCAAGGTCAAAGAACGAGAGTGCACAGAAGTGAAAATGAACACAGAAGTATTTGCCCATCCTCATTTTATGGATTGGAAAACAGAGATACACTGTTTTCATTCTCTATCTGAAGCTCTTCAGGTTTTTTCTATTTGGCTGCTCAGACATTTCACTCTCCAAATTTCAGGTTTAGGCTAGGCTGGGTCCGGGACAGACTCACTGCAAAACTTCTGCACACATTTCATGTACGAGGCAGCAAGGTAACCTGGTCAGGAGTAGCAGATTAATCTTCGGGATCACTAGCATGTTATGACTTGTAGTTATTGACAGATACCCGAGCTGAGGTAACCTTGGGAACAACCTTCCCAAAGCTATGTTCCTGCTGGATCTCAGCATAAATCACCACAAAGACTACAGCTGTCATGGGGTTGTACGCTGGGCTTACTCTTGCTCTCATGGCTTTATCATCCACTCTTCACCCACTCTTTTGATTTCTCAGCTAACATTTTTGCAAAGCATGCCACTAGAATCCCATGGCTCCAGGCACCAGGTACCATCAGGTGCCATCCGCCCGCTGCTCCAAAATCAGACTCACAAATCATTCAGTGTCCCTGCTCTTTCCTCTTCTGTAGTCTAGGTTTGCCAGGACAGAACTTAACACTTCTACCTCCAAAATTGATGCCATCCATATCACAAAAGTCCAACACAGTATCTTTTTGAAATTATTTTGCAGTACCTTATAGTTGAATCTATATATGTATATCATATATGTGTATATATGTATATATGTATATCAGTCTATAAAGGGATAGAATCACAGAATCATTGAGGTTGGAAAAGACCCTTAGGTTCTCATGGGATCTGAATGAGTAATATTGCTAAGTCAGATAAAGATAAACCTAACAGAAATTTCAGCTATTCAATTTCCTACCTCGTCCTGATTCTACTCTAAAAAGAGAGTTAGGTGGAATTTTGCTTCTGCAAAGTCATTGGTTCTCAGCTATGGATATATATCATGTACCAGCACTAGCTGTCCTGATTTGTTTTCTAGGCTCTAACTCATTAATAATTGTTGTCTCAGTTTGCCCCGAATTACAGTGGGAAAAAAAGTAAAGCCACGTTCCGGCAAGGTACCACACATGCCATTGAGTTGTATAATAGCGGTCGATAAAGCCAAGTTCTTGATCTATTGCACTGGAGCAGTTCCTCAAAAAGAGTTGGGAACTAAATATTTAGATTCACATTTTGGAGCATCTCTCAGTAATAGTGGGAAGTTTCTGAGTGGAGAGCTGAGCTGTAAAACCTCTCCTTTTCTACTTGTTTTACAGTCATTTTTTGTATAGAAACAAATTCATAATTCAGTACAAAACACAAACCAGCTCCTGCTTGGTGTACCCCACCCACAAACCTAAATAATGTAGTTGTCAGGGTTGACAAGTTCTGCCTGCTGTAGCATTTCTGTGTTTTATAGGAAATTTTAACCAGGGGTGTTATTTTAAGAGATGAGCAAATGGGGAAACCCCATGGCCTAGCCAATAAAATATGAACTTTAGGTGCAATGGAGCACTCATAAATATGACTCAGAACAAGAGGATTCATTGTTTCTCCCGACCCCTTTCAGCTGCTCCTCTGATCTCAACCTCTCTGTGTGCGTCATGGCAGCCCTCATCCTTTAACCTGCGGTTTTTAAAAGCTAGCTTCTACGTTATTTATGGCTGCAAATGTTAGTAGCCCGTCTGTGTACTCCCTGCACACACATACTGAAGGGTGGGGGGAGCTGCGTTTTATTTTGCGAGGACGAAAAGTTTTGCCCGGGGATCCAAGTGCCTGGGGAGGTAGAGGTAGTGCTCTGCCACGAGGGACTGAGAAGAAAACTGCTCCCTTCACCTGCAAGGCTTACTAGGAGAAGAAACCCATACCTGGATTCATTTTCTCTTTCATTTGCACATTCTCTATCTTTATCATGTTCTTTGCCCTTTCTCTGTCTGCATGCACCTTCTTCTCCCTACCATGATGAACTTCCCTCCACTTTTGTAACTCTACGGGTGTGAAAAATGCTCTCAGTGCTACAACATCACGCTCCATGTGAGGCACAGAGGAGTGGGACCAACTCTCCCAGTAATACCAGTTCCAACAGAGGCTGTTTCTCTGTTGTGAACCTTTCCTATGCCCAGCAGGTCTGTGTCCAGCCCCACACGTTAGCCATTGCCTACTGAGAAGAAGAGGGCTATCCTCCCTGTAAAGCTTGGCCTGTGCTTTCCCATTTTTCTCTCATGCCTGCCCTCATTCCTTCCCTCTCCATCTCCCGCGCTGTCGCCTAGTCTCACCACTTCTCGGCCTTTAATCCCTTCTGCAGCCAAATGCCACTGACATAAAATTAAAGTTCAGTGACCCTGCCTAGACAGCGGGGGTTAGAGACAAGGGAAAGGACAAGTAGGAGAGGATGGGGAAAAGTGTGGGAAATAATTATAAAGTCTGGTAGCAGCCAGAGCTCTCCTGAAGCCCTGGGGAGCCTTTCTTTAGCTGGAGGCTGCAATTGGCACTTCATAAACTGTTCATTCTCAGCTATGTGGAAACTCCAGATGACACCTAGAATGATCAGACTGTAATCAATCAATTTTCTGCAAAACTATATTAGTTTGTGGGCCTATGAAAGCAAGCTGAAAGGAACAGCCGTGGCTAAAAAGAGAAGAAAAAGGAACTGCCCATGTCATAATTACCTCCATAACTCAGGCAGTAAGTAGGCAGGTAGCCATGGTAAAATTCTTTGCATGATTTAACATTCAGAGAAAATAATAACAGGAGCAATAAGTGTGGGAGATCATGTATGTGCCAAAGTTGTCCTGTTATCTAAGCAAACAAACCAGGGTTTAGGAAGAGAACCAAGAGGCTCTCCATCCACTCCATGGCAGGCAGACTCCTCCCCTAATATCCTCCACACAGAGGCGTCTCCACAAGCCTCCCTCTTTCTCTTTCATGGCTAGCCAGAGTCACTCCAAGATTGTGTTTTCCTGGGAAAATATGTACTGTACAATACATACAATCCCCACAACCCCACCCAAAGTCTGTGTTTAGTCTGGAAAGGAACACTTTCTAAAGAAGAAGCGGAACTGGGTCAGCCGTTTTTCCCAACGGGAAAAATATTAATAATAATATATATTTATATATATCCATACATATATATATAGCTTTTCACCATGCACGTCTAACCATCTGCTAAATCAGTTTCTCTTCAGTTATCTGCAATTTCTTTCAAATCTGTCGGCAAGGAAAGTCAGACAGTTTTATACCCCAGTTAATGGAGAGCTTGACATTTTTTTGGCTGGGTAGATACAATAATTTACTTGGATTTAAAGTGTTAACTTTGGCAAAAAAATTAATTGACAGTTATAAAAACATTATTTTGTTAGATGATATTTATGAATCACACACAAACCTATTTTGAGGTAGAGCTATATAGTTCATAAGGTTCATGTAACATGAGAGATTTTAAAGGAAATATAAAATATTTCAATATAAAAAAACAAATGTAGTGTAATTCCAAAAAGGAATATGGAGAATATTTCTTGCTCAAAATCAAAAACTATCCCTAACAACCTGCTCTGTCATCGCACAAAAATTGGTTAAAACTGCCTAATGAATTGCAAGGATTTGGTGAGGATTTTTAGGGAATGTCATCCCATGGGTAAAGTCCTTTTGTTCTAGAAATAAACCAACCTATTTTGCAAAAAGCTGTCTTAATATTTAATTTGATCACAGAAAATCATTTCATCATTAATAGTTATTTCTAATGCCTGATTGCCTACCTAGGTGACAACAAATTAGTTCAGCTCACTGATTGGGTGACGAAAATTTTATTAAGGGAAAAAAATCTTAGGATTTCAAGAGTCAAGTGAGATCTACTTTGGGTGAAGAGTAAATGAGACCCACTTGATCTAATTTCCTTTAAATTCTATGTAAAAGAGTGAAAAATGCCATCTTACTGACTTTGGGTTGCCATTCACAAAAAATTCACAAATGTTTTCTCATTTTTTCTCAGTATTGATCCAATTCCACAATTAAAGACGTGGCATCTATTTGTTATTTAACAAGTTTTATCTCTGTAATAGCATCCCTCTGTTCAAGGCAAGATAATAGCACTATTTCCGTCACTTCAGTTAAGGCTGTGTCAATATTTTCATTAGAAGCCTGCATTTTACAGACTAAAACTGTACCACAGCCAAGGAAATTCATGTAAGGTTAAAATTAAGACAGCAACATCTGAAATTCAGTGGAAAAGAAAGAAAGAAAGTGTGCTTATTCCTAAGCTTTGAGGAGAGAAGTTAATGATCCTGAGGCCTTTTTGCGTGTATCCTTCAAACCCAGCTCCCCTTCCACAGCTCCTGGCATTTTATAGCTTAGCACTCCATATCCCTCGCTGATGATATGTTAGCTGTGAGTGGAAGGTTGTAGAAACTAAATTAGTTTAATTTAAGAAACTAGCTACTATATACGCTCAAGGTCTGATTGCAGTTAGGAATCCTTTCTTCTTCATCTGTAACGAAAATATATTTGTACAGGTATTCAGTGTGGATTGATGTACTGTATGTTTCTCGAAGTAGTTGTATAAAAGTTGTTCTCTGCCATGTTAGCATTCTCTGATGAACACAATGGGCTGTAAGTCTTGTGAATTTATGTATTTGCTTAGTGATTCAGGTTTTAAAGAAAAACATAATCTTCAAGACAGTGTACAAACTTGGGGCAGAGAAGCTGGAGAAATATGAACAGTCCTCTGTGCCTCAGACAGACACAATTTCCTTTGATTTCAGCGTCTGATTTAAGAACTGATCACAGCACGTGCGGTTTGAGGATTATTATAATTAAGATTGTGGAATCACATTGCATGTGAAGAAGAAGAGTTGTCTTTCTGGGGTGTATCGGTTACTTTAAAAATCTCCATAATATTGTATCCTTCTTTAAATTAGCATGTGTAGGTCAGGGTCACAAATTTTATAGTGATCTTCACATTTGAGTTTTTGAAATTAATTTCATATGCTAAGAAAGAAAACATAACAGAAAACCACAAAACTTGTATATATTTATCCCCTATCTTATAGAAAGTTCGTATCAATTCATAGGATAATATGAAGAAGAAAATAGAAAGAAATAGAAGAAAATAGAAAGAAAACAGAGTTGCTTAGCAAATGCAGCAATCTGTTTAGAGAAAAATTTACAGATGCGTTGTAAACAAATGAAAATACAGACTATTTGAATTGCGTGAGAAGGAACACTTAAGTGCAGTGGATTTAATGATCACTTTGATGCTAATGGAAAATTCAGTCCTTGAAATGTAAAAATGTAGTTTATAAAAGTGCTGCTGTTTCTCCAAGCCTCAGTCTTGTACATTTTTTTTTATTCAATCCCCCTCTTTTGGTGAGAGGTGAAGAGTGGGAACACTAACATTTATCTTAACAAAGTCCTTCCTTAACTGAATTTTGAGTGAGCAGAAAAGTGAGTAGGACTACATGAGTATTATTTGTCTGTTCTGTGAGGAACAGGGTATCCTATATATGTCATTTTGGGAGACCGGCCAAAAAGAAGATGCCAGAACTCTAAACAGTCAGGGCTTTGCAACAATGTAATAAAATATAACAACAGGATAAAAAAACACCCAGTGAGGAAAACAAAGTCCTGAACTTGTAGGTGATATAATCAGATCTTTGAAAACCCCTGTGTATTTACTGGAGGATTTATTCTTTTACTGCTGGACCAACCCCAGTTAACTCTTCTGTTACACTCATCAATATTTATGGAGATCTGCCAGCGCACACAGTCTTATACAAAATACAGGACAAGACATAGTCTCTGTCTTGTCATATCTTTCAAGAAAGAAAAAGACGGAAATTCTGGTATAAATTCCAGTATAAAGAGCAGGTGTTTACAATTTTAACTTCAGGAGAAGTAAATGCAGTCTTGTTTTTCTCCCTGGTTGCTTGACAGAACTATAATTGCAGTTCCCTTGATGATTATTTTTTAAATTTGTTTTTGGAAGTGAGGTATTTGCAACTCTGACAGGTTGATTTTTATCAAAATTTGCATATAAGTTTCAATTTTTATTCTTTAATATAAAATTATTTGTCCTTGTCTATTTTTTTACTTTACTTATTAGTCTTATTCAGCCTTTTCAATCTTATGCTTAATAATTCCTAAACAACATCTCAGCTACATATTTCTAGTTTTAATATATATGTCTTAAGTTATTATAACTGGCTGCAGCTATATACAAAAGTTTCAATTTAAAATATCATGATGATTAATAAAGCTTTATAATTACACCTTATGTAATTAATGGTGTGCAAGTATGAACATGGTGAATACTATTTCCAGAGCAGATTAATTTGATGCAAGTTGACTGAGGCTTCAAATCTAAAACCAGTTGAGTTATTACTGTGCTGCATCAGCATTTATTGATTTTAAGGTACAGTGTTAGCATTCACTTATCACTGCATATTTTTCCCCATTGTACGTTAAAAGAGCTTGCCCTCATCCGTCACGATCTTATACTGCATAAATCATATAAAATGGTTACCTGTTTCCATGATTTATTTCATTTTTATGTTAATTATACTGAAACATAGGATTGTTTAATAAAAATGTTGAAGCTAATCTATATTGGTCATCAATATTTCTTACGCATGTTACACAGTGGAATGTGTGACAAACTACAATATCCAACATGTATGGAAGGGCATTTAAAGTGAATTAGGATTTAGACTCACTTAGAGCTGAGACACATTTTAATTTTACAGAGGCCAAACAAAACTTGGTATTTACACACTTTTTTTTTCATAAGTTAACGGTGTCTATTAATCGTAATCACTAGAAAAATAAAACATCTCACCCCCAGTTTTCACTGTTTAGAAACGTAAGATATGCTTTAGCTTCTCAGAATGACTTTCTTAAGGCAACACTGGCTTCCCAACAAAATGAGACAAATATTAGAAACTTCCCAGTCAAGGTAAGACACTCAGTGGAAACTTGTGTTCTTCCAGAGAGGTTTTTTGTCTGGGGAAGCGCAGCAGGATCAGGCTAGGACATATCTGACACTGAGCCCTCAAAGACCTACTCATGCACTGCAAGAAGTCCTCTTGAAATCAAAGACATTTCATTAAATCAAAGGCTAGGTCCCGTGTAAATAGTCCTCAGGGCCATTGATGAAATGGTCTGTGACATATTTACTGAGGGTATTTCTCAGAACACACGAGGAAAATTTTTGCAGGATCAGGGCCTTGACTAATGCTTAGGAGATCAGAGCATTTCCTATTTTCCTTTATAACATTGCCATTTTAAATTCAGCTTACTTCAGGTACTCTGGGTAACTCGAGGCATACAATGATAATTTTAAAGTAATACATGGATAATATGTAACTCTTTCTTAATGATGGGGAACAGAGATTTCATTTTTTTCTAGTCTGCTATTTCAGGAGCAAGAGCAACAAGCAAATGTATTTAGAGTTGTGGACATGTGTTACTCTAAAGGAAAAAGATCTCAGAATTGAACACCTCCTGATCTGCAAAATAATTAATGAAAAGTAATTTTATTATGACGACAACTAAACTCTAGGGTGCCATTTTCCTAGAAATTCGAGTTGTTGAGGATTTTAGTATTTGAAAACATTTTTAATCCTGCAGCAAGGATTAATGACCTGGTAGACATAAAAGGTACAGAATGTGTGTGATAATCTGAAGGTATTTTGGAATATATGCCATTGTTTAAAAAGTTTCCACAGAAAGTATTATCCTGGAAAGCAAGAGTTCATCAGATTTTGTACCAGCTTATTGAGAAACTTCAAGTTTTCARTTAAATCTCTTGCTATTCAGATCAAATGAGAAGGAGGTTTTTTAGCTAGCTTTATGAGTCCTGCAGCATTTAAAATACTTATAAAAATAGTAAATACATTTCATGAATTATTTGCAGCTTTCTTAATGAGATTTAAGTTGCCTTCTATTAAAGAAATCTGTAACTGCTTTTTCAACCACAACGTATCTGGTAAGCATGTTTATTATACTCAGAAGCCAATATAATTTAGTTTTATCAGGTTTTGTGTCTGAATTGATATCATTTTCAAAAGCATTCTTTGCTTGCATGTTTCTGGTGTTTAATACTCTACTTGTTATTTAATTTATTTATGACACAGAAAATAAGAACCATTGCAGACTCTGAGCACCATGGCAGTATAATAAAACACAGTCTGTGGTTATTAAATAGAAATAACAAAGAAACAGCAACAGATTATTTAAAATCCAGCCATCCAGCTGAAAAGATAATAAAACTCTGACTCTTACCAACAGAAAAAAAAACCCTAAACAACCTAAGAAATCTTTTTTCTTTTTTTTTTGGAAATGGCTTAACTTTTCCCTTTTCATAACATTCTAGGCTTTAAAATATTAACAACAGATATTTGTTCATGTCTGAGCTTTAAGCAAAACAGTGAGGGAAATAACTGAGCACTAGGCATAAGTGTTYGATTTTTTGAGATTTTAAAAAAAAAAAGGAGTTAGTTGGCCTAAGGCTAGAATTTTCATTACATCAATGAAAGAAAGAAAACAGAAGCCAGCAGAGGGGAGTTATAGAAACTGACTTTATATAAACAGTGAGAAAAATCTTTTTCCATGGCCACCTACAACGTAGCTACTTTACCATCAGTACGACTTTTCTTTTACCAGTGGCACAGCAGCCCGGCCCCAATCCTGCTGTTTTAGAACAGGTTACGGTCCAGCCGAGAGGTTTGCCCCTCGCAAGATCAGGCTAACAGTTTGTCAAAGAGAGCAGAAACAAAAAATTTTTCCACGTACCTAAATTGACAAAGCTCATGACCATGTCAGCATCATTCAGAAAGTTGGTGTCGTGCAGGCTGGCTAAGGGAGGATTCTGTGTGGTCAGGGGGGTCATGCGAGATAATTGTATTCTCCKCGAATATCCATTTGGAGAGGCAGGGTATCCTTTCCGTATCCCTCTGCTCTCCCCTGCCATTGATCCCTTTAGTGAATACTCCAGCTCCTCAGTATCCTCTTCATTTGTCATGGCATTATACAGGTCCAGCATGAAGAGGGGTGCAGAAGAAGCCTGCTTTCCTGGTGAAAATGGTCTGGGTCTGTGAGGTAAACCCAGGATAGAGAGAATCTCTCTCTGAATCTCCCTTCTCTCATGGTTCCGCAGTCTCCTGTAAATAAAACTCGAATGGACATGATTGTCTCCTAAACCTCCCTGTGCGTGACCCACCAGAACCCAGCAATTCCAGAGCAAGCCCATGAAAGCTTTGAGCGCAGTTAGGTTCATCTTTGAAAAGAAAAAGAACAAGGAAAAAAAAAAATTAAAAAAAWCTTTTCTCCTACTTGTTCTGAGTTCCTATGAGGTCTGCTTTCCCAGTGGCTGAAAAACAAAATTTACCTATTCTTCATGTCAATGTCATCTCTAAACGTAACATCTTTGGTGATTTCTCTCCCCCCACCCTGTTTAAATATTATGGAATGTGTCAGGTTGCAGTTATTTCTAAGAAAGCTGAAATTCAGACTTCCAATTTTCCACTGTTGTTATCGTTTTTTCTGCATTTATGGAGCAGAAGACCAGTATTTTGTCAGCTGACCTAGGCATTCCTATATAAACCTTAGATAACCAGGTCTTTGGTGGGGAGCTGTATTAGCAAGAGCTGTTCTTCTGACACATTGTAGTTCCCAGAGTTATCTTCCCTCGTTATTCTGAGTTCTTCGTACACCTTGCGCTCTTCCCAAGATAAAATCCTGAGTCACAGATTTGTCTTGATCTGTACCTTGGTGGTGTAACACACATTTGTCCAGCAGCCTGGTGATAACTTTAACATCTTTTAAATCGCTTGAGTGTAAAGTAATTCTACAGCATGTACTAATCAAATTAATGTGTTGCCATGAATTTACTCGCAAAAAAAACCTTCTGTAAATCCATTCAACCTTTTTCAGCTTCTGAACTGTTATTTCCAACTCTAGCAGGCACAAATATAACAGCTCTCTTCAAGAGAGATCTAAAGACTAATGTAAGCACAACCCTGCTGGGAAAGAAGAGGCTTCTCATTGTAATTTGAAACGGGTATAGCAAAAAAGTCCTTAACCCTTCTCTTGCCAGACAGAGCTTTAAACCTCTCCCCCCCCAATTTACAGTAATATACCTAATTTTGGCTATCAGCTGTTTTTTTCTTAACAGCTTGCAGAATCAATTTTAACTTTAACAATTTTAGGATATATAGATAGCTAAAGGCATGGCGTAATGTGGAAGCTCCTGTGAGTCTCCTTATGAGTCTCTAGTTTAGTAAACTTGAATACGAAACTCTCATAACAGACTAAAATAGCATCTCATTAATTCAAGAAATGTTTATATTTTAGGTAAGTTTAGCAAACAAAGGTGACCTTTTTAATAAACTCTGTAGGAAATTTTGTCGGTGAGGCTTGATTCACTCTTTTCTAAAAATGTCGGGAATGCAATCTGAATGAAAACAAATTTATTCAGCAAGCAAGATTTCAAGTTGTGCATAGCCAATGGTGTAATTATGGTTATAGTCACAACTTTCATAAACTGTAATTTGCAATGATAATTTATTCAAAGTACATTTTGACTCATAAATTGCTACACTACATTTCCCAGTAAATATCAAAAGCTAAGATTTAATCCCACAACCTATTATTAACTGGAGAAAGAAAGAGCTTAACTGAAGAAATAAGAAATATTAAATAGATTTTAAAGCTGCTGCCCATGAAGTTAAAGTTCAGCTTAGAATTGTATGACAGCCAGCAACTGGTGTTTTTCTCTCACTAAAACAAAATCGCAGTGTTAAATTTCATATTGCTCAGATTATTGGTGGTCATTTTCCCCACTCCTATAATTTGCCTTCGGTCTTGAGGCGACTTTCCTTTGATGAAGGGGAGAAAAAAAGGACAAAAAAGGTTAATACGTGACATTGAGGAAAAAAACAGGTATATAAAATGCATCCCGTCGGATTTTCCCTTACATGACTAGCACCTACTCAGCAAATCACACAGTTCTTGAGTAAACTTGGGAGTGTGACAGCAAGTATAGTCACACCCTAAGAAGCCAGGAACAATTTATCTAGTATATTAAGCACAAACGAGCTTTTCTCATATAATGTGAGTCCTAGTCTATATTTACAGTCTAGTCCAGCTATCATTAAAATGTAGTTGATTCTCTCCCATAAATCAGCACATGTAATAGACAATGCTTCTACCAAGGAAGGATTTATCTCATACTAGACCTGCTGAATTAACACTAAAATTAATTATGAAGCTATTTAGCAAAGGTCCTGTTCCCAACAGAAGAGCAGTCAGAATCAGAATATGCTTTCTTTCCTCATTGAGGTTTTCCCTCAAAATCCATTTGTTATAAGAAAAGTATTATTTCCTGGTTTTGTTTTGCTTTCATTTGTCCCCCTCAGACAGTTGTAATGATACATGAGACTTTACCATACATATGTCTTTTTTGAATTTGGCCATCACGTATCCTGCAACAAGGTTTATTTCTCTTTTCCAGCAATGGATTTCCTTTTTTTCCCTAAGCATTCATAAAAGCCAGTGGATTGATTGCTCAGAGGATTTAAGTCCTCAGCCTATCAGTATGTCCAGCAATAGAAACTTCCTATATTATCCCACTAGAGTGTCTGGAGTCTTTTCCTACTTAAAAAGCCAAAAATGGCCTCAAGTTTGAGGATGCTTTTATGTTGTAAACATTTTTCCAGACAGAAACTGAGTAAGAAAACATATAAACTAGTAATCATATGTTTGATGGAAACAGCTCCTGTTATTTTCAGATGGAGCCACAACCAAACATGTAACCTAAATACAAAGGATTTATTTTACATTAACCTACCCTGCACTGAGGCACCAAACATCCTTGACTAGAACATGAAAATAAAAATAAAAATAGTTTTTATTAATATAAACACAATGTCCTTTTGTAATAAACCTGTGTCCCATAAACAATCATTGTTAACATGGATATCTCATACTTGGGAGAGATAGCCAGCTCTAAAAATGAAAAACTTTGCTAAAGAAATGAAAGGGATTTGTAATAGCTGATAGGTCCCTTTTCATATTTCCAATATGAATCAATTTACTTCTAAAGAAAAAATATCACATACAATTTCAGCATGTCAAGATATTTTATTTGATAACATATAAAAATAGATTGGCACAGATATCTGGATGTAGTTTAGGTTAGGGTTCAGTTTCAAAGTCACCTTTGATCTAGGTTTCAAGTTTTACAAGAAAAAATTATTCTGAGCTGTTTGCATAATATTGAAACTTAAAAGAAATGCCATGTTCACGCCATTTTTAGATGCACTCGAATCTAAATAACAGTTGAGGCCAGTGTAAAGTATTGACCCAAAATCAAAACCAGGGATTTGAACACGATGCCTCAGTGATTCCAGTTTTACCCTGCATCTAAAACTGAAATTTTGAAATAGAAAACCTACACACAGATAGACCTTCTTTCTTCCCCGGATGCTGAACCTGGAAGCACATAAGAAATCACCTGACCAGCCCTTATCCAGTCCTTTAAAAAAGAAAGAAAAACTAAAATGACTCCAGAAATGAGCTCCCATTAGGGATAGATATCTGATAGAGGAGGATGTAACCAGTGGAGCACCTAGAGAGCAGGGTCTCAGATGCAGGAGAGCAGCAGAGCACCATGCAGGCACCCCTGGCAGCACAAGATAGGAAGCAGTTGCATGAATTTCTTAAACAATATGTGGCATATATGTACATGATGAGTAAATTCAGAGCTCATTACGTTTGTACTAACCTAAACAATGTTAGAGCAAATATAAGGGAAGTAGCGAAACCCGGGAATCCAGCTTTCGCCAATCTCAGATTCCAATGGATCATAACACCGCAATGGTGAAAAAATGTATAACTACCCAGCAGGTCACCGCAATCATTGAGGATGCAACTGTTTTTATGGGCAATGACCACTACTCAAAAATATAGAAAATCAGTGGATGGCTACTGAACACAGGATCCCTCTGGGTTCTCAATATCACATCAACTGAGAGTGATTTCCCACAGCAATGGTTCTCTGTAACTGTCTGACAAAATAGACTAAAATGCAGACCCTTTCCAAGATATTTGCAGTCTAAATCTGAAACCTACGCATGCATGCTGAATGATTCTGCTGGCTCTTTCCCTCTTAATGACAAGCTGCATTTGGCATTCAGATCAATATTATGCATAAACAGATGATCCAGCATTAAAAATGTGTAAGCCTGTCCTTGTTATCTCTCTGCAAGGCTATTACTGCAAAAGGTACATGGAGAAAGACTTTTATGAAAAGGTTTCATGAAAGCAAGAAAATCATTAGAGGTTAAAAATACAGATTCCCCAGCAAAAAAGACAGCAAGTCATCTGGATTCTTCCTGGGACAGAAACATTACGCAGACACCGTAGTTAGGCATACCTGTTATACTACCTGTATCCAAGTCGGATTACAATGGTATGGACTGCATGAGGTGTACATATGAGCCTTTGGACCTAAGTATGCATATGTCCATATGTTCCAAATGTCTAATCAACAAAACATGTATGACATCTTTCACTCAGTTTTTTATTTTCTTTTATTAAGTTGGATGTTGTATGACAGTTGTATTCTTACCCTGCAAACATAAGAAAGAAACACAAACATATTTTTCTGTATCAATGAAAGATATGTCTCCTAACACAAAGGGAATTCCATTTGTAATGGACAGTGTGAAAATTGGTAGAATTAGCTGCAGAAATTGGCAGCTGAGACATAAATTGAGTATGATATTTGTAAATGTTGCATATCAATATAAACCCCTTTTATTCCGAATAATCACTCAGCGTTTGCTAACTTATAGACAGAAATCATTTCAGATGCAGAAACACTACCATTTTTGGAACAGAAAATTTGTTCAATATTATTACTTTATTTAACTTCATATCAGGACAGAAAGATAGCTGTCCTGAACCACAAAGATAGCTGTGCTCCTCAACCATGGCGGAATTTTAGGATAACCACTGGGGTTTTACCCGACATCTATACACTTCACATGTATTCCTGGGGATCGTTAAACATTATATAGAGAGAGTACCTCCATTTTATGCTGCAGGCAGAGGAATGCATTGCAAAATAATACTTGCTATGTGGAAGTGTTCAATACTTAGATTATAGTGCTATTTATTCAGTTACCAAGCAGTTTCCTGTAGCAAAAGAGTTTTTCATCCAGGATTTCAAAAGCTCAGGCAAAATCACAAATCAGCCTAGGAGGTAAGTCATCAAGCATTTTATAGATGGCATTTAATAGAACACTTTGTTTAAAATTTACAGAAAGACCTCCAGCTTTAAGTATAATCATCTGTGAAGTTTGTTCTATTCATAGTACACACAAAATGTTGTAAAGCTATCAGCACAGAATAGTCTGTAGCATTAAAAATATACTCTTCTTTAACATTAAGAAAATGGAGAAAAATCATTTTGTAATCCGCCTGAAGACTTTTTTTTAAACTTACTGTGTTCAAGGACTGGAAAAAAAAAAGAAAAACTTGTTTCACACATACTCTTCAGAATACATGAACTGCAAAATATACAATTAATAATATGATCCAACATCAGAGTGCTGTCATTTGCATAATCTACAAACCCAAAGAGCTCCCAGAAATCCCCTTTGGTTTACAATAAGCCTCTAATTAGTTGTTTGTGTTTTTTTTTTTTTTTTTTTTTAAAAAAAAAAAAGAAAAGAAAAAAGAAAAAAAGGAACTGCACTGAGGCAAATACAAACCACTTGGACAAGAGCAACATTTGTAAGTAGCAAAGCATAGCACTTTTTAAGAAGATTATTCTTGGCTCAGCTTGTAGAAGGGTTTTACTGTGCCCCAGCTGCAGACTGGTACCTACTGGTCTCATCGTTCTCTGGCTGCAGCACGGCCACAAGCATTTTGTGGTGTTCCCGGGCTGGCCCCAGTGCTTTTTCAGGGAACCTCTTCTGCCTCTTGCTGGCTGTCTTTCTGTTTTCAACTACAGATACGTATAGAAATTCATTCCTAAACGGATGCCTTCTAGGTAGCTGCATTGCACTATTGTTCATGTCATGAAATACTCTACATATCTAAATATAGGATTTTTTTTCTTCCCTTGAGCATTTTGCTACTGAGTTCTATACCCGTGGCTTTAGCACCTCTACTGGCAATTGGATGATGCAGCAGGCTCTCAATCTCTGTAAATTAGTTTTGGGGGTTTTATACCTTTTTCCTGTGCTTTGTTTTATACTCACTCTCCCTCTCTTTCCTATACTTCCTCCCATTACGTCCCTCTACGTTTGATTTACCATTTGGATGTGCTGTCTCTGATCCTACATGGCCTTTATTTTTCAGCTTTTTAAACTTCAAGGCTTTTTCCCCCACCATCTCCATTTTCAGATTTCTTCTTTCCCTCCCCACATATCTGTAGACAGATGTTATTTTCTTCTTTTAAAATGACTTCCTTTGTTTAGCAATGTTTCCCCTTTTGTAAGAGATCAGCTGGCCTCTCAGGCAGTAAAAGAGGAGCTGCTGCTCCGGTACTTTCAATTAAGTGAGCACTACCATGAATCATGCAGTCCTTGAGAGACCAGTCATCTCTTGCTGTTGGAGGACGATTGCGAAAGACAAAGATGTGCTTGGGACCATTGCTAGACTATGCGCACCCTAAAATCTTCAGTGTGTGCTGACGGATCTTTCTACATGGATTTTTTTCAGGCGTGGTGATCCATCAGGGAGGCAGCCCAGAGCCAGCTGAGGACCTGGCAGCAACCCAGCTACAAAATACTGTAAGGTCYTCACCACAAGCGCTTTTTCAGGAAAATAGACAATGTTAGAGTTAGCTAAGAAGCAGCAGTACGATACCAGGGACTTTGTGAATTGTCCAGTAATATTAGCAAAAGGTGTTCTGCTGGCACTGTTTCCATACTAGCTCAGTCAGAAAGGACATTATTTGTATCCTGTGTGTTTGTACTAAATTATCATTATAAGAAACCGAAACAAGGTAGCATTGGGACAGGCAAGTGTGTGAACACATCATGGAAACCATTTAAACTCTCCAGGGTTGGGTCTATTCAATTAGCCAACATGCACTAGCGGTGTGGTGGCAATGGCCATAACACAAGTCAAGAAAAGTCTTTAAAATAAAATATTGGTTTCCTGAATTTCTCTCATTAGACCATACTCCCTTCTAGCATGTAATGCCTTTATCTTGCAAAATGATTACAATTGGCCACAGCTGATGAAATTTATTTAATCAACAATGGGTGATCGTTGCCAAAATTTACTACAACAGTTCAAGCCAGAATTTGTTAAGCTGGCAAAGCAAAGGAATAAAGCAAAAAGCCAGTTTATGCTGCTGGCCTAGAAAACCCATTTGTTTCCCTCAAAGCTTTGTTACAGTGGATGAGAAAAACTGAAATATTAGAGAAGGCATATACCTACTTTGCACTAAAAACTGTACATTGAAGTTGAAAGATCACTTTAGCTGCTAAACTTTCCTTTATGTAGCCAGAGGTCTGAAAACAGGATCTGCATGATGTTAAATAGAGTAATCCGTGTCCCTCTGAACCAGGCTGAGGCAAGAGGAGCATGATTTACATCGCAACCTTTGCATCCGAAACAGCACTGTAATCTAAACATGGTAGAGACACACGAGCAGTCCTTCATTTCTGCTTCTTTAGCTTTACTACCTTCAGTGCTCCTTCCTTAGCATTCAGACCTTTAATTTGGAACAAATGGCATTTCCTGGAGGAATTCTAGTTAAGCCATGTAAATTATAAGACAGTTACAGATGCAGACTGGGACTGCAGAGCAGTCTTTTCCTTTGGGAAGTGGATTCACAATGATATTTTCATAGGTTTTCATTTGTTGTTCAGTGCTATTCATCAAAAAATGTATCTGCCTCTCTAGAAACTCAGCATTAGATCATAAAAATAAACTGGATTTTGTTCATTCATGGCTTAGATTAGGATGATACATGGGGAACTTCTTTAGTTTACTCAGTCGTTATATCAACAGTGCTCAACAGGTATAGCTTACTTCCGCATAGCCCAAGCACACAGGTGCACCTTCTCATGGCGATTTCTCAGAGCAGATGCCCAATATTTTCTGTGCTCATTTTCTCCTCTTTATCACCCTTTGGTGATAAAATGTGCACTGGGACAAAGTAGTGAGAATTTTCTATGACTTTCAGACAAATATTTTCCTTATCCTCCTGTGAGCATTGCTAGAAGCAGCAGACGCAATGTGCTGCTGGGAAAGCTTCGGCCTCAGCCTTGCTGTCCACCCGAGACCTTTGAGATGCTGTTGCCTCTGGCTCCGGCCGCATCTTCCTCTGGCATGAGAAGGGGGCTGGAAAGCTGAGGTCAGTCTCATGGCAGAAACATTTTGCAATGATTTATTCTGAAGCCCAAGGTTAACTAATTTCTATTTGTTCTCATTTCTTCACTGTAATTCAAAGTTAATCAGTCTTCACTATTTCTGTAAAGAATTGTGAAGTTTGTTTTCCTGTATTTATGGACCTTCAAAGAACTAAAATCCTCTGCTTCCAAGCAATGAAATATCCTCTTGATGCAGATGAAAAAAGAAAATATGTTTATACTACAGGATGGCCAGAAAGCTTCAAAACCATAAAACTTCTGGCTTGTTTAGTGCTCTCCTAAAAAACATAAAGATGACCAAACAGATTATTTGTATTAAAAAAAAAAAAAGAAACAAAACTTTTTGGTCTAAGAATTTCTTTGCCAAGTTTCAATCTAAAATTATTTTTTATGGCTACGTTATAAATTGCTTAAAAATGGGGTTTATAATGGAAATGGTGACAGACTTAACTATGGCGGCACTAGCAGGCGCCAGCATAATTACAGTCTTCTCAAGACATAACTTATTACAGGCTATGCAGCAGAGCCAGTATTTTGTATTTTAATTAAGAAACCTGGATTTTGTTTGTAATAATTGACTGTTATGCCGCCCCTCTTGCCAGGACACCCTTGTAAAAGAGACTCTTGCCTCTAGTAGTCTTTCTTGGTTAAATATTTTAAATAAATTTTATATTGTTGACTGGAAGATTGCATGCATTTTATAGGTCATTATTAACTGTCTTTTGGTGACTTCAGTTGTTCTATATTTTTTAATGGAGATTTTTGTTCCTCTCATCTGTGACCAGGAAGGTTTACAGTTTAGATCCTTGAGAAGTATAATACTGTAGTATCTGCATTATCTATCTGCCTTAATCTGTACCATGCAGGCCTTCCATAAGAAAGGATGTTCTTTAGCTATGCTCTCCTACTGGCCTAGGCAGGTACCACAGACTCCGTCACCCAGTGACACCGAAACGCTTAGACCTTCTCTACGCTGCCCTGAGAAGGGCATCACTGCAGCTCCCACCGTGTGGCATCTCTGCTGAGACGCTACAGAGAATTTCAGTTCCTGGACACCCAGCAGTATTTACTACTTGCATACAAGCTCCTTTTGTTATATGTCGCTGGAATAAAACCCACAGCATGCCAGCAGCCCGAGGAACATCAGCTGTTGGCTGGCGGTGGGGGTGCGGGACGGGCGGCGGGGCGATGCCGCACGGGATGCTGCCGCCTCCTGGCACCACCGGCCCTCAGTGGCCGCGCTCCCCTCGCCCGCCTCGCCCTCACCCTCGCCCTCGCCCTCACCATTTCCCTCCACAGCAGTTGCCTTTACAAACACCCTCCCTCAGTTTCAGGCTTTGCCTTTGTTTCTTGATTTCTTTTCAGTTGTTCTTCATGTTGCTGGAGCGCGTGTCCTCCCATAGCCAACAGTGAGAAACAGCATCAGGTCTTTACATGTACGGTCCACAAGCTTTGGGTATCTAATTTTGACAGGAAAACTGTGGTGGTAATTAGGTATTCAGAGAAGGACCTTGATGTGCACAAAATTAAGTAGGTCACACCAGCACATGTGTAATTTAACGTGCTGTAATAGTAGTGCCACCCAGACACATACACAAACGAGATCCATAGGAGCGTTCAACATTTTTAACTGAAAAACAAAATACAAATTGAAGCAGTCCAGGACTAAAAGAATATGTTTCTCAAATTTTTTTTTTTTTTTTCTATACCTGACTGGCACTGGGTACAGCAAAGACTTGGCTGAAAGCACTGCTCGCAGCCCCTTTCTTTCTCTCTGCTTGGCCTCGGAACAATGCTGTTCTAACAAACACTATTCAGTCATTTTCCCCCAGGACTATCTACCAACCGGATAGATTATCGAAGTTCATTATGTCATTTCCTTTCTTTTCTCCAACACACTCCCAGGCTAAGAAAAGAGATAAAGGAGTCAGCCTTACGAGCAGATCCCTCCCTACTTCCTTCTACTCCCTACTTCTACTTCCTTGGCAGAAGTTTGCCTCCTGCCAAGAGGACCTTCAACAAGTCTTTGCTGCCTTTGGATCTTCCAAGTGGAGCACAGGGAAAAGAGCATAGGAGATAATCTACCACTACATGGTTTGGAAAAAAAATAGCAAGAAAATAATGGCATTGTCTTGTGATTTTCTCTTGGGTCCTGAAACAGCTATTGGTATTACATTACCAAAGAGTTATAATTATGGCCAAACAGCTGAATGAAAATGGAAATACAGTATTTGTTTTTATTTTGTGTCCTTGGAGAACAAATGTAAAGCGAAGAGGAATTTAAGGGAGAAATACACAGCAAGAAAATTGATAAAAAATGCACAGAAATTATATCACAGGCCTTTCTCAAATATCTATGTTTGAGGTTTCAAATATCTCAAATATCACTCTTCACCAGCTATTTATTAGGTGGTATTGATTTCAACTGTGTGAGGAAAAAAGGCTGGAAAATGTGCTTCAGTGTTAATGCTCAGGCAGAAAAACTGGTGAACAAGAAATAATCTACAGAATGACTGGAAAGGCTGGAGTCTGAGCCAGTCTAGCTCAGATGCCTACATCTAGCCAAGGTCCAGTGAGGTCCCGAGGAACAGCAAAATCCAATTGATGCAGTGGTGGATCATTTCCTGGATGCTGACTTGTACTCCGCTTTTAATCATGAGAAAGAGGGAAGCTTTTAAGGTGAGACTTCAAGCAAGTTCCAATCAGCTGATGCTATGTGAGGGAAGGAGCACCCTCGGTCAGGTTGTCCAGGGGRAGAGGCACCCAGTGCCACCCGAGCAGGGGTGTGGAGGTGAGAGCAAGGAAGCAGGGTGGGGTGCGACCAGGGGATTTAGAAAAGCCAGTAGATTTGAGCACTGATAATGAAGAACTGTTGCAGTAAGTGCTACTGTAGGTTCAGTTCCATAATTTTTTCTCTGCTTGGCTATATGCTAAAACACCTCTTTATCTGATCCTCCAAATATGGCTCAAGCTATATTTCATTACGCAGGAAATGAGAGGGACCAACAAACAGACTGTGTGTGACAATGAAAAAGAAAGAAAACACCAGCCCCATCATCTGACTCCTTTATCCAAACTGACTAGACTGATTGCCTTGACATCATGTTTATCAATTCCACATGTTTTTGGGGGTTTGGGGCCTTTTTCTAATTCCCAGAAAAGGATGCCTACAAAGGTGAAAGCAGAAACCAGTAGAGTCCATCTCCTAGGAGTATGTATTTGACTGCAGCACTTTTTGTTATTTTGTGCTATGGAAGGGAAGTTAATAAGGCCCTTTAAAAACAGCAAAAAATATGAAAAGGAAGACGTATTTCAGAAATAAAATTTACAAAAAAGAAGGTGTGGCAGAAAAAGCAAGTAAAAAGGGGATAATTCTGTCTTCTACAGTCAAGAGGAGGACAACTACAGACACAGAAGTCCTTGAAAACCAAGAGCTTTTCCTCTTGAAGTGTCTGGTAATGTGAACTTGAGTTATTGTCAAGATTTAGGCTATTCAAGAGGAAAAGAGAGATAACCAAAAATAATATGGTGAGTGATTGCTAGAAACCAGAATTAGGTATCAGTCTGACAAGAATGATATGCAAATAGGAAACTAATGAAACTAAATCTCTGCCACCAGATATGAATGACAGAAAAAATATAATAAGTAAAAAAAGATTAAGGTTTCTATTGGAAATAAAATACTCTTTTTATAGGATTTGTCAAAACAGAACTTCCTATACAAAATGTACAAGAGCTAAGAGCAAAAGTTTCATTTTGTTTACCTGACGGGAAACCTTTTCTGTCTCATGTCGTTGTGTAAATAGAAGGGTCATTAAATCTGAGAGCTGAACAGGAGCTGAGCAAGAGGATTATGTGGTATCGTTAGCTATTGTCGATCCGTGTGCAGGTTCTGCAGTCAGGTTCTGCAGTCATCCTCCATTTGTTCTCTGAATGAAGTGTGGAGCATGACTACTTCTCAGCTGGAATTGTTCTGGTGACTTCTGTCATAACACTGGAATGATAGGAAATGTTGGCCAAATCATGCAGGCTTTAGTCAGGCAGTGCACCTAATTAAGTCAGTGGGAGATTTTCCCTTCATGCGAACTGTGGAAATTGGCCTGGTTTCTTTATTCACTCACAGATCATGATTCCTATCTCTTTTTTTGTGTGGCACTGGAGGATGGTTTGAACACTGTCTGGCTGTTTAATGTGATAACACTCCAGTCCACGATATACCAACTCCATCCTGCGTAGGGACGGAGTCAGATTTAAAGGTGTGTGTTACAGTGTGCAAGCAAACTCATTCTAGCTAGCAGTAAAATGTACTCTGGCCCCGTTCCAGCAGAGCACTTAATCATATTCTTATCAGTTAAAAGGATGACTCAAATACTTCAAATTATGAACACGCTTTTATGCCTTGTTGCATCACACCCAGAATGTTTGCACCATTAGCCCGGATTAATATTAACCAGAGACTGAAAGAGATGAAATGAGAGAGAGAGGTTTAGAGCGAACTGAAATTCCAAACACTGCAACACACAACTATGATATTTTGATCCTGCTAATACTTTTCAAATGGTTTGTACAACCACCTGCTTAACAGATGAGATCTCTGATTAGAAACTTAAGTCTCTGATCTTCAGGAGTATTAATTTTTTTAAAAAATAACCTTGTTTCTAAGTCATCCCAAACCATCCCACTTGCATTTAAATTGTTGTCATCAGTATTTCAGCTTCCTGAGCTGCATAATGAGAATGTCCTAAGGTCTTTCCTTTTTCTAAAACTATCTCTCTTACTTGCTGCAGATGACACAGTATCCAAAAAAACCTCTCACAGTTGCATAACGCAGTCCCAGCTGCGTGTGGGTGATGGCCGAGTGAGGTTACCGAGAGCGCTACTGATCAGACTCCAGCCTGGCACAGCTTCTTTTTCGCAGCCACACGCACCTTTTGCCTTCTGAACCACAGGCATGCCCTACTTTTACACATTTACCAGCTTCTAATGAAATAATACAAGAAGCCTGAGAAAGATTTGTATGATAAAGGAGTAAAGAAATGAGTGCTTTGTATGGATGATATAAAATAAGTTGACTTTTAGTTACTGTGTTGTTTGATAAAAGGTAATAAAAGGAATGTATCAATCCAGATAACTTCAGGCATCAAGACTCAAAAGACAGCGGCTACAGACAGTTCCAGTTGCACAAATGCATGCACAAACAAGAAATAATGATAAATACTTGGAAAATTACTTCAAATGGGAGAGAATCAGAAGTCTGATAAAAGCAAAAGTAGGAGAGCAAAAAAGGGGAGGGACTCCAAGGACACCTAAATGAGAAGATGTTATTGTATAGAAAGTTTTTCGTTGTAACTCAAGAAAATATAGGAAAAGTCTGACTGTGTAAATAATTGTTCAGTGTGAGTTTCTCAGGAAAAAAAAATAAACCACAGTTGATATTTTGGCCCAAAGTTTTGTGGTTACTATCACTCTGTAAATATGTCATCTTTAGGTTACAAACCAATATTTTTTGTAAACCCTTGGAAAAAAAAAAGTTAGCAATAACCTGTAAAAGCAAGTCCCCACCATCACTTTTATTGGTAGTGTGAGGCAGATACTACTGAGAGTGCATTCACTCCCATGCTCAGTAGACATATTTATCAAAAGAACCAAGAGTGAAAGCAAGACACCCACACACAATCTTAATTAACCCAATAAATGAGAAGTGAAGAAATAACAGTTGGCTTTTACATGACATTTATACTTGTGAATGAAGTTTGCACAGACACCATTATTTACATTTCTTATTTCACGTCCCATTTACAGCAATGTGAAAWACCTGCCATTTTATTTAGATTATTACTAGCTAAATAAAACAATCTACAAACATTGCCCATTACTTACATCTCCTCTTATTTCCCATGGAGGTGGCTTAAACAACCAGAAACTGACCTCTGTTATTTTTCATCTTAACTTCACCATTACAGTGCCCGATTTGGTTTGACAGAAACAACCCAGTTCCCCGTTGGTGACTACTAGGGAACTTTGTAGGACAGACAGCAATGCCCACTGCTCGATCACCTGGAGGAAACGTGATTTCTGTCATTGGACCACCATCTGTTTGGAGGTTGCCTGGGGTCGTATCCATCCTGCCTAATGGCAAGCACTGCATGAGGCTCCAAATTATGACTGTTATAAGGCTAGGCTCTACATAGTCAAAAGAGAGAAACGGGTCTAGCCAGGATAGATTTCACGCCTTGGGTATCCTCACATTTCTCAAGGAGTTACAAGTCACTAGAGTTCTGTGCTCTGCAATTCTCCTAAAAGGACAGCACTGCTCCCCAAACACTCTTCAGCTTTTCTGTTTAACAGGAGGTAGGTGTGTGAATGACTACGTAAAAACAGTTGTGCATAGATTTCTATCACGTGATTCTTCCATAAATACAGAGAAAGGGGAACTAATGAAATATACCATGTCAACAATCTGCAGTAGCAGAAAGTATCCATCTATCTGACTTTATCCAATACATCTAGAGGTCATTTTCAACACACGTGTGCCATTTATGGCTCACAGTACATATATCTATGTATATGCAATGCATCACTCAGTTAAAATAACTGTGGTACACTTACAAACTGGGTATGTCTAGAAGACAGGATAATACTGAAAATTAACCATCTCTCATAAAAGTCACTGATATTTTGATGAAATTCATTGAATAAACTATTTACTAAATATCTCAGTGAATTATTAAACCAAATACATCAAATATCTACAATCTATAAATAATGAATTTTAAATCTGTCAGAGTATGGGTTAAATATATAATATGATAAATATTATTTGGCCCCACTAATAAGTTTTCTTAAACAATCTTAATCCTGCTTGCTGGTTTATGCTAGAGTAATATATGGCAAGCACTGGAGTTTCCCTTAAAGCCTGGTTTTGTATAATAACAGAACTCACCTTTTTGGAGAAACACAGGTTTACTATCAAGGAGACAGGTATATGACAATCTTGATAGAAAAGCTGGTCATACTGTGGGCAAATTTAATAAAGAAATAAATCAAACAAAATAATTCTCTGAGGAAACTTACTTCATTTGAGGGGAGAAATAAAGGTTCACCAGTAACCATAGTGAGTTCATATTATTGCCATTGTTTTTATAAGTTGTTGCCATGACTTTTTTGACTTTTGGGCTAGATTGGACTTAAAACACAACAGATGGCTACAATTATGTGTCTGTAACTTTTTTTTTAGAATAACTAAACAGAGCACAATAAAATAAACAGGCTTATATTCCAAAGAGACTCTCACAGTTTAAGAGAGCTATACATGGTTATTAAAAAAAAAAAAAMCAACCAAAACTCTCTAGACTTTCTATACAATAGGAATAAAGCATAAATGAGAAATTAGTTTCACAAATGTGCTGTATTCAGTAAGCACATGATTCATTCCTATAATCTAATTTTTTTGATTAGCAATTTCAGGAGCACTGAATAAAATGAAATCATATTATAATTTTGTGATTATTTGGGGTCCAAGTGTGCATTCCTTTCAACGGCACAGCTTCCACTGGATTTTGTCTCAACAAGAATTGCTAGCTTGAGCTCTTTATAGGGGAGTTTTTAAATGAGTACAGCTTAATTGTAATATTTATTATCTAGAATGAGTGTTGAAGAAGACTGGATCAACTCCTTTTTTGAAAAAGAAATTTATGTAATTACCTCATGGTACTTCAATTTGTGTATCAGTGGACTTTGTAAAGGACAAAAAGAAAGTTTAATAAGGAGAAGGAAAAAGGCATGGAAAGGAAGAGAGTACTGGCTAAACAACACCCCACTAAATCAATAAATCAGTGGGAGGTGAACATCGTTATGTCTTTAAGGCTGTGTTATGTAACATAGATTACTTTAACACAAGGTACTTTAAAGAACATAAATGGCCTCAACTATTGCACAAAATAGGGTATATCTGACATGGAATATCAGCTTAACCTTAGAACTTTCTAGCACTGCTTTTTGCTATTTTATTTTTAAACAAGGCTGTTTATTTAATTCTTTTTTCCTCTACAACTTTTCAAGCTATCAAGGCATTTATAACAATATAGTTTAGATACATGTGTAGGTTACTCAAGACTTTGGGTGTTATTGGCAATGTCTCGGTCATGCTCTGCCTGGGTAGGTCAGCAAGGAAACATCCGTGGCATGGGAACGAGCCTTTCTGCTCTTGTCACACCCCAGGCTGCTAAGTCCAACCCGTACAGCACAATCCCACAGTTCAGTTGCCCATCTATAACCAAGGCAGAARCTGTTTTTTCAGAAATCACTGTAATCCATTCAGTGACTACATGATCATACATGCAAGATTGACATTTCAAGCTGAAGTTTTGCAACTTAAAGTCAACAGTTTTTCCCTCATTAACAACATAGTCCAGTTAAACTTCACGGCCTGTGGATCCCTTGGACACATGCAGAGTAGCAGAAAGTTGGACAGATCAGTTTGAAGCACCTATGCTATGTGCATGTAATCTTCTATCCCTCCTATGGAAAGCAGCCATAACTTGCCCAAGAATAGTCCTGTGGGGGTCTGGGTCCCTAATGGTGCAATGTCTTCATTTCTGCATGTTTGTGGAACTCTGTCCTCATCCCTGAGCACATTTAGCACTGTCGTGGTTTAACCCCAGCCAGCAACTAAGCACCACRCAGCCGCTCACTCACTCCCCCACAGTGGGATGGGGGAGAGAATCGGAAGAGTAAAAGTAAGAAAACTCATGGGTTGAGATAAAGACAGTTTAATAGGGAAAGCAAAAGCCGCGCACGCAAGCAAAGCAAAACAAGGAATTCATTCACTCCTTCCCATCAGCAGGCAGGTGTTCAGCCATCTCCAGGAAAGCAGGGCTCCATCACGCGTAACGGTTACTTGRGAAGACAAACGCCATCACTCCGAACGTCCTCCCTTCCTTCTTCTTCCCCCAGCTTTATATGCTGAGCTTGACGTCATACGGTATGGAATACCCCATTGGCCAGTTCAGTTAGCTGTCCTGGCTATGCTCCCTCCCAGCTTCTTGTGCACCTGGCAGAACATGGGAAGCTGAAAAGTCCTTGACTGATAGACCACTTAGCAACAACTAAAAACATCCGTGTGTTATCAACATTATTCTCATACTAAATCCAAAACATAGCACTATACCAACTACTAGGAAGAAAACTAACTCTATCCCAGATGAAACCAGGACAAGCACGTTTCCAAATAAGCTTTGAATGGACCACACCGGAGGTTTTTTGACATGATGGTGGCAGCACACTGAAGGAACGAGCCGGTTTATAGTAAAATGCCTCCTTATGTCAGAAGATAAGAAAGCAGTTTCTTGAGTTTGGTCCTGTTGACTCAACAGTTCTGATTGATCTTCTCATCCTTTGTTTCTCATTCCTGCTGTACACAGCTTCCACGGGACACTTTTTGCTTTGAAAAGTGAAATTTTACACTACTTATCAAGAGCAAAGAGAATTTTTTAAAGTAAGAAATTATCTAAGCTGTGAAAGCAAAGGTGACAAGCATGAGAAACTTAGAAAGCATAATAAAAGCATGATAAATCACAAGACACAAGCAAGATGTCCAATTCAGCAAAGCCCTCCAGCATATGCTAACCTTTAAACACATGCTGAAATTCACTGAGGCCAATTCCTCTTAAAGACTTTATTGGATCCAGGATAAGTTACAGAATACAGTAAGTAACAAAAAAGGCCAACAAACATGTCATATTTTTCAAGATTTATTTCCACGCATTTACTAAAACTCTGTATACAAAACAAGGTAATTTTGCCTTCATGGGGTCCACAACTTTCAATGTATTATGATATCAAGCTCACATTTGCTGTAGCACTCTAATTTTAATTAGAGCAAAAATCTTGGTAAATCTAAACACAGACAATTTATTCAGTCTGGCTATATATATATTCAAAAATGCCAGGGAAAATTGGAAAATAAATTTGCTGTACCACTGACACTTGTTTCAGAAGTGTCGTGGAAAACTACAAAGGGTGAGAGGAAATAGAATTGTTTAAGGCCGACYAGACCAAGACTGAGATGGACACTGATTAAGTTTAATCACCAATAAACACTGGAATTTATAATTTGACTGACAAGTTGTGAGCATGGTTCATAGAAAAGGCTTTGCTGAAGGATATTCACATACACTATACAGAGTCATTTTCTGTATTTAGTATTCCTTGAATTATGAAGAAGTATAGCTTTTCCTTAGTTTGGTTCATTTTCAGTTTAAAACTGATTTCTAATGGATGGAACATGTTTTGTTTCTTACTTCAATAGTTCCTTTAAAGTCATCTCTTCATTTTAACTCTGGCTAGTTAAATGTTTCCTAAGAATCTTTATAAGCGGTTTAGGACTACATGAAAAAACACCAAAGACACCACATGAAAAGGAAAACTCTACTCCAGTTCCTTCAAACCAAATTCCATCAGCTTCTGTTGAAACCATGAACTCACCACTTTCTTTACGAGAGTAAAGCTGACACTCATGAATCCAAACACTCTCCAGAAGTTTGATTTTATAAGATCTGATGAAGGATGAAACAGTGAGGTCTTAGATTTGTTTAATAGGTGAAGAGATATGACCACACCAAAGAGTAAATGGGAATTGCCAGGTTGGTGCAAAGAGTTTGAGTTCAGTCTTGCAGCGCCATTTATGTGAGACTTCTCTCTCCTGCAAGAAAACTGATGGAGGAGTTTTCTACAACTTGCTCAAACACTTCATGGAAAGGAGATTAGTTTGGCTTTAATTTAACCAACTAAATTGAGTGTTATTACTGGAAACAGCTCTAAGCTTTTCAATTCCCCTAATGAGGTCCAAACTTCTATGGATGCTATCACCTGAGACTACTGTAATATTTTATTTGGATTTAAATCTTTAACTTGGCAGCACTGCTGYGTCTCCGTGGACACCTCTCATTTTAGTTTTATATTCTCCCAGGTGGTTGATTACTTATCCCCGTAACAGGATTCCTTTTCATATCGAGGAAGCTCTAACCTCCATTCTAGCACCGTGCTGAAATTTTAGCAGACATGGGATGTTGTTTTTGTTTGTTTTGTTTCACTATCAAGACCAAACAATCCATTATATTAGATTTATTTGACAGATTTTTCAAGGCACCTTAATTTGCTGAGCTTCTTTGATTCTTAATGTCATTTGGAACTAATCTCTTCTGCTAACATGAAAGCAAACTAAGAGCCAAAATTTTTATGGGAGACAGGAAACATATATTTAAAGGAGTGCTGTGTTATCTTTTACAGCAACAACAAAGGGAATATAGGCCCAAATATACCCCCAAATGACATAGTTGATTTTTTAACTGGTTTCAAGGGTAAGTCTTCTTGGAATATTTATATGGTATCAGCGAGAACATTAAAACCTTCTTAGAACCACAACCACAAAGCAGCATTACTGGCTACCCTAACCTGCCCAGAACTCTAGCGGGTCTCAGATCAGTTGGAAATGTCATCAGAAGAAGCTATTTCACAGAAGGAACTATTAACACTTCCCTTTGTTTAACGCTTTCCCTCTGTTTTATGTTTAGCCATAGAAAAATAGAAAAAAATAATCTGGGCAATCATTTCAACTAAATTCTTTTTTTATATATATTAAAACAACTTTTCATACACAAGAAAGGATATTTCTAGACCATGATACCATTCTGTGTGACAGACCCCACTGGAACTGTTCCTAAAGCAGTGTAGAGAGAAGAAGCATTATACTGTCCAGAGAATCTTCTTCCAATTTTGGAATAAAATATGTTTATTTAGCCTAATCGATCTCTATGAACTGTTGAGGACAAGTTGATTTCTACAGTGCTATTAAGATATTGATATAGTAATTATTTCTTGAGATATATGATTTGTGAAATAGTAGATCTGAAAATGCTAGCTGAGAAGGCAAGGTTGAGCTTACTTAAGAAATACAGTTAACACACAGCATATTGCTTCTACAATATAGAAGAACATCAGTTAAAACATGGGAAACAAGTATGGCAATGCTTATATTGTCTGCTTAATAAAAGGATGAAGAAAGGAGTGTTTAAAAAAAACTACATCCAAAATAAAGGGAGACCACTAATAAATTAAAAAATAATTTGCTTGTATTAGCACATCATTTCAGTAGTTTAAAGTAATACAATGGACTTCCTCATAGAAAATGGCTTAGTTAAATTCCAGCAGTGTATCACTATCCTGTCTTTTGGTAACTTTCATCCAAATGAATCTTTAACCCTTTATCTTAACAGAATGAGAGAGACTTCATCCATTCTTAAACATTTGTGGTAGTTTAGGATTTCTTAAGGAACAGTGAATTCTTATTCAAGGTGGACCAGCATACTCCAAGCAAACTACTTTTTTCAGGAACTGGGGGACAGGATTTTCACTAAGCTGCAGGAGCTACTCTGGGGACAGTGCCTGATGCCAAAAGTATGGAGGTGCCTTTGGGTACTGTTAGGAAGTCTCCTCTGTCAAGCAAAACAAGGTACCTGAAACCAATTTATGCTGAGAATATGTACCCTCTTTATGCTCAGCCAGCCCCAGTTTCCTTCTCCAGAACTGCATATCCTATTCTCTCACTGGAGTCATCAGATCAGATTCATCCAGATTAGAAATATGTATATCTGAGCTAGGTTACTCCACCCACTGGCAGCAGCTCATTTTAAGAGTTTAAAAGGGATGATATGTATTGTGCCTAAGAAAGCCTATACAGGGAGCAGCACACAGTGGCTGACATAGATGCAGACATCTGAAATGGGGACCGATGAATTCAGCCTGCTCCTTTCCTTGCCTCTAGTGGCAGTCCTGTGGGCTGGCGTTTGCTCAGTCACCTGTGAACCTGACACACGTGGGAGCAGTGATGGAGGACAGTGTTCTCATTCATGCTATGGGGATGCGGCGTGCCCTCTCTGGCAAACCTGCGATGCCTAAGTATGGTCTCTGGAGAAATTCACCATGAAAACCAAGGGAGATTATACTGCCTATGTGCAAGGAACGATTTTGCAGAGGCCTGTAACAGATTTTCCCATGAGTAGCAAAGGTCATATTCTGACTCTAAATTGCCTTTTCTTACCCATTCCTCCTCAGTGTAATTTCAAATCCTAACTTCAGAGCACCAGACAGCAAGRGTCATTCAAAGAAAAGATCCCAGATTTTTTTTTTTAAACATGGAATAAATAACTCATTTTCCCTAGGCTTTCTTGGAAATGGCTGAACCTTCTCAGCCAAAACTTTCCAAAAAGTTCAGTCTGAGGCACAGCCAGGATATAAAATACTACCCTGAAGAAGTGTTACAGTTCAGAAAATCATAAGGGGCTGAAAAATGGGGGTTAGAACTGGCATATTAAAAGTATGGGTGATTCTATTAGTCTCAATAATATATAATTTACATAATATCCAGGAAATATTTTAAGTCACAAGGACAAGTTAACTAAGTATCAGCTAATTAAAGCAAGCTAACTGAGGTCCAAGTGTTTTTCTATTTGGAAACTTTCTACTGATACTCAGCAGTTCATCTGTTTATGCGAATATAAAACAATAAGGTAAGTTTTGCTGGTGTTAAGGTCTTTGTCACCCATTTGCTTTCCACTGAATGTTTCAGAATATATTCTATCACCCTCAACCTGAGAGGTAGCTGGGTTTTCAGTGTTTCCAGCTTGCAGATGTTACTGAAGCCAAACTTGTATGGAAAACATTCACAGTGAACAATGGCATTAGCAACTGCAGTGTTTGCCTGATGGTCAGAGAAGCACTTAAGGAAAAATAAGTCAAAGCATAGATACATATTTACATACATGCATGTATGCTAGAGAGAGAGGGATTCTATGTATATGTGCAGTGCATACTTGCTGCATTATTCAGTGAAGATTCCAGCTGCTGGAACTGCAAATGCTCTAGGAAAAGCTGTCAAAACAAGGATTACGGCTTTGTCACAGTGTTGTACCAAAACTACAATAAATTGAACATCCATGAAAATGCTAGTGAAAACTATTACTGGGTAAAAAGCTTGCCATACAGCAACTCAATATGCTACCTAATATAAAGCACTTAAAATACATATAGTATATTACAAATAAAGTCTCAAAACATGATACATACTATAATGGAAACTTTATAATGATAGTATTTGCATCAGTTTCATTGCACCTTTTCAGCTTTTTTTGGATAAGTAGATTTTTCTATGTATTTATGTCATATAGAAATTTCTATAACCCATGTATGATTTCAATGCCATATAAGTACAAGAGAAATTTGTAATCAAACCTTTGCGATTTAATTTTAACACTTTTTTGCAGAGAGAGTGGGCCTCAAAGGAATCTGGATAATGTATGACCAGATATACTTTTAATAAATAAAATCTCTGCAGTTGTGGGCAAACCCCAGTATTTAAATCCAGTAATCGCAATTTTTGTATAACTTGCTGAATATTCTGGTCCAAAGTATCTTCTGCCATCTAGTGGGCAAAATGTCTCATAGGCTGTCTGCGGGCAAGGTTCTTCCATGCTGCTCTGAGAAGCAGAAGATAAAAAATACTTGCACTGATTGGAAAAGCAATTGTCATTGTTATGCAATTAGCAACAAAACAGGTTCACTTCTGAAACCTTCTTTAATATAAGTATTTCTCCAGAAAATTTTTCATTAATATTGGATTCTATGAATGAAGACTTTAAACATTGGATGTGTTTAATACCATATCTTTATCTCTTGAAGTACTTCAGGGTATACTTAAAGTTAAGCATATCAGGTACATACGAAAGACCAAAGTGCCATAATATCGGGCCATCTGAAGGAGGAATCCAAAGTAATATTTTCAGTTTCAAGGAAAAGCCTGAGATGTTTGCTGTCAAAATGCAAAGGACTAAAAGACAGTGTACCTATATACTGGTTAAAACCTCTTCCAAATAATGGTACAGTGCTTTCAGAAATCCTCCCAGTTGCTTGTAGATTATTACATTCAGGATGCCCAACTTAAAAAATATTTGCTCCAGTATATAGTGAGATGAGAATCTTACAACATTTAATCCAAATAAAACAAGAAGACATCGTAAGAGTACCATAGCTGCTCATTAGTTTTCCTCTTAGCTGGGCTTTAAAGGAATTTAATACCTCAYATAAACAAATCAGAACTGTCAGTCCTAAGATGCAATACATTATTGTATTTACAGACACAGCACAATCCTGACCTTGAAGTATACCTTGGAAAGCTGTGTTGGGCACTTTTGTTGGAGGAAAGTGACAAGAATCCAAGAGAGCTCCTGCAATGTTCCTCCATGTTCCCACAGTCAAGCAATAAAGGAAATTACAGCTTAAATCCATAAAGACTGTGCACAGAGAAGGGCCAACGCTAGATTCAGGAGCCCTGAATTCATGCAGAGAAGAGGTCATTCTGATCCACATCCGAATATGAAAAATCACAGTTCAGGCCTATCCAAATAGGACATTTTATCCTCATTATGCCACTGACTAGGTAGGCGTTATTCCTCTGAAATCCCTCACTGACCTCAGAACTGGGCCAAATTCTGGCCACAAGGACTCACCTTCAGGATCAAGGTGTAAGAGACCCTGGTGTCACAGTAACGGCCATTAGGAAAGGGTTTGTGTGGTGGGTTGGCCCCAGCTGTCAGCTAAGCTCCCACACAGCCRCTCACTCATCCCGCCACCAGTGGGACCAGGGAGAAAATAGGACAAACAGGAGTGAGAAAGCTCAGGGGTTGAGATGAAGACAGGGAGATCACCAAGCACTGTCATGGGCAAGACAGACTCAACCTGGGGAACTTAATTTATTGTCAATTAAAACAAACATTTAATTACTGATCCAGGTATTGGGAAACAAAAAAGACAAACATCAAAGCACTTAGGGAAAAAAGCACCCCTCCTCCTTTCCCAGGCTCAGCTTCACTTCAGGCACCTCTCCTCCCCCACATCTGGTCTCCAGTCACTTCTCCTCCTTCTTTGTTCTTGCCACAGGTCACACTCAGTCCCTTTGGTGAGGTGATGGGTGGCACAGGGGGTGGGGGTCAGTGCATAGTGGTTCCTCTCTGCCGCTCCTTCCTTCTTTCACCTTTCCTGTGCTCCAGCGTGTGTCCTCCATGGGCTGTAGTCCCTCTGGGGGTGTGCCTGCTCTGCCATGGAGCACCTCCTACTCCTCTGACCTTGCTGTTCCCTCTGTTGTTCCTTCCTCGGGTCCCTCCTCCTCTCTCCCCCTCTCTCGCTTCCCTTGTGTGTCCCCCAGTGTTTTTGCCCTTTCYTAAATAYATTTCCCCMGARGCKCCACCACCTTGGCTGCGGGGCTCAGCYGTGCCCTGCGGGGGGTCGGTTGGAGCCGGCTGGAACCGGCTGTGTCCGGCACGGGGCAGCCCCGGCCTCTCCTCACAGAGGCCGCCCTGCAGCCCCCCACTGCCAGTGCCTGGGCACCTACACACCGTATAGCTTGGGGTCTAGAGGAGCTGATTAGTATTAATCTAGGTTTTAATTAGTTATTTTTTATAATATTGAACGTAGCAGTAAAGGAAATCATACATCCTACATTGGAAGATTATTTATTACAGTAAAAATAAAATTAATACTAGAATAAGGTTAACCACGCATGTGTTTGTTGCATTATGTTTTCCCTCCACAGGGTCCCTAGTAACTAAAAGCATCAGGGAAATATTTATTTACTGTTCCTGTCTGGCTCAAACCCACCTTTTTTCAAGTGATAAAATGGTCTAAGCATTTACACTAAATCTAGCAAACAAATGTAAAAATAACAACAACAGAATCAAATACTCTCACKGAACTAATTTCTACTGGGTGATAAAATATCTCTGTCTTGGGTATGAAGGCAGTATCCTGCCCTCTCCTCTGTGGCCATCTTGTGAACTCTCTCTAATCCTGAAACAGAGACAAGAAAAACACCTGAAAATCCCATTTCTGAACTTTTGCCTGTACGTCCCTGTATACGCCACAGCTGTTCCTTCCAGGCGCAATCCTGTTTCAGGTGGCCAGGCAGGGCTGGGGGGCAAGCGGATTCACTGGAGGCACACCAGAAGATGACTTTGGTTAACATCGAAAGCTAGCAGTTAACGTTCAGATGAGGCTTAGCCAACTGCCCTGCATGCCAAACGGAAAGAAGAGATGAAACAAACTGTTCTATATTCACATCTGAACCTCACATCGTATCTTTCTCCTAACAGAAAATGAGCAGGAGAGAAAGGAAGGGACAGCCGAAGTTGCATTAGCTTAGGTCTCAAAGCTGCCGTCCTCTCGAGTCACACAGGAAGGTACGCTTTACACTAAGGAGCTTCTCAAGCAATTTACAGTTACTGTCATTTACAGATGTAACATTATAGAAAACACCCAATTTGTTAGTGGAGCTCAAACCTACAGGCTTGTTCAGAGCATACTTGCAGCCAAAGGTCAGCACAGAAATATTTGGGAGATTCATCTGGCATGTGAATACCTGCTACAGCTGGTACAGCTCATGCTTGATTTAGAGCAGAGCCTCAACTGCCCATCTTCCACATCCACAGTGAGTGTTTACTACTATTTGCTATTTTTCACTGGCTGAAAAAAACTGGACATTAGCTACCTAAGCAGCTGGCCTGAATTAGGATTTTAACTCCAGAAGAAGAAATATAGATGAGGAGAGATCTAGATCTGGCACAAGCACAGCAGATTAGGAACAGCACTGCAATATTAAAGTTCTTTAAAAATACAGACCAAGATGAATTTGCAGCTAACTCTACTAGTGAAACACAAAAGGGAATCCAAGTTTAGCTTTAAGCCTGCAGAAAAATTAGTATTCTTTTATTTTTAATATTATCATCAGACTCATCAAGAGTTTTATTTGGTTGAAAATCCAAACACAAATGAACTGTACTACCTTGCCATTCAAGGCTGATTACAAATCTTCAACAGAGATGCACAAATAGCCACTATTAACAGATAACATAATGAAGCGAGCAGGTTAAAAATATTTTTCCCCCTGAAACCTATGTAGGAACAAAATAATAACAACAACAACAAAAAAAAAAGGCTGAAAAGAATAAAAACAACTAGTTTATTCCAAGATCTGGAAGTTTTTTCAATTTATGCAACAAGATTCTGGATGGACATCTCATTTCAATTTTCTATGCCTCTGAGACAATTGTTAAATGTAGGTGTTGCAACCATGCCTGATGTGTTGTAAAGCTTCATAAGATAAGACTTTTAAAATGTATTAAAATTGACCCACAAGAAAAGGGTGGAAACAGAAATCGAGACTTCATGGCTTCCAGCCTTAGCCTCTTCCCAGACAAAAAGGTGAGAAAAACAGTGAGAACAGTGAGAAAACAAAATGCATCAGTTTGTCCCTTGATTAACTTGCTATGATTGCATGGGTATATTGGAAAAACACAGATTGCTGTCTTATTTAAAAATTATAATGTGATCATAGAATTAGAGATAATGTTGCAAATCATCCTGATGAGGAAGCAGAAATAAAGGTCTATACTTGATCTTAAAACTGACATTTTTCCTGATTCTTTTGCCTAATCAGACAGCGTYAACTTTTTCTTACTTACATTTATAATTAAACAAGTCTCTAATTTGTTGCATGTTTTTGTCCTTATTTTCCTGACTCATCAGCAATCAGGTGCAAAGCATAGTTTAGTAGGGATAAGATAAAGCTGTCATAGTGAGATGGGGATCTAGGGAGTCTTCCTTCTTTCATTAGGAGGTGCAAACATTCACTGTCTTCCCACACTTGTGCAACCATATATTTATATCCTCATACAAAACAGGGACTAGCTTCCCTTGAAGTATCAATTATCCCAAAACAGAATGTAGAAAAATCAAAGCAACTCTAGCTTTCTGCAGCATGTGCCAAAACATTTCTCTGTGTTGAAAATTACTGTCTTTTTAAGGGTCAGCTTTCTACTCTGAGTTTCAACCTGACTGCAGTGAGCAAGTTCAGGATGAAAAATGGGAAGAGTTTTAAAATGCAATTCACCAGAAGTTTACTTTAGACAATATTTTTTTGTAAAGGGACTGCAAGAACTATTTGTAGTTTTTTATTTGTTCAGTGCTTACTCTAGCATAYGTGTAATAAATAGTAATAACCACTCTAAGCAATAGCATAGACTGACCTTTAAGCTCCACAAGAGTCATACTGAATAAGAGCTGGTCATAACTGTATTTTTAATTACATTCCTTTTTAATTACCATTTAATCAAACAAATGTCTTTTATAATACTGCCCACATCCTCTTAAGCAATCAGTGTGGTTTTTTTATATACAACCTTACCAAAAAGGTCACAAGAAAAGTAAGCCATTAAGTTATCACAGATAAGCCTGGAAGTAATTATGTAAAGCCAAACAAATCCTGACAGAGGAATTAAACAAATCAAAATTCATTGTTAGAAGGACTAAAGACTGACCCAGTAACCTCATGTGTTTGTTCCTCAGATTCCATGAGAAGAGAAAAAGAGGTCCTCAGAAACCCAAGATAAGAAAGATTAGTATTAAACATGTTTATTAGCATGGCAGTCCTTCATGACCAAGGAGAGTTGGACCCCGTTGTACTACACACTGTAGAGGCACAGGGCAGCAAGTATACTGCCATTGTCAGAAGGTCACTCTATTCGTTTACCTAAAATTTACCCAAACTAGAAATCATTTCTTAAAAAAAAAGGCAACTTTTCAAAACTTCATTAGAATAATTTAAAAAATTCTTTACATGGAAATTCAGAACCAGTCCTAAAATTAAGTTTGAAATAGGGACTGCTCTATTTCTCATCAGACTGGATATAATTGGGGGTGGGGGGTGGACTGGGTTGTGGGGGGTGGTATGATTTTTTGTTTGTTTTTAAGACATTTTAGATTTTTATTTACACTTCAGAAAAATGTATGCATTTATGCAAGCCTTTTTTTTTTTTCTTTTTTTTTTTTCAGATTGCCTGTATTTTTAGCAGGAAAATCATTGTATGATGCCTACCATGTGACAAATGTAATATTTGAGGAGCCAGTTTTACTAGCTTTCATAATACCATGATCACCCTTGATCAACCTTTATGGAAGAGCCGAAGACATATTCTAAAGGGCTAATACAAACACAGAGTTGCTTATCATGAGACCAAATGAAAGTAACTACTCAAAATCTGGTGTTAACCACACTTTTTTTGGACACAGATGCAATTTAATCAAACTAGACATTAGGAATCAGATCTTCACTTAATTTAAACCAGTGAAACATCCCCTAAAATCTATAAAATCTGGGATGAAGAGCTGCCCCTCTATTTTTAAACTTCCCTTTGCACAAGGTACAACCAGTAAGGATACTGCACCTCCGTGCAGTGCCTATCTTATTAATACAAGCACAATTTATTTTTGTAGGATTATGTTCACTTTCCTCTCAGCCTAGAGATAAAACAAGAGAGATACTTCAGTTACACAAGGAACCAATAGCCCCTAAAYGTAACTAGTCTCTGTAGTGATGTAAATGTATTATTTCCATTGCATGAACTTACAAAGGTTCAGAAAACCTTTACAACACACTTGCATTGAAAGGTACAATAGGTTTTAGTTCATTGAGTTCAATGGGTTGATTCCAGGAAGTTAGTTTCAAATGATGGAAGATTTTCTGCTCAAGGACATTAGATTTTAAATAGTAAAGACAAAGAAATTCAAAATTTTGTACACCAGATGGCAATGTATTCTTAAAAATGGCTGAATGAACTGTTTCATGGAGATCATCAGATCATTGCTGCTTATTTCCAAGTAGTTTATCTATAGGACTGTACTGATTAATGTCACTGGAAATGAGACCAACCCAGAAGACATTGATCTAATTGCTCTGATGAGCAGATCTGACTCTCCACCTGAAACTCTCAGCAGAGACCTTCTTTTCAACAGGGTAGAATTTCAACTTCCTTTTTTAAAGGGCAATTTTTAGTATAATATACTCCAATTGCTTAAGTTGAAATTTCAGATTTATACGAGCAGTTGTATTGTAGGCACTTTTTTATTTGATAATTTCTAAAACAGTTTAATGAAAAAGGATGAACAAACCAAAAAGCTGTAGTAAACCAGCATTAGTGTTCAGCTGCAAGTCAGCAGGTCTACAGGGGTTCATCTGACAACATTCAACCTTGTACTAAGTCTTGTCATCCCTAAAATGTTGTCAAAGAAAGGTGCCTAGCAACATTCAACAGAAGAAGAGGTCAAGGCATATGTGAAACACTAAAAATCTCATTTTGTGTAAAAAAAGAAAAAAATCTTAAATGTATTTCTTAGATTTTTTCTTCTCAGCAGTAACATAGCTAACAGCTAAGCCACACTGGCACGAGCTTTGCGTGGTGATTCTGTGTTTTACAATCCTAGAAATAGAGGCTTAAACCTAAAACTCATATAAGTATTTAGCATACCACCATAATAATTAAAATTGTTTCTCACAGAAATTCCTTTCTTCATCTCCATGCAGTGAATTGTTTTTAGCTTTTTTCTTCCAGTGGGGAAGAAAACTGAAATGAGTATTCAAACATAGTAATGAGAACCACACCGTTCCCCATGGAGAGAAATCCAAAAAAATGTTTGTTCCAGCAACTGAAGTTTCACCATCTCCAGACACAAACATTCATTTACAGTTTGTGCTGGTTTTGGCTGGGATAGAGTTAATTTTCTTCATAGCAGCTAGTATGGGGCTGTGTTTTGGATTTGTGCTGGAAACAGTGTTGATAACACAGGGATGTTTTCGTTACTGCTGAGCAGTGCTTACACAGAGTCAAGGCCTTTTCTGCTTCTCACCCSACCCCACCAGYGAGGAGGCTGGGGATGCACGAGCAGTTGGGAAGGGACACAGCCAGGACAGCTGACCCCAGCTGACCAAAGGGATATTCCATACCATATGATGTCATGCTCAGCATATAAAGCTGGGGGAAGAAGAAGGAAGGGGGGACGTTAGGAGTGATGGCGTTTGTCTTCCCAAGTAACTGCTATGTGTGATGGAGCCCTGCTTTCCTGGAGATGGCTGAACACCTGCCTGCTGATGGGAAGGAGTGAATGAATTCCTTGCTTTGCTTTGCTTGCGTGCGCGGCTTTTGCTTGACTTATTAAGCTGTCTTTATCTCAACCCATGAGGTTTTTTTTTTTTCACTTTTAGTCTTCTTTTTTTTTTACTTTTACTCTTCTGGGATTCTCTCCCCCATCCCACCAGGGGGGAGTGAGTGAGCGGCTGTGTGGTGCTTAGTTGCCGGCTGGGGTTAAACCATGACACAGTTCATGATCTTTGTCTCCCAGTAGCAGGGACTTATGTGTCATCAGATATTCAGTATGGATCCAAGCTTTCTTTTAGGGTCTTGGTCAGATCTCAGCTTTCTACAGCGATGTCTGGGAAACTTCCTGATCGTCTCTTCCAAAGGTCCCATCTTAGTCACCCAGCTGGAAGCCAGTATTAATCCTGTTTATCACAACAGCTCTTTTTCAGTGCAATTGCAGGTTCCTGTCTTTCACCACCTTTTATCAGCTCCATCCAGCTAGAGCACAGCCCTGCTTGCCACAGATTTGCAGCTTGTTCTTATATCTAAGAGTGTATATTTACCTCTTTTCCAAAACCCCTGAGAAATATGTATAACCTGAAAGTAGATAGTCATGGCTGTTGGGGGGTGAAATTTTATGTAGTTAAATCCACTGCAGAGAACTGTGAACCTTTCACTCACTTGGAAGATCATACAATGAACAATCCCCAAAAACAAGTTCAGAAAATTAAAATCTCACCAGCAACTGAAGTGCTCGGCTATTAGCACTTGGTTTGAAAATGTCTAAATATATAAAAGACAAGCTATATGATTAACTGATGTTGTTGATTCAGTGGCTGACCTCCTCCCCACAGCTGTACATAGAGAGATGTGTACACAGCCTGTTTTGGGTCACTCCCCATTTTGTTGCAGAGTTTTGTTCTCCAGGTTGCCCACGCTGTTTACAAGCTATGTTGCTCCTGACATGACTTTATCTGCTGATAGAGTACCAGTCAGTCTAGGGATGCTGTAACAGATTGCATGGGTGGGACCCCAACAGTTCTTTCTATCTCTGCGTGAAATAGTTTTAGGTCATGTGAAACTAGCCTTCAACAAATAAAATAATAGTCAAAAAATCTGCTAAGAATTACAAGGTACCTTTCAAAATATATCAGGTACCCTTCAAATGTAATACTTTTGAGATTAATCTAAGTCAGGATTCATTATGTCTTTAAACTCATCTTCCTCTCAGAAGTAGTCCATTCCAGGAGTAAGATACCAGGAACTATTGTTAAGGTCATGATGTACCTCCCTCAAGTCATGACACATTTGTAGGAGCAACAGGTTACAAAAAAAATAACACATACCTTTAAAATGAAAAGCTATGTACAAAGATATCCACTATTTAAAAACAAAACAACAACAAAAAAAACAAACCCCCAAGCAAAACCTYGTATTTTCAAAAGCGTGTTCATTTTCCTCCATTTTTAGCATATATTAACAGACGTCATATTTTTTTCTTAGTTTCTCCCTCAAGAAATCACTCTCGATTATTAAAAAATTGGGCTCAGAAAGTGAGCCGTATGGGATGCCATCTCAGTTTTGCTAATGCATGTGCTGATTCTTCCTGCTTACTTTGGTCAATAAACAAATAACTTTGGGTTTCATTGATATGAGGAATTATGTCTTACAATTATTGGCCTAAAAATGCATTTATGAAATAAATTTTATGTGCCTGGACAGTGGAAACTACATATTGTTTTCAGCTATTGTATACATATGTTGTCCATATGGCTAGAAGTTTTAAGCCTGTCCTGAACGCTTACAAATATTTTCCAATAAATCCTCCATGTTATTCATCCTCCCTACTCTTCCTAATACAGGGATTTCTTGATTTTTATTTAAAAGCTAAATATTTTTAAAGTGTCAGTTATACATACCATTTCCTCTATGCTGCAATATTTTTAAGGGATTTTTGATACATTTTTGTCTTTAGATGTGCAATCAAAACTCTACCAAGCCCCAAGGGGAGTCCAGCTTCTGTTTTCACAGAATAACAAGTTCAATTGTTCATAGATTTGATTTTAACGGGACGATATGCATTGTAATATTTACTTATCATCTAGGTTATTTTCCAAACAGGGAAATAAACATCTATTAACAGAAATTGAAAAAATAAGGTACATGCAGTGAGCATTGTGTGCAAATTCAATGCAATTCCACTGATTGTGAAGGACATACAAAGAGTCTAGGTCAAAGAAATAAAAGCTGTGACTATTTTTAACCCTGCTCCAATTCCTTTGTCCTTATATACTTGTAGCAGTCCAAAATAAAATTTGACCACTTACATAAAAGAGCCAGAGTCCAAACCAATGATATTTTCCTCCCATTTTGCAACATTTTTGACCTGATAACTTTTTTCATCTAGCCCTAACAAGCATAGCCAATGCTACAGGTATATTGAGATGAAAATATTGTATAACACGCAGTATATTTTGGTTATGCCTACACTTGCAGCTATAGCTGGGACATTCCTGAGTCTTAACCTAACCCACTCAGGTACTCATTACAGTCCAACCATAAAGACAGGGAGCTTAACTTAGACAGCAAAAACGGGCTGGGAACCTGCTTAAAAATGTTGGCAGCTGATTCATACTGCCATTGCTGCTGTGACTAAGGCTGTCACCAGTACCCAAGCCAATTAGTCTAAGCAAGCTCAGCTGTGCCTGCACAGATAGGGTCACATTTTAATTGCATGAGGATTTTTTAATAGTTCGACCATCCATTTTAAAAGTACTGGGGAATAACTGAAGAAACAGCTGAATGAAATTCAGAAAGCTAAGGTTGACAGGTTTATACTTGTTATAGTGTTTCTCCTTTTTGAATTTCACTCTTTATTCTCAGGCCTCCTCCATTTAGCTCTTGCAAGTGAGTAGGCTTTGCCAAAAATAGCACAATACTCTGGCAAACTAACTTGTGGGTTGCCATTATTAAAGTGGGTCATGGCTCAGGTAACCTCCATTTGTGAATAACCAATGCAGAGTATCATAAAGTAGCCTGATTTTCAGAAATTTTGTGCAGTTACCCACTCCTCCCACTGCAATTCAATCTTTTTAAGGATCTGAAATTGGTTATGAAAGGTTATTAGTCACTCTTGAGAATATGGGCCTTTTGTACCAGGTCCTCCCACATGGAGACTCTGTAGAAGAGGTAGAACTTGCCCCTTCAGAACCTGCCCATATCTTCATTTTATAGTAGACGGTAATTAGGTAATTAGTTTGTACCAAAGAAATTACCATCATCTGCAATTTACCTCAGCTTATGGTGATCAGATAGAGTCTGCAAAAAGAGAAAACATTTTATTATTAAAATACATGATTTTAACACTAGAGTGAAATTGTTTACCATGAGGTAAATGAATAGACCTATGTGTGCAATGCCAATTCTGGAAATGGTACTCAGCAAATTCCATTTAGATCAAAAAATGTAACATTTCCTAACTAAGTAACAAGGTTTTATTTATTTCAGAAATCAGATATTCCAGAAAGATGACGTGATATATTTAACACTAAAAAAAACTGTTACTTGCCCAGTAAATTTTAGGAAATTATTTGAGAACTATGTTGTACCACACTGTGAGTTGTAGTTCACCTATCCTGATTCCCATGACCACTGTGTTTTAAAGATTTGTAAGCACAGTTCTAGAGCCTCTGGTGCAAGCCAGGCTGTAAACAACTGACTTTATTGCTGAATGTTTTACCAACAAGAAAATTGCTAGTGTCCTTTGAAGCAAAAGAAGAAAACATTTCACTGGAAATGATTTTGCATGTGAAATTTAAGTTAAATGGTACTGACTGAAGTTACTGCACTCTGACCTCCTAGGTTTGCATAAATCATGGCAGTATGTTCAAGTGCTTGAAAAACATCTAGAATGAAGCGAAATTCCTCGTTAACTGAATCCCACAGTCCATATGAATGTTGTAATTTCCCTCCCTTTCATTTCTACACTATTCTGAATTCCCTTAGCACCTGCAAAAGAGTTCACAACACTTCCCTGAAGTGAGACCTGCAGGGAGGAAACTCGCGCCACCAAACTTTGAGCAAATAGCTTTGTTTTGCTAACATCTGTATATAGCTAATAGAGAGAAACAGGCCCCTCCCAAGGGTAATTCTGAATAGGAGCAATGGATTACCTCCTATAGTAGTGTCTCCCTCTGGCATAGGAGTCGAATTTAATTTAAGCTTCTCTTTGAATACCTTCCTTTCTCTTTTGGTTTCCTATACATGGGAATACAGAGAGACTGTCCTCTAACCTAGGTATCTGAGTTAGACACCTACAATTTGACAACACGGAATAAGCCATATATCCCTCCCCAAAAGATATTCTAGTAATATAGACTATATGTTGCATTTTCATGGCTTCAGCTCAAGACGCTTTCACTGGTTAGGGATATTATGACATTCTTTGTCACCACCATGTAAAGCAATAGGTCATTTTCCTTTACAAGTAAAATAAAGTGTTCCTTTGGTCACCTTTTGTCTTTATTAATTGTTAAATAAATGTTCAATTTAATGAAAAGTGAAAGAGGAGATCACATTATACTGCAGTCAGGTATGTCCCTATAACAATTTCATTCTAGTCTTCAAAACCCAGGTGAAAAGAGTGACCTTCATCTACTTCTACAATAACATTAGTTCTTGAATCTTCCTCTTAAAAATGTGTAGGATTGCTCTCGAAATGTAAGCTCAAACAACAAACAACTTAATATAATTCAAAATTAACTCAATGTAGTACAGAAAAAAAACCCAAACCCCTCTATTTGTCCTAATCTTCTTTTAGGACATTGCTGACATGAGTAAGAGGATCTAGCTGGTCAGAATTTTTCCTACCTTTCAGGCACTGATTTCTTTATTAATGTTGGGTTACAGTTCCCTGTATCCTTATTTTGCTGCATAAGTAAAAAGCCTAAGTTCTAAGCAATTAGYAATTCCAATTAAATCAGCATATCTGGTAAAGATTTTATTACCAAATAAAATATCTTTAGTAACAAAAGTATTGATCCTGATGCTCAGGGGCATAGTTTGATAATGACATCACACAACGCAGCAGCTAGTTTTGAGCTCTTGGCCAGAAAAAAATGACCCTGAAGTCTGTGGCACATTAAGTACATCATGTGGGTCAGAAAACAACATTTCTATGTTGCAAACACAAGTGTTTAGTGCATAATATATTAACTGTACATTGTTAAACACAGCAATGGAAACTTGCATCTAACCACGTATGATAAATTAGAGTTTATATTTCAGTTCATTTGCAAAGTAAGGGAAGAGGAAGAGCCTACAATAAACACTTGTCCACTTTGTTAAACATCATCAATAAATGACCCAGCAGTGCAGTTCCTATTTAAGGATATAATGTTCTTACATATAGTCTCATGACAGAACAAAGTCAAATAAACTTGGGGCTACTACACACTTCTCTTGTCTCCTGTCACTCTTCTCACTGATGTCCACATATAACCACATTGGCCTACTGCTGGGAACACCTATTGTCCGGGGTGCGATTGCTTCCCAGCGCAGTACAGAAATCAGTGTTATCACTCAGCAGAGAATGCACTTTGCCCATAACAAGTATTTAAGAACCAACAAAAGGAAGTACTTTTTCACACAACACRTAATTACATTTTGGAACTCATTGCCACAGGATGTTGTTAAGGCCAAAAGCATAAACTGAGTTAAAGAAGAGACTAGACAAATTCATGGAGAAAGGGTCCACCAGTGGCTATTAAAATATGATGGTCCAGATGCTGCCTCTAGCTCAGGAAATCTCTAAGCCATTGATTGCCAAAAGCTGAGGAGAGAGGAAGGGACATATAACAGCAAGATAAGGCTCAGTACTGGTGTGTTATTCTTTTGTCTGGATACTTACGAAAAAAAAATAATCAGTTTTACATGGTATACTGTCAGTCCTACCCAAAAACTTTTGATCTCAAGGTAACCAAAAGTTAATCAGTTTTGGCAAAGAGCTCAGGAAATTGGTGGAAATAGGCAGATCAACAGAAGACAGATTTTTTTTTTAATGCCCCAAAGCTGGGGCTCAGCTCAGCTTTTATTAAATATCTACCCAAGCCACAAATATGTAGGAGATCCAACTGCATTGGAACTCTGTTCAGAGAGCTATGTGCTATTATAATTTATAAATACTGCATAACCTATTAAAATAATTGCAACTGAATGAAAGCTGTAGTAAAGCATATAGCGAATACTTAACACTCAACGCAGACTTAAGGTCACATAAAAAACCTAAATAATCCAAAACCCAGAGTCAATCCAGCTGCTGAAACGCAATCAATACATGCCATGAAATAAAGCAAGGAGAAAAAACACCCTTAAAACCAATAAGAGACAAAGTTGTTTACATTTGATAGTCAAAATGTACATTTTGCATTACCATTCATTTCCAATCTCATGCCATAAAGTCACATCTGCACCAAATGTTCTACTCCCTCTCTTTGAACTCCTTTAAAATGTTTCCTTGGTCTTTTTAAAGGAGTGTAAAAATGGACTCAGACAACTAATTCAAGATCTGTTTTGTTTCTTGCCAAGATTTCCTTCCAGATTATTAAGAGGGCCTCAAAATTTAGCTAAACAAAATAATAGTGTTGGAAAAAATATTAGTGATTCATTTGAAAAAAACATGCTTCTTGGCAAAAAGGAAAAGAAACTAATAGGAGACAAAGGCAATAACTGAAGTACTTCCTTACAGAAATAAGCATGCATGAATGTCAATACTGATTCCTTATAGTCAACACACATGATATGAAATTGTATTAACTCTTTGTGTGTTGTATGGTATATATGGCAGACCACTACAGACAAAACCATTTGAAAAAGTCAATGCTGGTTCATGACTTAACCTTTTATCCAGCAAAATATCTTCATGGCATTCCTGAGAGAGCTAGAAAGTCTATAAAAGATAGAAATAAAAATCTGTCTTGTTAGAAGTTATTGCCCATTGGGGAAACTCTAAACCTGAACACGAAGCATGAGTATAGAAAGACTACAATGCTTGGCCAGAAAAAAACCATGCCTATGGGATTGCTTTTTGGATTGGCTCTGACTTCAGTATATTTATTTCTGAATATGAAAATTTCTAACCAGTCCAAACCCACAATTTCATCTTTTAATATTACATCAGAAGTGTTTTATATACCGCCCAACTTACAGTACGTTATAAATGGAAATAAATCAGTGAGAAAGCCCTGAAGACCAAACTTATTACCAATGGCTCAATCCTAAAGCTTTTGCTTGTAGTCTCACTGAGTTCAATAAGACAGTTCATGTGTTTAAGTGTGAAGGCTCAGAACACCCTGGGGAAAATGAAGAATGGATAATTGTTTCTAACATATCATTTACATGTTGTGAGCTATTCCCAGTTAGCCACAGGGAAGTCTTCACTAATTCATGGCTTCAGACACAGAGAGGTGAGGAGTCCAGATACTAACCTGGCATTCAGGGAATACAGAATGCTAAGACTTGCTTGAAATAGTAAATTTTTAAATATTTTTACAAAATAATGAAAAGTACATCTGCAATTGTCTATGTCAAACAATCAATTTGTCAATACAAAGTAAACTCTTGTAGTGCAAATGCAGTACTGAAACTATTTTAGGAAAATAACCATTCCAGTGCCTGGAGGGGTCAGTGAGTGTATCACTGTGTGTGCACACGGCAGATGGCTGCAGTCTYGTACCAGTACCAGCTCCCTCGCACTTCTACACTGCAAAGCTTACATCCCCGCCCAACTCAGTTAGAAGGAAATATTTGATTAAACCTCGAGTCCATTCACTCCTTCATATTCAGCAATGGCAGTACTTAGGGAAACCACACATATGTCACTAAGATGAATATCTGCTAAGATACTCCCATATCATTTTACATTGATTTCAAAAGAACTTCTACTTAAAGTAAAAGCCCATCAATTTCCAGTCCTCTAGCAATCATATAATTGCCTGATGTAAGCCCATTGGAGTCTACTGGAGTCTTTCCAACTGCTTTAATATGTCTGGGGATGAAATATATCAACTGAAGTGACTAGGTAGTAACGCTAGGGCAGATTGCCTAGGACTCCAGATGAACTTCCCATCAGTTTCCCACAGCTTTTCTCCCCAAACAGCTCTCTGATTAGGAAATAGCAACAGCTATATTCTGCTGACTTCGGATAAGGCAATAAGGCTTATGACTATTGTGTGTACACTGTGAGTTGAAGGCTTCCTTTTGATAAGTGTTTGAAGGATAGCGGTTTAATCATTTTCCGGGGGCTTATGTTAAGATTATAGATGAAGACATGGGAATAAAATATGTAAGTCAAAAAGGAAACATGTTTTACATGATTCTGCTTCTCTAATAAGACATCTCTCTAAAATAAAGGAAAACATTTTCATTCTTTTCACTAATACAAATGGTTCAATTCACTTGTCCTCACATAGGCAGCTAGTGCCATTTGGGATATGCAGAAGTCATTGTGTGGTCTTGGAAGCGGAGGAGTATTCTTCCTTTTGGAATAAATAATGCATTTAAGATGATCAAATTCTGAACTACAAAAAAATCAGATGTCAGAGTAAAGTTTAAGTAGGTAACATTATCAAAAATAGGCAGTCTCATCATAAGTATCATTAATTTAATACTGACATTCCTGAGACATATGCTGGAGAAAAACTGAAGTACCGGCCACCTGTACTTTCCAGCATATTAGTGCTGAACCTGAAAAATAATTTCTGCTTCCCACAGCACAGGTGATTTTGTAAACTGTGTTCTAGAGAATCGAAAATTTCTCTCATTGCTGGATTTACCTGGCCAAATATTAAATTTTACCCAAATAGTCTCTGTGTTCACATAAAACAGCAGCTCAGGTAATGCCTTCAACAATTACAATACATTTTAATTGCATCTTCAAGAAATCTTCAGTTAATTACTGTGGGTCCAGTTGAGGCAAAGTCAACTAATATACAGTTTGGGTGTGAATATGTGAATAACAAGGTAAAGTCATGTCTACTAATGGGGAAAAAACGTAAATTATGAAATTTTTCAGCCTGATGGGACTCCATACAAATATTCAAGCCTATATGTATTCCTGTATGCATCTGTACACCTCTTTCAAAATTTGGCCTAATAAGATTAAATTCCATTGAATTTTAGGCTTCTAAAAGTTTATCTCCCTTTTGTAAGGAAATGTTTACTTTAAAATATTGTAATCGTTCATTTCAACTGTGCTTACATTGATTTTGTTTTCTGTTTGCATCCCAAAGATTACCTTTAAATAAATATTCCAGAATATTGATTGAAAACACTTATTAATTACAATCCCAAAGCCTCAAAATCCAATTATGTAAGATATTTTCAAAGAAACAGACCTGTAATCCTCTCAATTTAAACTGAAGCAGCTAGTATCACTGATATATATATATATGATAGTTATAACTGATAGTTAGTATAACTGATGTGTTAGTATTACATACTGTAATCATCCTTGCAAAAGCCATTGATCAACATTGATTTTGCAAAATTACTAAGTGAATATTGCACATACATCTGAGAAAACAATGTTTTGCAGGCAATTTACAAAGCAAACTGAGAGACAGTTTGTGTTAAAAAAAACTCCTGAGAAATTTCCATTGTCTTAAGTCTGTTTCTGAATTAAACTGTGCTAAGCCAAGAGGCCAGATCTTGCAAACTGTCTTAACCTGGTAGACAAGAATTAAATTATCATTTACATCTATACTACCCTTCATGATCTTTTATGTGTCCTTTGGACCAGTTGGTGTCTTCCATCTATGCTAGTAGCACCCTCTAGTGTGTACTGGCCCCAGCTCCACAGGTCCTTGTGCCTGCTCACATGCAAGTCTCTCCATCTCATTTACGCTAGGCACATCACAACTTTTACACAAACTACTTTTTATACTTGTGGGGTCTATTTTTTATTTCAGGAACTGTTCGCAGGCTGAGCTGAAAACCTCCAGTGAGAAGTCACCGCAGCAACATACCCATACGTGACAAGATTGTGGACTCCTGCAATTGCGCACCCTCCCTCAGATGTAGGCCATCGGTCAAATTGTCCAGGTCTTTTGGTGGTCTATGCGACCTCTCTCTGAGCCAGAAACACTTTCACATACAAGAGGCAAACCATTCCAAATGTTGTGTGTGAGAGAACTGCATGTTCCACTCCAAAATAGATCTCAGATGTTTTCTAGCATGTGTGCTACATTATTTCTAGATAATGTAGGAGGATCATGGAGAGATTCATACTGACAGGGTAGGTGTACAATACATATGTTTGCCCCTATAGGCACAGAACAATTTAAGATCACAGCGTGATCCTATTAAAACATCATCTCACTTTGCCAGAAAACGATTATATTGCAATGGATCCCTGAACCTTGTTAATTTCATAATGTAGAATGGAAGAAAATTACTCATCTCACTSTTTGCTTCATGGAAATAGGCAAAACCAGCTAGTACTTTTAGTTAAGCTAAACATTTTTTTCATTTTTTTTTCCATAAGCATATGCATTCATTGGCTTCAGATTCCAGTTACATAGATCCATTCAAATAGCATATAAAACTAGAAATAAAACTCATACAAATCCACCAAATTCTGGCTGAATCAAAGTAAGTTTTATATAAATATTGTCCCAAACTATAAATTACTCTAAGGTTTGAACAAAGTCCAGTTTCCAGAGTACTTAAAACTTGGCCCCAACTTGGTGGAACCTGACCAAGAATCACCAAAAGATTGGCAAAACCTAGGGAACCTGGCCTGAGAATATAACAAAAGCCAAAGCCCAGAGAGGTTCACATTGACAAAGTGTCATTGCATTTTAATGTCACTGAGACAGTGACTGCCCCCCGACATAGTTGCTTTCTTTCACAAGATTGTAACTTGTATACACCTAAATTCCATTCCTGTTAATGGAAAAGGATCACTGAATGTTATCATAAAATGTAACATTTAATCAAAACAGAGTAAAAGCATTCATATGATAAAAATAGGGTTTGCTGCAGTTAGATTATTTTGGTTATGAATGAAAGTGCCATGTTTGGAAATACAAGAAAACACAGCACATCTGGGATCTGAGTTACTTCTCTGTGCACAGCACTTTTAATAGAAGTTCTGGTTCTGTCAGTTCCCACAACTCCTTCTGCACATGCCTGTGACTGACAGCGATGCCCAAAGCAGCTGCCTGCTTCAAATCAGGTGACTCGGATGTCTTCGCTGTGTGACACAAAGCGGCTGGATGTAGAAATCTCATTTTCTGTAGGTATGAATTCTGTTAATCAGGTGCTTGCATTACTAACCTATTAATCTCTAAGCAGGTCACGAAGACATAGTGTAGCTTTAGTAGTGGCTGGGTCAGATGATTTCTAGAATATCTAGTAATTAAATGGCACTTTTTAATTCTTAGATTAGAAAAAATCATAGATAAGTACACCAATTTTAGACCAAAGAGAGGAAAGTAAAGGTGACAGAGTAATTCCAGAGTGGAAATTCAACCAGAATCTCTGAAGTTAAAGTCATACACTAGTCATGGAAATTGCCTGGTTAGGGATATGTTGAGAAAAGTATACATATAAGCAGAGACTCACTTTAAAATAGTCCAGTAGTCAGAAGGACTGGCTGGCCAGAAGTCCTGCTGATTTGGAAAAGGAATGGAGTCACAGTCATTTTAGTGTGAGTTATTATCATAAAGAGCATCATCACATTCACCTTTCCCTCATTACATATCGCACATCTTTGAACAAAGATATGAAGTCATTTTAATGCAAGAAGAGATGACATAGTCTCTTCAGTTTGGACACAGATAATGGAACGGAGATGTGCTAGAGGTCTACAAAAACATGAAATGTGGAGAAATTGAATAGAGAAGCACAGTTCACTGTTTTTCTTACTATAATAATCAGGGAGTACCCAATTTATTTACCAGGCAGAAAGTTTAAAACAAACAAAGGAAGACATTTTTCACACATAATTAAATCTCATGTGAAATTAAATTGTGGAACTCATTATCACAGGATGTTGTGGAGGTCAAAAGTCCAAAAGGTTCCAAAAGGCATTAAAAAATTTTCATGGAGAATAGATCTGTCAGAGGCTACATAGCATGATAGTCCAGATGAGACCCACAGTTCAGGAAATGCTTACAATTGCTGATTGTCATAAATGAAGAACTCATTCCAGGGAAATGCGCAGGTTAAACATACTCTATTGCTATCAAATTTATATTAAGTATCTGTTACTGGTCACTGCAAGGCACAAAATAACAGGCATGATGGACAGATGATCTGATTCAATATTGTCCTTGTTCCAGCTAGAACAGAGTTAACTTTTGGCATTACTTATGTTCTTTTCTGCTTGTTATTTGTATGAATGAAAAGTAAATACTGAGTGAGTGCCATTTTGACTTGGTGGAATCTTAAAAATAAATCAAATACYGAATAAAAGGCAATACAAGGTGCACAGTAATGATCAGATGTTCCCTGGAGCACCATGACTAGAAGAGTGAAGAGTTCCAGTTCTCCTCTTGGTTACAGTTTTCCTGTTGGTTAAGAATTCAAGACGAAAAAGCTATTTTCCTTTTATGCTCCTCGAAAGCTGCGCATTTTGAATGACCTATGTATTTCTCTGCCTAATTCCACATAATCAGTTTCCAAAAGTATTGTATGTATTTTTCGGTCTAGTAGTAAGGATTTGACAAGTTATCTGTATCATTATGGATTGCATCATCCAAATAATTTTCTTTAAAAGCAAATTTTCCTCAAAGATCCTGATGACATTTATGAAATACTGACGTGTGTTGGAGAGCGCCAAAAAACTGAAGAAACAGACTTTGCTGCATATTGCCGTTATTGCAGGGAGCGTTTCAACTGCAAAGCAGTATATTTATAATTACATGTTTAAAAAAGGCAGTATACGTGAACTTAGAGCACATCATGTTAAAATACAGCCCAAGGCTATAATAATGTGTCTTAGTAAGGAAATTTCCAGTTCTCCTTACCATGTTTACAGAAAGAAGTGTTATGTTTTAATATTAGGCAGAAAAGTAGGTTTCCATAGGCAATGACCACAGCAACAAGTAACAAGATGCATTTTGGTAGCCAACGCATGTGGTAGTTCTATTAGCTCGGAGTTTTCAAGTAAGAATCCCCAAAGATCAGCTGCACACGGGAGCTGCTTAATTTTGTGTCAGCTACATGTACTTTTTTCCAACTCAGCAAACTGTGCAAATAATTTGGCTAGAAATTAGATGGTTCCTGGCAATTTTAAGTGCTTGGAAGAACATATGCTAAGTAACTTTCTAGTTTGTTTTTCCTTCAAAGTATTAAAGAAAAAAAAAAAAGAAAAAAAAGGAGGAAAAGTAGCAAAGATTAGAATACATTACAATAAAATAATCTTCAGTGTAATAGCTAATAACCAATTCTGATGAGTAAGGTTATTTACAAGTTCTGAGGACTTGAATGACTATAACGGTGTTCTGAGATCACTTTTTGATTTCGATATACTTATGATATTGTCTTGTTCCTTTACGGTTAATTTGGAATATTCTATGATGGAACTACACTATGATGTAAATTCTTGCAAATTAAGTAGGATTCACTTTGGTTAATAATTAGAGATATCAGAAGAAAACCAAAGCTTTTTGCTGCCGTGTCACCAGCAAATAGTTTTACTATTAGGATGCTCGCTATTGCTTTGGACAACAGTAGCTATTAGTTTCAGAAGTAGATCTGAGTACCCACTATGTTTTCATTTGATGTCCTGATCTGACAACAGTAAAGCTAAAGTAGAAGGGAAATAACTGTACAGAATTCAATGCAACCAAAAGCATAACTAGTTCAACCAGCATCAAACATGAGCATGCTCCAAATGAGTTTGTACAAGCTCACAAAATACAGATGTTTGTAGCAGATCACATACCCCAAGGCTGTTTCAATGCACATTTTGTGGTGCACATAGGAATGTGTGGTGTGTATGGAGCCCTTCTAGTTTATTTATTACTTGCCCAGGGCTAGGCTCAGTCTAGCCCTTCCTATTTTCCTCTTCTCTCCCCTCCCTCAAGAATACCACAGCTAGAAAATTAGATTTGTGTGAAGGAACCGTGCCCTCCAACAATGCAAAAGGTCAATAAAGGGAAGTTTTCCCAATCTATTATCTCTGCTACCTCTGCCTTGATTGGTGCACTGGTGATGAGTGGTTTTATAACAATAACTCAGCTTTTCTGTTCCTATCCTTGTCTGTTGCTCCTGGGCATCTTTTCTGCTTTGGTTTCTGGTCCCTTCTACATCATGCCTTTAACATATCCAGTGTTGCAGCCTCTGGAGAGGAGAGATCTGGAGAGGAGAGGTCAATTTATAATAACCACTTGTTTGTATGTATTTCCTAATCACTATCTTGTAGGAACATACTCTAGGCTCCAATGAGCATTTCCCTCTCTGTAACCACCTAAAGAAAGCCGTGGAAAAAAGGAAAGTGAAGAGGTAGCTGCAGAGGAGTTTCCTGTCTGTCAGAACAGAACAGAAAAATGAAGATCATGGTAATATGCAAGGACAAAAATGATGCAGCCTCAATGTTTCACTGCAGGCATCTCCTTGGCAGGTCTTCCACTGCTTCTGTGAAAGCTGTGTGCAAACAGGGATTCCAATAAATATAAGCACGTACTGATCAGGATTTTTTAAAGACTGTGTCTTACATCCACTGAAAGTCAGGAAGGAAAAGAAAATAAAAAAGTCCATTACAAGAGTTGCTGTTAGTAGACCCTCTCAAGAACAGCAGGAAAGCTTGAGAAGGAAGTGGGCAGATTGAAACATGAGAAATATACATTTGCATGAGGCAGAAGAAGATCTGGAAGTGTGAACGCTCTAGGTTATCTAGGGAATCTGAAGCAACTCCACCAGGAGAGAAGGAATGCGGCTGCTCCTTGGGCAGGAAATGCTGCTTGCTTAGCCCCAGCAGCCAGCAGCCAAGGCCAATAACCGATTGCTATCTTGGTGACCAGCAAGGAATCTACCCTACTGATTTAAAAAGAAAAAATGCCCTAAGGACTCTGCTGCTTCTTTGTAGTGGTGCTTACACATTTCAGAGAGCAGTGCTTCTGGGACTCAGTGCTGAGGAAGCTGGAAGAATGGATCTGCTGACTTGTGAAGTATCAGAAAGTGCCACTGCAAAGGGCCCCAAATCTACTACAGAAAAGCTGCCAGGGCTCATCTGAATCACAGACTATTCCACCACATTACTAACCCACATACGCACTGATGATTCCTCTGGGACTAAAAGTGAGCAGATCAGAAATTACTAGAGCCAGAGGCTCAGATTATATTCTCCTCAACTCTTTCATATGCATGAAAAAGCTAGACAATGACTGACCTCTTTTGGATAATATGATGTATACACATGCTTTCAGGGATAGAAGAACAAAATAAAAGCAGCCAGCAGAGGGAAGAAGAAAATATACCCTGCCTATGTGCATACCTATTCCGGTAGCACTTTGGCTTCCTTCTCTATGCTGCAAAGAGACTGCTGCATAGAGGTGGTGTGACACCCGAGAAGAAAGGAAAGAGACTTTTTGGGTACAGTCATCTGAAACTCTTCAAGAAATTACAATCGGTGAGGGCTATTGATTAAGGTGGTATGAGAATCAGAAAAAAAAAAGGTCGCTTGCCAAGTTGCTGAATACCTTACATGGCTTCATCCTAAAGCAAAGAGTGCTAGCAAAATCTGGAAGCCTTCATACCATCAAAATTATGACCTGATTAGAATAACAGAGATTTATTGGATATAGCTTTCACAAAGATTTCACTTGTTCAGAACTAAAATTCAGTAGGAAGATGACTTAGGGGTTACCTGGAAATCATGGCTACATATATTCATGTAGGATTTAGGGTAGAGGGAAATAGTGACCACACTCCTAGTAAGGACAACAGTGGTTGTCTGTAGATACCCAAAACAGTAACAAGTGGACAAAAGCCTTTGTGTGGGCAACTAGTGTAAATATCCAAAGCACAAGACCTGGTACTAATGGGAGCTCTAAAGTAGAAAGGGCAAATTAAGACTTCTGTACTAGTAAATTAATAATTTATTAACTTTCCCAGGCAAATGAGTTAGTGACTTTCTCAGGCAGTGAGGTCAACTGGTATGGAGTTGGCCATATCTAATCTGATGAACTCTCTTAGTGTCTAAACCATGGTGTCTGCATGCTCACGGCTTAGTAAGAAAGGTCTCTGGAGTGTTTTTCACTTCTGAACTGTACCTGGAAATTATCTGGGAGAACATCAGTCATCATGCCAAGGAGTTTTCCAGCAATTCGCTGACACAAAAACATTCACTGGCAGTGCTTCACTTTCTGATACAGATTCAGCCAGAGAGAAGGATTCATCTTGCCTATTTTTAATATACCTCCAATGTAAATGCTACTTCCAACATAGTAGTCCTTAGCGTTCAAGTAGACTAAAACAGGCACTTTTAGAAAGGATTTAATCTAGTCTAATTTGGATATTTACTTTAAGATGAAAAAAATCACAGCCTATTTCTCTCTTCTGACTGGATTAAAAGTTCAGATACAAATGTCTGCAATGTTTCTGTGTACATATGGTCAGATGAATTTCACACAGAGGAGAAACTATCAAAGTGTAATGAGCAATTCTTGGATACAAAAGAGAATGACTGTTCTCTTATACTGGATTCCTAAAACAGGCAGAAGTGAGTGAAGGATGAGAAGCTAGAAAGCAATTCTTGTTAGGGTGACCATGAAGTTACCAAGTCATCATTCATTGTATTGATTTCAGACTATTCCTGCAATTTAGCAATGTCATTTTGAATTGCAGTCATGTTTTCTCCAACCTCTGCCAGTTGGCTGTCTTCCAGTGCCACATACAGGTCACACATGAAAATTTAGAAGGGCACTAGCCCCAGGGGAGGCTGCTTTCACCTTACTGATATGCCACCTTGAGAGCCAGCTACCAGCAACAGTTTTTTGACTATAGTTCTCCATACAGTTTTGTATCCACCTCACAGTCAACCATACTTCCTAATTTGTTCATGACAGTCCTATGTGGGGCAGACCAAAAGCCTACAAAAGACAAGTTATATCACAAATGCTGCTTCCTTTGTCCATTAGACTACTTGCTCTGTCCAGAAAGGATATTAATTTTGTTTGAGACAACATTTTATTGACAAGCAAAGATTTGCATTTTTTTATCAGTTTACTGTTTTCTCAGTAAATAGGCCCCACTCAAAACTACTTTTCCTTCTATGTTAACTGTAATTTCTTTGCCTCTTGCCAGTTCTCAGGGATTCCCTAGCCCTCCATGAGTTCCCTGAGAAGAGCACAATGATTCAGAAATTGCTTCACCTTGTTCCCTAAGTAAACTCTGTAGTCTCATATCATGCTATATTTATGCAAATATTTACTAACCGACCTTTCTCCTTTTGTGTCCAATATTTTTATTAACATTAATGATAAGAATTGTAATAAAGCACTTAGTTTTAGCCAAACCTTCTATTAACCTAAGTTTTCTTTTTTGTCTCTTAATAATTTTAAGTCTATTTGAATCTTCATCTTTCTGATTTTACACCTGCACATTTATGCCCCTTTTTAGAGCATAGAAATATGTCTGTTCCTGCTTTCAGTGGGATTTCTTCAATTTTCCAGTCATTGAAGAGTACTTTATATCTCTTGTATCTTACTATATTTCCATTTTTCCTCTGCATTAGAATATTATTAGGCATATCTTCAAAGCACAGCAAAAACTTCTTATATTTTGACATAAATTTGACATGCCTTAAATATATCATTTAAGGTATTTTATGCTGCACATTGAAATACAGAAGAAATATGAAGGGTTTATTGTTTAAAGATGTTCTCCAAGACACTCACAATGCATTTGAGTTGGATGATAACATTAATACTTTATAGTACATGTAGACTGTGTAACACAGAAGTCTCAAAGTACTCCATAGAGACAATCTTATTTACTATTTTCATGCTTTCAACAAGTTTATACAACTTAAAGCATGTTTTTGGGAGGAAATAGAAAAAATATGAAATTCCAAGCAGAACAGAATATGACTACGTGACTGCCAAAATCTAGGCGGAAAATCCATTAAAAGTAACTATGAAGTTTCCTGAGTAATTCATAGGACAAAAATCAAAATGCAGCTACAGAAAAATATAACAAGCACAGTGTATATTCAGCATTCTTGTAGAATAGAAAAATCCCTCTTCTCTTCCCCCAGATCTGCTTCTACTTTAACTTTATTGAGGAGAACAATTAAACAGGAGGACTCATTAAAAAAAATAAAATAAATGCCTAAAAAGGTTTGCAGGCATAATGGAGACATTTTAAACAGCAAGTTAGGATCTTAGCAAAGGAATGAAAAAAGGTAAGTATAGATAAATAACAGAAAAGGAGAAAATAAAAATATCTAAAGTAAGAAAACAGTTTAAATAACTAAATCAACATCTAACCAGAGGGGAAAAAAAAACTGTAAATGTAAAACCGTAGCAAGACAACCAAAAATCATGAATTAAAGTGTGCAGATAAGAATGATCATTGGAATGTAGGATGCCTGATTTTTCAAAGCTTCTCAGCAAAATCACTTGCTAAGCTGAAGAAAAGAAACTATCATGCACTAAGAGAAAAAGTCTTCTAGGAGATTAGTAATTTGTTAAAAGACAGAAAGCTAGGCAGAAATGAATAAGGGAAGAATCTGCTCTCAGGTCTTTCTTGCTTCTCCATGTTTTCAGAAGTTATGTGGAAAATGGAATAAATAGTGAGTTCACAGATGTTGCCAAGTTCACAGATGACACAGATGTACTCAGGATCATCAAACCTAAAACCAGCTGAATAGAGCAATAAAAAGTTCTCACTAGTATGAGTTACCAGGCAATTAAATTGCCTGAAGATGAAAGCCATTATCCAGTAAGTGAAAAATTACACATGTGGGGGAAAAAATTCCTAAGCACAAATATAGAAAGGTGTGCATGAATTTCTTATTACTCCTCAAAGACCTCATAGTTACTTTGAATTTATTTGTGAAAACATTAGCTCAAAGCTCAGCCACAGCCAAAAGCCAAATATGATTTGCAATTACTAAAATAAAAGAAAATGCATCAGAAAACAGTAAACGTAATATAGAAAACGTAAAACACTCCATCATGCCATGACATCATACCTTTCAGGATATCATACAACTAGGAAAAGCTCAGGGAAGGAGGCAATGAGGATGATACGGAAACACTCCTGTATGAAAGACCATTAAGTAGATTAGGACCTGAAAAAGATATATTTGAGGAAGGATGTGATAGTGATCTACAAAATCATGAAGAGTAGGGAAAAGTTGAGCAGTTTAACTCAGACATTTTAGAAAAGGTAAGTTCAGTGAGGAATCCATATCTGGTTTGGACAAAATTTGGAAGCTGGACAAGGGAATGAAACAGCTGGGTGAGAAATTGGACACAAGTAAAACACTCTTTGCAGTTTCCATCACAGAAATTATGTGTTTCATAGTCATACATCTCTTGTTTTGCCAAAAAAAAAAAAGAAAAAAAAGAAAATAGCAACCCCCCCAACTACTAAAACCAACTGTTACTCATTTCATGTAGATTCTGTCTCATAATTAAATTTCAAACTATTTATCTATGTAATCTCTCAGCTAGTTTTTTTGCTATGTTATTTAACAAAAGTTTTGGCTGAAGCAGAGAATAAGTCTTTGGGCCTTCTGACTGCCTTTTTTAATATCTCCCATTTGTATAAACACATGCATTTTATTTGTTTGATTGTAATGGGTTTATCTGCCTTGTTACTTTTTTTCCCCTTTTCTTTTGTATCTTTTTTCTCCAAAAGCTTTGTCTGATTTTTCAGGAATGAAAGAACATACCAGGTTGTGAACCAAAGGAAACATAACAACTTAATAGTCCTTTAGGATGGAATCGTAGTCAGGAGGAATTTTACAGGAGGACAATTATAAACCTTGGGGCAGAGGTTTTTGTCTTTTATGTGTAGAGTAATTTAGCTCATTTGGGCCCAGGTCCAGCACTGGAACTGGCCAAACCCATAACACAACTAATTGAATGCTTCAGTCGAAACCCACAATCCTGAAATCCCCCTTCCTCAGCCAGCCACTGCCTGATGCAGAGAGCAGCTCAGCCGCACCCCTTCCTTTGAAGTTACCCAAGCATTTAGACAGCAGTGATACTGCTTCTTAAAAGCAGATGTGAAGTTGATCTGGTGCCTGAATCCAAGCCCTATCTTCACCGTCCATGTGTGGGCATACCAAGAAGAAGGGTTTGGCACAAAACAGCCTTGCTGGCCCCACAGTGGGGTCTGTGCCTGGCCCAGCTACCTCCAAACATCTCAGGTGCCCCTAGGGGTGGACCATGCTCTCAGAGCTCCCCACTCTGCCCCAGGATGGGGGGCAGAAACTCCCCCCCTTGACTGCATGTGCTGTCAGTTCAAATTCTGGTTGTCTGGGAGGGAGTATGAAGGTAGCAGGCTCGGCCCAAAGGACTCGGCAGGCTCCAGGATGCAGGGCAGTAGTGGCAGAAGATGTGCCAGGTGCCCTCTGACACCAGCAAAGTGGAAAAACTCAGCACCTGGCTTATTTCTCAGCCAGGCAGGGTTCCTGAGCTAGGTTGCCCTCTGCAGGAATCCTGCCCTGATCCTCAGTCCAGGATCCCTGCTGGAGCCAGGTCTGACACTCACAATCTCCTCCAAAGTGCAGCAGCCCATCTGCAAGATGGCTGCAGCAGCATCCGTCATGGCGCAGGCGTAGGGAAAACATCTAGGAATCAGGAAGGAGTTTCAACCCTCTTGGCTTGAGGACGCTCAAGCTCCCAGCCAGAACACCAGCTTAAAGACTATTCAGGAGTGCTGTCGCTCCTTGTTTAACTCATGCCACTCTGTAAACATTTGCACTAGGGTGGGAGCACAACACAGTGGTCTGACTTTTAAGACATTTAACTGCAAGTACTGCGGTCAGGTCTCTTTTCAAAACCTGTTTCTGTAGGCAATGCACATTCAAATATGTGTAAACTTCTCTGGGAGCAGGAGTAGGATTTCCACTTTCCCACACACAACTTCTGGGTAGGTGCCCCATAGCCTGGGCTGTACAGTAATTCTCTCCCTCCTGCTCCTTCTTGCAGCCCAATTGAACCCTTCAGTCTTGAGCCGGAATCAAATGCTCTCACGTATATTTTGGATGAGTGTTTTCAAAATTAGCCCACTTTATAGGAGAGAGAAATTACTATCATCTTGGGATGTATCAGAAGAAAATCATGCCTAACTTCAGAGGTGGCTAACAGGACGGATGCTTTGCTGCCCTCGTCAGCACTGAGAGAGGTGCATCCAGGGCAGAATCCAAGGCTGTTCCCTTCCTAAACCTTTCCCTCTCAGCTCACTCTCAACAACTATTTGGTAGTTCAGGAAATCCAGATACCTCACCCAGGGCTCTGAAGCCAGCTCTAGAGGCCACTGGCTATACTGGATCTGGCTCAATTCCCTTCCACCCCTTAAGACCCTTCATGTCAGCTCCCTGAGCAATTATACACACTCTCAGAGTGGCGTGGTGAGTGAGTCCAGAGAATTTTCACTTCTTGGACGAGCTGTTTTCCTGAATGCTCAGTGTCACGATGCGGGGAATTTCAAGCCTTGTCTTCAGTCAGTCTGGAAGAAATCTGTCTTCCAAATTAAAGCCAACCCCTGCTTTCTTTTAGTTATAGCATCTGATTCATTAATTAGGGACTGAGGCGTATACATTTACTCATAACATGAAAAGATTCATTCTTTTTCCAAAGAATTAGGAAATACTTGGTTATGGATTTGTATCCTCCCCTAATTTGAAGAAAAATCAGTTAGAAAACCAGCTTAATAACTTCATCTAGAAAGGCAAGTGTCCCTTCAGACCTGGAACTTACCCTTTCCTTACTGGGCAGACACTTGTTCTAATGAGGAACCAGGGAATTACACCTGCAGTATTCCTTCAGCTATAACTCTGGGAACACTTGAAGTTCTGCTTTTTCTGAATAGGTTTAGCATACGCTTTTCCTCTCCAAATTCTAGGTTATCTTTCGTATCTTTTAATATGAAAGAATACACTAAGTCATAAACAACCTATTGTTTCTCCCTAATTAAAATTTTATTTAATGGACACAAAATATGAGTAGACATGGAATGGTAAGCTACTGTCTTTCAGACAGCATGACTTGACATACATTGATGTGGATGCCACCTTGTGTTAAATAAGCTTTCAAATGAGAAAGATACTACAAAGAGAACTTTATCATGCATATTAGCACTGAATATATACTCTTTAGAGCTTAATGAACACTGCWGAACTGCTCAGAAATGTTTGCACTTTAAATTAATGAGCTGCATCTGTTTTCTCTTCTGAATGAAATGAACACTTAGATAAAGCACAAACACAAGATACTGTCTTTGATTTCTGTGCAGGACTGAACTTCAATAATCTTAAACAGTTTGAGAAGTGACGTAATTCACTGAATATTCACAAAAAGGTGAACTTCTCATAGAGTTGAAGCTGAGCTATTAATTCACTACCTTGAGCACAGTAATGAGGAGACAGAGATGAGGTCTGCCTCATCAAATAGCATTTGCAGGCAGTGTGTACAAGTGCTCCTCATGGTACCAAAGTCTCTCGAATTATAATTATATTTTGTCTGAACATATTTTTAAACAGAATATCATGCTTTAGATCATAAAGGAATTTCTCCCACAATTAGCTAGGTCGTGACCACTGCTGGGAGAAGGGGAAAGAACTAGCCTCTCTCTATTGCATGGAAAATTACTCACTAGAAAGTTGTTCCTAGCTTTATCTAGGAACGTCATCAAACAACTTTGCAGCTCCTTCAGAGATCTAAATCACTAATGACACTTTTGCTTATCCATCCCATTTTTTTGCTATGACTATTGGCCTGTAACATTAAGCCTAAGGCAGAATCAGAAAGTAAAAAAGATGGCATTAAAATATTGTACTAATAGCTGCATTGGGATATTTTCCTTTGTTTTAGAAATGTTGTAGTAAAGCAAATTCACTCCTTTAGTTTCAAGTAACTTGTCAAAGGCAGATGTCAGTAATTTATGAACAAAATTCTTCACAAAACCCCAAAACCAGTGCTCCCAGGCAGACAATGTATTTCCAACCTGCTGTTTCTAACCTTTTTGATTCTTAGTTGTATCATACAGGGTGTTAGTTTTCTTTAAAAATTAGTATGTAAATATGGTAAGAAGTAAAAGGTGGTTAAAGGTGGAGTCATTCCTAAAATTGTTTCTTTTGTATTCTTCAATTTCAATACTTGTTTCAGAAACCTTGTCTGGAGCCAACTGAAGTCTGATGAATTTGTAGCTCTTTTCTTCACCACTGAAATCCTGTTACTGAGCACCATGTGATTTGGTTCACTAGGAATAGGACAGTGACTGCTCTTTCCCAGAAAAGTTTGAATAACTTTGTGCTAGTTGTTGTTTCAAAGMAAAATTTRAAAAAAAAAAAAAAAAGAAAAAAAACAACAGTAAAAGTTTACATTAACAGTTAACATATGAGTATATGAGATCAGCTCCTCATGTTCTAGGTCACAATTATAATATCTGTAAAATCTGGAAGTATTTGGAAATGTTTCTTTCAGTTCCAGAATTATTTATTTTTCAGTTACTGATCTGAGTAATCTCTATATTGACCAGAAGTTCAGGGGTTTAGGTTTGTTGGTTTGGGGTTTTTTTTCGTTTAGAAAAGGACCTGGGACTTAGCTGCACCATCTAAACTGATATTTTGAAATAAAAGTATCTTTTCATGCAAAATGTGATGTCTCAGCTATATCTGTAATTAAACATTTTCACATAAAGAAAGACCTATACATGGGTAGAATATAATTTGTTAGTGAAGACCACATGATAATTTTATCCCAGCACAGAAGTTTGTAAGTTTGACAAAGCTGTTATTAAACACTGCTTCCTATGTACAGCTCTTGGCAATATTTATTCCGCTATTTAGAAGGCCACAAATAAGTAAAGCACTTACACATGCCTAGTTTGAAGCCAACAAGTACTTCCAGGTCTAATAGCCCCAAGGAGTTTACCCACCTACTTGCATGTACACATGTGGTTCACCAATTCAGTGATCTGATGGATGAGCAATAATGAAAATAAGGAAAGGAAGTAATTTCTGAGGGCTCGTATATCTAATAGCTCAGTGACAGAAGACCTCGTTCCAGCCTCTCGCACAAGCTGTGCACTGGCCAAGATTCAGGTATCTGCAAGCCAACCATATAACCACATACATACAGACATTGTATGCGGGCAAGTGAATTGAGCCTCAGGTGGGTCATGGACTATATGGCTTTCTGAATCTAAATGGATGTGAAAGACCTCCTGGAGGCCAGGCTGGTGCACTCCACATGCACAAGAATTGCAAAACAGAAGTTAAGACTGACAGAGAAGAGAAATCAACTGACCCCACTTGCAATGCAGATGTAAAAGTAGAGAAATCCTTCATTCAACTTGGAATTTCTCCCACAGTCTTAAGGTAAGTGACTCCAGAAAGACCTTGAAGAACTGGGGCAGTGAGGAAGTGGAGAAAATACCCCCTTGCTATTATATGTACAAGGAAAATGAGCAGATGAGCTTGTCTGAAATCAACGTGCCAAAGTGCACAAGCACGTGTCTTTCTTTTGATGATCCAGCATGGCAAACAAGATTGCTGACCATCAGGGATATGCTGGAACACCTCCCATAACCATAAAAGAATCCCCATTAGTATACTTGCTATAAAAATGAATTTCCATTTGTCAACACCCAGTGCCCAGGGCTCTCAGGGCTTTTTAACAGATGACAATTTGTTTAAACATTTGTTTTAAGCATTTAGATGGGGGAACATTTTGTTATGTATATATAAAGTTCTGGAGAATCCAAATATTTTTACTGGAAATTGAAATTTCACTTCTTCCAAACACAGTATTTCTTTACTTGTCATATGGGCACAACAGATGGAGTAAATATGAGGAATTGCTATAACGCTGAGAAAATGTTCCTCTCGATTTTGACGAGTTTGGAACTGATGTTAAGATTTTCCTGCTTGACTTCCTTGAAGTCAATGGTACATGGTACCATTAATGCATACATTGCATAATCTTGCAAGGAATAAATGTTCATATCATCTTCATTGATGTATAACAGAACATGCCCCAGCCATAATGAAAGTTTTCTCCCTCCCAGGCATTCCAGTATTAGAATTAACTACTGAGCTTGACCTATAGAGTTCTCTAACCTGGGATCTCCACTCACGTTATCTATCATTCCCACAGCAATAAACTCTCTTTTTGAGTAGCCTGATACAGTAACCTTTTAATTTGAGGATGAGAAAAGGAACAACCACCCCACTATCTCTCAGATAATCCGCATTATATGAAAGACATCTGCAATACCAGAAATGACGGCATTTTAGGACTACATTCCTAAAGATTTGTTTAAAAGCAGTAGAACTTAAATACAGAATTGTGTGGGAAATGTTTTTAATTTCACAGAGATGTAATATTTCAAAAATAAATTGTTTCATTTTCAGGTTGAAGTTAAGAGTTTACAAATTGAAAGCACCAGCCTTTGCCTACTGCAGCCTCATCAGTACTCCAGGAACTGCAGGAACTGGCATGGCAGAAGACCTTGCACCAGTTGAATATCATCACTGATTTCAACAACCCACATGAGAACTCAGTTCCCACACAGCTGGGAGTTGCTGGCTTGCTCTCTCTCACACACACAGAGGAATACCACCATTCTTCATCCAACTGGTGAAGACCTTCCTATTCAGCTTCCATTTTGACAAGAGATCTTCTTTGAACAAAGAAAAATCTTTCATTTGAAAATATTTGCCTACCTCTGCTCAGGAGTTTACTTTGGTACAGCTCAGTTAACAAATATTAGTAGAAAAAATTCTACACATATGAAACAACATGTACAAGTTCTGGAGAAAACCAGTAGAAGTATTTGTATACATAAGCACAGGACTTACTCAAAGAGCTACAAGGAATTAGTAGGAGCATGACATACGCTCCTGGGTTTGTTCCAGGCATTTATGGATCCATAAACAGCATTCATCACAAGAACAGTTACACACGAGGAGCTGGCAGCTGCCATAGGCTCTCCTGCCTAACAGAGGCAAAGCTATTGTCATTCTCCACTTGCTTTCCATTGCAGTTCACCTGTGGTCAGATTATACYCATCTGCTTGTACAGTAACATTGTCCTTTGCTATAAGTATTTCTTTTTCCTCCCTATTGTTTACCCCATCATATTTATAGAGGGCAACTACAACCCTTTGCATGGTCTGTTTTGTTACGCTAGATAGGCAAGCCAAAGTCTTTAGATTTGAAGGGACAAAGAGATAAGTTGGACACCTTATATATTGCAATCCATTAAATTGCACTTAGTTATACCTCTAGCCAACTCTAACTTGTTTAATAAAAGAAACACTCAGCCTCAATTTTTAAGCAGTAAAGGAAGGGATACACAGTAAGAGTTTTGAGCCTGACATTTGCTGTATGCACAATGGAGGAAACCGAGTTCAAACAGGCAAGAAGTCTGTTCCAGAGAGTAACTATTGAGAGTAACTATTTTTACTATCAGATTCTTCCAGCTCTAGTAACAGCTTCAAAGTAGAAAAGAGCAGTGCTCCCAGAAAGGTGAAGATTTCCCCTGTCAATTTCCCACCACACAGCTAAAGATCTCCTACAACATTGGGTATGTGAGTCCTTCTGCTAGCAGATCTGTTCAGCATATGCCACTTCTTCCAAGCAGTCCTCTCCCTTCACACAACTTGGCAACCAGATGAGTCACAGGGAGAACAAACATGTAGTGGTAATGATATATGCATGCAGCTCTCAACAGCCTGTGCATCTTCCAGTAACTCACTTTATACCTCAAGACCCAAGGAAATACTTGGCTTTTGCACCTCCTATTTACAGAAGCATTGCAGGCACAGCAGGAGACACTGAAGTAGATGGAAGACGTGGATAAAGACACACACAGACAGTACAGTGTGACACAGCTTAAAGAAAGCAGAAATGTAATTAAAAAAAAAAAAAAGAAAATTAAAGTGAGATTCAAAAAAAAAGCCATTTGCAGATAGAGGAAAAAACCCAAACAAATAAAGTATCTATCACATGAAAGAAATGAAAGAATATATTGTAGGGACCCTGTGAATGGACAAGTTACACATGTGTGCCAAAGTAGATAGGCCATGGGTGTGACCTGGGGGAAGAGAGCAGAAGGAAAGAGAGAGAAAGCCAATAAAAATCATGAAACTTCTATGGATTGCACTTTGCAGGAGATCACCATACAGGTACCATCTGGCCTTTAAATTGTAAAAAGCAAAAAAATCCCAACCCAAAATGCAAACCGCATCTCCATTTTCTTAGCCTTCACACTGTAACTATTAACTGTATAAAATTTATAATTTCAGTGGAATTTGCCTCTCTCATTTTAACATTGTCCCTACTGCCTTCTACTCTTAAAAACTAAGAGTTAGTCTCTGAAAGAGATGATCTAGGTAGCAGTTCTTTTCTCTTTTGTAACAACAATGCTTCTTCTCTAATCGTATTCCTATGCCACTGTACTACACAGGCACATGTAACTAGGAGACAAGAAGGCTTCAGTTATGTGTTCTCCAGTTGACTCTGGTCAGCAGGACATACATTTCTACACCAGGTATTTTGTTCCTCGCTAGATGGCTGCACAGCACTCCCACAGATGTAGAGCCTATTCTGTTCCAGCTACATATATATCTATATCTATAAAATACTCAAAGTCCACAGGCAAAAAGATAGCCACCATTTATTAGCTGTTATCCATTTTTTCAATTGGTCTATAAGGTCAACTAGTTTGYTAACAACTCAGGTGAAAACTAACTCTTCCACAAAGAAATACTTGTTGAAGGCAAGTCTGTCATAAGCCAAATATGCATCAAAATTCTCCACGTGTAGTCTTGTCACAGAGCCATTCTTTGTGGTCAAAAACTTTTAACATCCCAAAACGCTTAGTTCTGACACTTATTTTCCGGTTTACTGCTTTCTCCCTTTTTCCATTATAGCTGGGAACTTAGTTCAGCTGCATTACMTTTAGCACCACACCCCTCAGCCTGCTGGGCATTAATCTCTCATGATTCTTATCACGTGCAGGCTCACTAAGGGCTCCAGCTCGTGGCAAAGAGGAGCTGGAGTCTCCCCTGTAGGAGCCACCAGAACATTCACAGCCATAACACAAGCTCCCTTATCAAGCATAACTCCAAGTTACTTCTTGTCAGCTGATCACCAAGTATACATTAAATACTGGCTTACTCTTCATCCAGTTTTTAATAAATGATGTTACAGTGGTCAGGGCTATGCTATCAACTTATCATAACGATTCACTAGGGAGTTACTATCAAAGTATTATTCTAAGGTTTCTCAAGCTTTGCCAGTATGCACATAAGGCAAACCCATCCTTAAGGCAACGATGTAATTGTGAGGAAATATGATATTAATCTACTTCTATGTCAAGCTTTTTAAAATTTACCTTCTCATGGCAGACCCTGCCTGAGTTTACCCACAAAACAAGTGAGTTTTCCTACTTATTATCTACTACATCTACCTGTTAAAGGAGCATTGATAGTAACTTTTAATAGCTATTTACTTTTGCCAATTGGTACTTTGCAGGTACCATCAGTAGCTGCCTACATATCAGCTCAGAGGTATATATGCCTGTTGGTATGTGACAGGCACCTCCAATAAACACTAGTGTACACAAAAGGTTTGATTCATAATTCAACAGTGATCTGTTTACAGTGAATACTGTAAATGAATRCTGAACTTGTGTTTCTGTTAGCTTGAGTAGGAAGGAACTGCCCTTGAGAAAGCTGCTGGCTGCTGGATTCCTGGGTGTAACAGAAGCTCTGGTGCAGGGGCAAAAAAGAAAGTATGGGGGATTTTGTGAATGCCAGTTCAGCCCCTTCCTCATGAAGGCAAACTAACCTAGTTCCCCAGTGCAGATGGCTTTGGATATTCAGTACAAGATTTATGTGACCACAACATGCAAAGCCAGGATTCTTTTTCCTCAGTTCTAAGTTTGGGGTTTTTTTTCTAAGAAGCATTGTAGAAGGACTTACTGTGTATATAAAAAACCTCTTTAAACTTTCATAACACAAACACTGTTAAGTGCTAGCATTTGCTTGCCAATTTCCAGAGCAGGAGTTAAATAATATCAGGCTGGGACAGTTGTTATGATCTCTTGAATTCTCATCCAGAACTTTGGTCCCGGCTGCCAGAGATTCCTGGTGCTCAGCACTGACACATTTGTCTTGAGCTTTCACCTCTGGGAGGTCTGTCACTTCATATCAAGGGGGGTGTATTACCCATGGTGTACTTTCTCATAATTTTTTTTGAGGAGGACAAGGAGAAGCACAATTCATTCAAAACATATTATATTAGAATGGAGGAATAAAGTGAATGATCTTTTCCTTCTCCTTCATTTGCTTTCCAGGCTACTGTACTGTTTAAGACAGCTTTTTCTTCAGGCTCTCTCTTGTCTACATTAAAGGTAGCATTCACTCCCACATCAATAAGAGCTTCACATACCTTGAAGAATCATGCCCCAGTTAGAAGAGAGCTTTTTTTTTCCTTCATCTCTCAGGTAGCATTATATTTTTCAACAGTTCAAGAAAGTTATTTCTTTGAAACACAGTTTCTAGGCATTACCGCCTTTTTTGCATGATATTTAATACGTGATTTCAATGTGTCACAGAGATACCATGAATTTTTTTTATGCTTTAAAAAAAGGAAAAACTGAAAACAACAAATGGAACACACTCTGGAATTTCTGAGTTTCCAACATGAGAAAGATATTTTTTGCAGGCAATATGGACATATGATGCCGTAACAATTACATAGCTAGATCTTCTGATGAATTCTCACCTACCTTTTCCTTAAGTGGAAGAATACTATATACTTTTATCAGTGACAAGAAGAAACTTGTCAAAAAGTGTCAGAAAATCAATACAGAGCACTTAAATAGTTCTTTAAGCCTATGGCAGGCAACCAAGGAGCTTCCAACCCGCCAATATACCTTCTGGAGAGCTAGCTGAGTGGCCAGACACCACTTCTGGAAAAACATCTTCTAATGCTTGCATCTTTTGCCAAGAAAGGAAAGAATAACACAGAATAATACAATATACTGGAACATCACCAGAATATTTCTGTTACCAAAAAGCACTTTATGCAAATATAGTAAATACTGGGAGGGGAAAGATCATAGAATCATAGAATCATAGAATCATTAAGGTTGGAAAAGACCTCCAAGATCATCGAGTCCAACCATCAACCCAACACCACCATGCCCACTAAACCATGTCCCTAAGCGCCTCATCTACACGTCTTTTAAATACCTCCAGGGATGGTGACTCCACCACTTCCCTGGGCAGCCTGTT
>JAYKAV010003408.1:48824-71747 GCA_035582835.1 Phoebastria nigripes | reverse complement strand
GCTTCCTCCTGGATTATGGGGGGTTTATCCTGCTCGCCGTCCTCGTCTTCCAGCTCACGGGGCTGAATACCCTGAGGATAACTGGTCTGAAGATGGTTGTAAAGAAAAACTCAGGAATCACATAGTAATGATTTCCCCATTGTAAAAATGGACTTAGATTCTCCAGGATACATAGATGATGTCCTCTATGAGAAAATCTTGCTTATCAACCAAAGAAAATAACTGACAGATTTTTTTTAATATTAATTCAAGTTTTAAACATTTCAACAGCATCCCAGAAGGCAGTAGTTCTTAAAATGGTTTACTGTCTCTGCTGAATATGGATTAATAAGATGTATTTTGATTTATCATCTATGTTTTCCACCTACAGGAAAATATTATAGTCTCTTTTCACAGGGGTTTGATTCAACCTGTGTGAACTATAATGACAGATCCTGACAGTGATCACTGCCAGGCCAACCAGATGCACTGATAAGAAATTTCATTTTAATGCACCTTGAGTTTTCTGAGAAATGAGATTCTCTAGTTCTGAAAGATGCACAGCTAACGATTCTCAGCTCCTCCTCTAAGAGGCCAACCAACCTTGAAATATACTGGCTACACCTGAAGCTGACAATGACACCTTGGCCCTGAAGCAGTAGCAGGACTGTGATAGTTCAGTTCTTACAAGAAGACTAGATTTCATTCTTTTACTTTTTCATTTTTAATTGGAAGACTATGATGTCTTTCAGTTAAACAAATTAAGAACTGAGAACCATGCATATACATATATATATACACACACAGAGCATATATACATATATAGATATATTCACCAAATAAATCTGCACGTGTGGAAGCCATCTATGACATCTGGTCTTTTACAAAATTATATATATGTATATATGGACACATCACTCCATAYGTATTTACTCCAAACTTCCCTAAGAAGATCATGATTCTCAGAGGTGCAAATTGCTGAGCTCCATACACCACTAAGCTTTCATTAAGAAATTCAGTTCCCACAGTAATAACTTTGCAATTCTGCATCTTTATGTCCAAGTACATGCCTCAGTATCTAAGAGGCAATAGCAGTCAACGACCATAGTGAAGTGGTAAATTTTAAACCCATTTCACACACAGAGATATTATGAGTTGAAGCCGTATTCAAAATTTAGTGTAGTGAATTGTAGTTCCTCTGCTGACACCAACAGGCACTAGACCAACCAGGGAGTATATTTTTTAACTCAAGGTCACACAGCAAGATGCTACTAAAAAAAGTCCAGAAATTCTTTTTGCATCTTACCATCTGCTTAAAAATTAGCCCAAGATCCAGTTTTAAAGATTATCATCAGGAGAGTAAGTAAACGTCAGTTAACAGAGTTTCTCATAACTGTTTCCAGACAATATCTGGTACTTAGATGGTGATGTTTTACAGTGATTTTTTTTATTCACAGCTTCTGATTGCAGATCAACACCCACAAGAACTTCATACAGTTTGCATGAATAGTAAATAAGAGTCTCTCCTGTGGATCATTAATCTGATAATACTCAAGTTTATACCATTTGTTTAACCTCTTACTCTAGAATTAGTTGAAGATCTGGGAAAAATATTCATATTCTCAGTTAAAGGATTCAATCAAGATACGATCTTGAACACACCTACATTTACTGTATAAACCCCCTATATCAAATGAAGTCAGAAAATTAAATGATTTGTGAAGTCAGCTAAATTCTGGCTTGATAAAGTCTTATAAGGAGCAATAATCTAAATCACAAGTTCCTAGGCTATAACATATGCATTTCAATGGGATGCAAGACACTTGCTAATAGTTTCTGGCTATTTAATCATATAGAACTAGGTTTTCAAAGTGTTTGTCTTCATTTAAATAAGCTACGTTGTTATTTATTAGTTTTCAAAGAGGCACCTGCACAGGTTAAATGGTTAGCATTTCCTCTGGAAAATTCCAACTTGTCAAAAACAAATCCTTTTTGTAGAAATGTGACAGGTTCACAGACTCAAATTCAGAGCAAAATACCAAAGATACAGCAGCACTGAAGCTCAAAGCATCCAAAAAGCTCAGCAGTTAAGGCAATCAAATAGATTCAGCTTCAAATCTCCTCCTTTTGCAGATAAAGGGTTTGAAGTTAGTTTGTTTTACATTCAGTGAAGCCTCTTAATTATTTAGTTTTCAAAGTCAGTCTTTCTTACTATCTTGTTATACAAAGGGAAACAGCTCCAACATGAGATTTTGCTTTAAAGCGGTAACAAAGACATGCATTAGCTGAGATTGTACTCTTTGAGCAGCACTGTACAGAAATACTCATGCTAGGCCAGACTGAGCTACCTGGAAGGTAGCTACCTCTACCAGAAGGAGTAGAGAAAAAGTAAAAGTCTCTCTCTTATTTGCATAGACAAAAGAAAAAAAATTAAGACAAATGTCCCTTAGCTGCCTCCCAAGATAAGAACCAGAAGACCAACCACTTCAAGTGTATGTATACCAATGCACGCAGCCTGTGGAACAAACAGGAGGAACTGGAGCTCTGTGCCCAGTCAGAAAGTTATATCATAGGAATAACTGAAACATGGTGGGACAACTCACATAACTGGAGGATCGCAATGGATGGCTATAGGCTGTTTCGTAAAGACAGGCAGGGAAGAAGAGAAGGAGGAGTCGTGCTCTATGTTAAGGAGAACCTTGAATGTATATAAGTTAACTACAGCAATTGTGGAAGCCCTATCGAATGCCTCTGGGTAAAGATCAGAGGGGTCACGTCCAAGGGAGATCTTACAGTAGGCATTTGCTACCAACCTCCAAACCAAGACGATAAGGCCAACAAAGAAGTATTTGTGTCGCTGTCGTGGTTTAACCCCAGCCAGCAACTAAGCACCACGCAGCCACTTGCTCACTCCCCCCTGGTGGGATGGGGGAGAGAATCGGAAGAGTAAAAGGGAGAAAACTCATGGGTTGAGATAAAGACAGTTTAATAGGGAAAGCAAATGCCACGCACGCAAGCAAAGCAAAACAAGGAATTCATTCACTGCTTCCCATCAGCAGGCAGGTGTTCAGCCATCTCCAGGAAAGCAGGGCTCCATCACGCGTAACGGTTACTTGGGAAGACAAACGTCATCACTCCGAACGTTCCCCCTTCCTTCTTCTTCCCCCAGCTTTATATGCTGAGCATGATGTCATAGGGTATGGAAWATCCCTTTGGTTGTTGGGGTCAGCTGTCCYGGCTGTGTCCCTTCCCAACTGCTTGTGTACCCCCAGCCTACTCACTGGTGGGGTGGGGTGAGAAGCAGAAAAGGCCTTGACTCTGTGTAAGCACTGCTCAGCAATAAYRAAAACATCCCTGTATTATCAACACACTTTTCAGCACAAATCCAAAACATAGCCCCATACTAGCTACTATGAAGAAAATAACTATCCCAGCCAAAATCAGCACAGTCACTTAAGCGAGCTTCGGGTCAACAGAACCTGGTTCTATGGGTGACTTCAACTACCCAGACATTTGTTGGAAGAACAATACAGCAGCTCACACGTCATCCATCAAGTTCCTGGAATGCGTAGAAGACTGCTTCCTCATACAAATGTTAGATGTGCCAACCAGGAATGAGGCACTGCTGGACTTGCTACTCACAAACCAAGAAAACCTACTTTGTAATACCTCGGTTAGTGATAGCTGTGCAGTGATCACAACATCGTGGAGTTTGGGATCCTGCTGAGCATGCTGAAAGTTAGTACTAGGACAAAGGTTTTAGATTTTAGAAGAGCAAACTTCAGCTCGCTCAGAGCTCTCTTGGGAGGGATTCTGTGGGAAGCTTCCACAGAGGATAAAGGAGCTAGTGAGTGCTGGGAGTTTTTCTAGAAYGCTCTCCTGGAAGTACAAAAACAGTTCATCCCCTTTAAAGGTAAGGGAAGCAGGTGGAGCAAGAGACCCCCTTGGCTTAACTGCGAGCTTCTGAGTCTGCTCAAAACCAAGAGAGAAGCGTACCTGAGATGGAAAAGTGGATGACTACCCAATACAAGGGCATTGCCAGGGCGTGCAGAGATGCAGTTAGAAAAGCAAAAGGTCAGCTCGAATAGAAATTGGCCAGAGATGTCAAAAACTGCAAGAAAGGGTTCTTCAGGTACGTAAACAACAAGCAGAAACAGAAGGAAAATATTGGCCCACTGTTAAACAGGAGAGGTGAATTAGTCACCAACAATGCTGAAAAGGCAGAGGTTCTCAACGCTTTCTTAACCTCTGTCTTTACCAGCACTGTTGGGCCCCAGGCCTTGGGAACAAAAATCCAGGTTGATGCAAACACAGACCCACTGTCAGTGAAGGAAGAGTTGGTATGTGAACTATTACAGGAGCTTGACCCCTACAATTCGGTGGGCCCTGACAATATCCACCTGAGGGTGTTGAGAGAGCTGGCTGATGTCATTGCGAGGCCACTCCCCATAATCTTTGAGAAGTCATGGAGATCGGGGGACATCCCAGAAGACTGGAAGAAGRCTAATGTCACCCCCATCTACAAGAAGGGCGTAAAGGAGGAYCCAGGAAACTATAGGCCTATCAGTCTTTCTTCAGTCCCTGGGAAAGTTATGGAACGAATCCTCCTGGGGGCCATCACAAGTCAAATGAAGCACGTGATTGCGAAAAGCCAGCATGGATTCACCAAGGGCAAATCATGCTTGACAAACGTGATCGCCTTCTATGACAAAGTAAGCTGCTCAGYTGATGTGGGGCAAGCGGTGGACGCTGTCTACCTGGATTTCTCCAAGGCTTTCGATGCGGTTTCCCACAGCCTCCTCCTAGAGAAACTGATGCGTTACCATCTAGACAAGTGGTCTGTGTGGTGCGTGGGGAACTGGCTGACAGGCCACACCCAGAGGGTGGTGGTAAATAGCTCCTTTTCAAACTGGCAAACCTGCCMCAAGTGGGGCCCCCCAGGGATCGATATTGGGCCCAACGCTGTTTAAYATCTTCATAAGTGATCTGGATGGTGGGATCAAGCGTACCCTGATGAAGTTTGCCGATGATACCAAACTGAGTGGGGAAGCGGACACTTCGGAAGGGAGAGCCACCCTGCAGGAAGACCTGGGTAGGCTGGAAGAGTGGGCTAACAAGAACCTTATGAAGTTCAACAACGACAAATGTAAGGTCTTGCACCTGGGAAAACATAATCCAGGAGTGCAGCACAGGCTGCGATCTACCTGGCTGGGGAGCAGCTCTGTGGAAAGGGACCTGGGGGTCCTGGTGGACAACAAGTTCAATATGAGTGAACAGCGTGCTGCTGCGGCAAAGAAAGCCAACTGGATGGTGGGTTGCATCAACAAGGGCATCACCAGCAGAGATAGAGAAGTCATTATCCCACTCTACTCAGCGCTTGTCAGGCCACACCTGGATTACTGTGTTCAGTTTTGGTCCCCGCTATACAAAAAAGATGTGGACAGGCTGGAGAGGGTCCAGACAAAAGATGATCACAAAGGTGATCAAAGGACTRGGAAGCCTGCCATATGAGGAAAGGCTGACAGACCTGGGTTTGTTCAGCCTTGAGAAAAGAAGGCTTAGGGGAGACCTTATCACCATGTTCCAGTATTTAAAGGGTGGCTACAAAGAAGATGGAGACTCCCTTTTCACAAGGAGTCCCATGGAAAAGAGGAGGGGTAATGGGTACAAGTTACTCCTGGGGAGATTCCCATTGGACACAAGAGGAAAATTTTTCACAATGAGAACAATCAGCCATAGGAATAATCTCCCCAGGGAAGTGGTGGATTCCCCAATATCGGACATGTTTAAAATTTGGCTGGACAGGGTGCTGGGCCATCTTGTCTAGACCGTGCTTTTGCCAAGAAGGGTTGGACCAGATGATCCTTGAGGTCCCTTCCAACCTGGTATTCTATGATTCTATGAAGATACAGGTTTCCAAATAAGGGAACAATAAAATTAATAAGAAAACAAGGTAGATGAGAGCTATTCAAAGGCAAATATTGGCATAGGTAAAAAGTGGATTGCTTCAAGAATTAGTTTTTGGATCAACAATACTGTCTTCTGTAGTGATCTGACACAAAAAGTAGGAGCATGCTAATGAAGACTGAATCAAAAGAAAGCAGGATCAGAACACAAGAGGAATTAGTTTGGAATTAGAACAGTAGAAAAGCTCTGAAATGCAGTGCTACGTACTGCAAGCTCATACACTTAAGAACTAATAAGCACAGCTACTTTAATTTGAGGTCCCCTCCAACCTGAATTGCCCTATCCTATAGGAGCTCATCAGCTACAAAAAATAGAAGAGGGAATAGATCTGGATAAAACTAGTTCATCAGAGTCATCTACATGACTTTTGTATAACCTACCCAAGAATTAAGAAAATGAGAAGCTGAACAGAGCTACATGCTTTGAGTAAGTATCAACATCACTGAGGTTTGCCTGAGGTTCCTTACCTAGAATTATGGACATATTTCTAGAATTACTCATTCCCCCTCAAAAAAGTTAAGCAGAGAACTACAAGGATGAACAGGGAGTGGAGAGCCTTTCAAATAGGTGGAAAATAAAAGGTTTGCTTGCCTAACCTAACAGATGAAAGCCTGTCGGGGAACACTGGTTCTCTAAAAGATGCCAAGAGAAAAGGAGTAACTCAAGCCAAAGGCAACATTAGCAAAAGAATGAAGGTATATAAAATGGCTGTTAATAGATACAGACTGGAAATTACATATAGATCCTCGGTCAGAGTCATTCAGAAACAACCCTCCAATAGGACTGATGGGGTGACAAAACCACCACTACTTTTAAAATTGAAGCTTGATATATGTGTGAATTTGATCAAATGAAATCATAATCTAAGCTACCAATCAGACTGGCTGATAGATCAAGACTTTTTTCCTGTCAAATACACTACATTAAAATTTTTCTTCCTCTTGATAAAACTGAAATGTTTGTATATAGAAGGAAATGTTTTGCCTAAATTAATGAAAAAAAAAAAGTGAAATATTCAAAAATTTCTAACTTTTCCACCATGTTTCTGATGTGGAAGAATGTATGATGTGTGTTATTTTAAATTATAATGAAAACAAATACTGGGATTTTCTACAAGTAAGGAATTCTGGTTTTCTGTTTGTATTCGCTGCAGTCAGAGATCCTTCTGACTTGCTCTTTTTTTTTGTTTTTGCTTCCCCCCAGGCTCGCCAGTCACACCACCATACATCTTATTGGAAAAGGTGTTTTAAATGTGGATTTAAATTAGCATGCAGTGTGGACAGCTCAGAAAGGCTCTACAAACATGCTGGGATCCTGATTCCTTCCTGACCTAGTGACATGTTTCACTTCCAAATAAACAGTGTGAGATTGAATGCAACAAAATAAGAGGTTTCTAGATTCTTTCTTTCACAAATTCAATTAATGTTTGTTCACATGAGCAAAGTCCTACAGTGTCTACCGAGGAACACTTGTCTGGGGAGAAAACTTCATGCACAGCTTCATTTCTCAGGTCCACGACAGTATCTTTCAAGAATCATCTTGGAGGTTTTTAGACTAGGTTTTATGAGATGCTAATGATTGCACTGTGCTACAACCAAGGCTGTGGTTTGGCTAAGCTACTCACTGCAAGCATCCTTCCGCGGGCCACAGCTCTGGGCAGGCAGCAGCCATGGGCCAGTGCAGCTGGCTGCTCTGGCRCTCCCTGCCCCGCAGGCGGCGGGAGCCCAGCAGAAAGGTGCTGGGGATGGTGCTTTCTCCAGAGGAAATGGAAGGACACYGGGAAAAAAAGCACAGCTGCAAGGTGGAACTATCCCTCCATGTATGACAGGCATCACTCTTTTCTGTGACACAGGACGCAGGCGACTTTTGCAATCGCTCATCAAACTACCACCAGTTCTTTACAAAATTTTATTTTACCTTGAATGTCAAGCGTATTATCAATCTCTGATAACAGGACAACAGAAAGACAACACATTAGAAAAAGCCACTTATAAAGCATCGGTTAAGTTCAGTACAAGACTCTGCCTTAATTTAAGAAACGGATTTTAAATTCTCATGGGAACTGTGCCTTTGCTCTTTATGTAAAAGCAAGCAATACACCTCATTAGCAAAGCATACAATGAAAATTACACATAGCTTGCTTAAAATGAAAAAGGAAACAGCATAACAAACATTGCAGCTAGTCAGCCAGCAGTTAGACCTTTCTCCTTGTACACCTGCTTCTTCARTTTGGCAACTGCAGTCCTTGGGGGGAAACAGCAAAGGGTATATAACTTAATACTTAATTACGCAGAACTGTTACATTGGGGTTGTGCAAACATTTTTTTAATTTTTACTTTTGTCAAATCATAGCTACAAGCCAGCTATACCACTTTTTTGTTCTTTTTTATTTTGTAATGCTATTTTCATATAAGTTGAACCACCCACATGGAACCTTTTGACCTTTTGTAGCTGAAAGTACCATCTTCAATAAAACCTTGGCCCTTCTTGAACCAGTAGGAGTTCTACCCTTGCATTTCACCTTGGTTTTAAGCAAAGAGTWGCATGGCAAAATAGATGCTATTACTTCCATAATAAGTCCAGACATTTCTCTTAATTTATAAAAATCTGATATATGCTTTTGCTCACAGAACACTTGGAGCTATGACATATGAAATGTACACAAGCCAATGAGATTCACACACATATGAAGTCAAAGCCAGCCACATTCTTTCAAAATCAAATACTGTATGTCGGCTGCATGTGAAAAGTTTCACAGTAATTTATACCTGACCAATACCATTTAAGGCCTAATCCTGCTCCCAGTGGCATCTCCAGCAATTTTGCAAAGGACTTCAGTGGTAACAGGAGTATGATAGGACACTTAAATACTAAATACCAAATATTACAGTTAATTTTATTCCTATTAAATGATGATTCTTTAAAAACACTTGAGATTCAATCGATGCAAGTTATAAAAAAAATTATTGGAGTTTCTTTTCTAATGGAATGTATAACCTTTGGGATCATTATTTATAATGTTTATAATGTCAGAGGTACTTTTGTTCCTGCTTATGGGATTATTGCTGGTCACCTTCCTGAGACTTGAAAGACCATAAAAGACAAGCACCATACCTATTCCTCTAAATTATCGTATCACAAATTAATAATTTGGTCCCTTTCTAAATGGATCTCTCCCCACAATTACACTAAAACATAGTGATGGGTCACAAATTCCAGGGGGTCCAACTGGTCCTGGCATTCCCGGACTGCCACGATCTCCATCTTTACCGGGCTGCCCACGCTCTCCAGGACGACCTTCCTTACTCATACCCGGGGGACCTTCAGGACCTTAACGACACACATGCAACAAACAAATACATTACAGAGGATTTTTATTAAAATGAAAACAAGAGCAAGTATGGACCCACAAACCCCCTGCTCTTTGGTGAAGTATGCAGATAAAGAAAACTTCATTTTCTGAAAAAGACACTTCTTGTCACAAACTGCTTATATGTTTATATAACCAACATGATACCTTATTAGGATTATTTTTTTTAAAAAGCATGTGGAAAACACTTTAAATAAAAATAGCTTTTAAAAGGAAATATAAAAATCTACTTTAGTACACTGCTATACTTTATCATATAATCTGGAACCACCATGGCATGAATCAGAGGCCTCCGATTTCTATTTGTTTCTCTCAGTTTGGATCAGGCCCTAATATCTCTTCCAAATGCTCAACTTTGTATTTTGCACGAATACACTGCTGTTAGGAAGAACATTTCCTTCACTTGCACTCAGCAATGCTTACAAGTCACCCGATTATATCAGGGCTCAGTTTTCAGATAATGTCTGACTTCAAGATCCATCTATCAAGAAACAGCACTCAGGTACCAATCCCTACAAGACCTGTCTTATATTAAATAATGTATTATATGACAATTTAAAATGCATGCAAGAGACAGGCATTAGCCATAAAACATATATGGTAAGTAAGATGTGCAAAAACTATCTAAGTTTTTCCAAATTATATCAACATTTTTTCTAAACCACATTTTTTTTGAAATTATTAGCATGCACTGAATCTGCACAGCTGAACTGTCCCTCACCTGGAGGTCCTGGGGGGCCTTGGATCCCAGGAACCCCAATTCCTTGATTGCCTTTTGCGCCATTTTTCCCTGGAAGTCCTGTGAATTAGCAARCACATGTATATTTTCACACACTAAAAATATTTTCATCCAATGAATTAGGAAGTCAGCATTTAATAATACTTATTGAATAAAAAATGTAATAGTTCAAAAGAAATAATGGGATGTAAAATAAGCATTTCCTTGTAACCTGCACAGTGTAACTGGGTTCTAAATTATCCTCATTTCTACTGAATTAAGAGCTGATGTAGCACCTGTTAAGCAGTCAGCCACCATGAGTTGAGGGAATAGATGATGGGCAATTAAGAGATTTGCCGCCATTGCCTTTCCATTGGCAAAGTTTTTAAGAAGTTGTATGAAGGAAGTGTAAGGTATTCACCACAGTCCCTGTGGAATACAGAATATATAGACAATCTTCCACAACATATGGCAGAATTAAATCTCCAGCAAAGAAATACTGAGAGGGGCAAAATATGTGCTCTCTTACACTAGTACAACCCAATAAATTCAGTTTCTTCATAGAAACAGATACCTATTTTTCCAGCTCTTACAGAATAGCCAGAACTGTTGCTGTCAGCTCCAGAGGAAAACTGCACATTCTCCTATTGGAGATAAAATTATAAAAGCACTACAGACAAATCATCATTACATCCAAAATGAATTTGATGTGCTAGGTCACACTTAATAAGTCACAAAGAAAGTAAATATTTACCAACYATTTGCCTGCCTACCCTTGGCACATTACTAGTCAGCTGTATTTCATACAGCTTTCCTGATTATTTTGATGCTATAGGAAACACAGTTGCTGTTGGGACCAGTTACCAAATTATGGACTTCACCCAGTCTCTTGGTCCAGTTCCAGACTATATACGCATACTTAACTTAAAGTCTGCAAATACATCACAGAAATCAGTTGGAATGCTCAGACGGATGAGTTACCTGAAGCATAAACCTTAGCTTGCCTAAAAAGAAACCAGAATGTTTAAGAAAAGCATAAAGAAAGGAGTAAAAATCCTTATGAGATAAAAAGAAAAAAAGGAGAAAACCCCAGGAAATCAGAGGGAGTATAAAGGTTGTCGCATGCCAAAAATCAGCCTACAGGGCAGCAGATAGTAAATAGCCCGTGAATAAATACTGTTCTTTAAAATAGCAGAAACGAAGCTTGGAAGAAAAGAAACCAGAAAACATGGAAATACATTGAAATCCTTGTCTAAGCATATTTAATCTAAAAWAAAGAAATCTAAATGCAGTTAAAAACATTTACATGAGACTAAGAACTCTCTAAAAAGATCAAAACAAAGGTTGACTATAGTAGAACTGAACACTAGCTATCTTGTTGCGTTCTTGTATTTTCTCCTCTTCTGACATGCGTTCTTCGTAAGTGGTGAAACATTCACATTGCACCATGTCCTCAATTACACTTTGTGATGCAAACCCAGTTATTCCCACCCTGCACTAATCCCATTCAAAACTGGAAGCAGAAAACAAAGTCATAAAGGCCATTAGCACCGTGACACATGCATGCAGTACCTCTTGTCCCACGAGCCCCAGGGCGACCCGGGATGCCTGTCAGCCCTGGAATACCATCGTTTCCTGGTAAACCAGGAAACCCTCTTGGGCCTTCAGGGCCTCTTGGACCTGGTGGTCCTGGAAGTCCTGGGGAAGCGTGTTGGGATTGACAGTGGTTACAGTTTTGTAGCCTTCCACTCTGGAGGATGGCAGGCAACTGGGCTGGGAGAATTCAAACAAAAAATTGCTTAGAGTGTTGTAACAATAAAAAATAAAAATATTGCCCCCTAGCCACTAATACAAAAACAGTTTCCTCTCTTTAGAGAATATGATACCTTTAGGAAACAAGATGGTAAAGTACAGAACCTGTGGTGTGGAAATACATTTCCACACCTGTAGGAAAACAAGTGATAAATCAGCAATATCGATCTTGCTTTCAAGAAAGCATCTTTATAATTATCGGGAAACTTCTTTAGCACTTTAAACAAGGAAAGAACAGTAAAGAGGTTTTCAAACTTACTTCTCAGTACATCTGAACACACCTGTCGAATAAATTCTTCTGAAAATTCTCGTGCCTGAATTGAACAGAGAATGGTTAAGAAAATAGACAGCGTGCATTTGTTTGGGGTTTTTAAGGTACCCAAAATGACAAGTTTGAGGTTCTATACATACAGGTTTTCCATCTGATCCAGGTGGTCCTGGGGGTCCTCTATCTCCTGGCTGACCTCTGAGACCAGGAGGTCCAACCAAACCCTGGATACCGGATTCTCCTTTTTGCCCATTGATGCCTCGAATGCCTGGATCTCCTTTCTCACCTTTCTGGAATGAAAACAAACGAAAAGCCAATCRTATCTTCACAGACCATTTGGAAGCTAGGTAGCACGAAGCAAATGTATTCTAAGAAAATCTTCATTGATGATCTTCATAAAATGAATATAAGTTGTCACTGAAAAYTAACTTGATACTGATGAGATCTATTTCACTGAAATGTACTGAAGTTTTCAGATTCTTTAGTAACTGTTTCAGATACAGTTATTTACCAAATATAACTAGAAATAAATTACCTTTTTTTTTTTTTAACTTCAAGGACCCATTTTACTTACTAATTAATATAAAACAAAATAGTCTTCCTTATTAACATATGGAAGAAAAGGCTTTATTCACTTTTTCGTGAGAATTAGATAATTTGTTACAGTACATTAAAATCCTTAGAAGGCTGGAAAAATTAGAAGTGAAATTCTGGCATCACTGAAGTTCTTGGCAAACGTACTATAATAATCAAGACTTTTACCCTATGTCTGTAGTATATAAGACAAAGGAAAAAAATAGTTTGATTTCAGTTAGGGGTTTTTTGTTGTTTTCTTCTGACTTCATTTATTCTCCATATGATTGATAACAACTGTAGACCTTTTGCTTCACTGGAAAAGGTTAAAATAATACTGGAAAATATTTTGATATATCTTCATCAAAGTAATGGTTCTTCTACGCATRTGTGCTCACTCCCACCGCGGGGGAGTGAGCGAGCGGCTGTGTGGTGCTTAGTTGCCAGCTGGGGTTAAACCACGACAGTATGGAATTACCTACTGCAATAGTTCATGTGGAACTCTTTCCCTATGCTGTAGCCAACAAACATCAGGACAATGTAATTTGGTACATGCCCAAGATTAAAGTTAGTATACTATGTTTGCTCCCTGATGAGTTTTTTCCTTCCATTTTTGCACAGCTTCTGCATAATGTTATCAGTTGCTTCAAAATTTTCTTTTGCCCTTTCCAACTATTTTAGATGGAATTACGGAAASAAGGCAGCGGGATTACTATATATGAAAAAACTTATTGGAGCAAATAATGCAAGTTTAAGAAGCACTCAGGCATACAGTCTTCATAGACTTACACTGAATTTTAAATTATGGTATTTATATTACTTTGTATCATTGTATATGGTACTTATCAAAATTCTTTACATCAGAAAAATTCAAAGCTTTCTGGCTTGGTCTGAATTAGTAACAATGCCCAAAGTTCTCCACTTGAATTATTACAGGGTAGCAAGCTTCAAATTCAGTATCGGATTACTCAGTTTTATGCAGAGAGCTAGCCACTAAAATAAGGCAGGTAGTTTTTCCTCTTAAAAGAACAGAGAAATGAGACAAAATGTGACAGATGTCAGTCAAGTGCCTAAGAGTACTGCTGGAAAGATGGTCCACCAGTAAGATGCCATGCATGAACTGAACAGCAGTCCATACCTTCTTCCCACTACAAAAATTATACACCAATTCAGAACCGACTTTTTCCAAGGTTGTAATTGTATTTTATTTTCTTGATACTGTCAACTTGAATGTCGTAGTCATAGAGAATTGATACTCTTAGTTACACCATGTGGATTTATACTTGTTCATTTCTATTACATAATTACAAATGTTTTTTTTCATTAAACAGGGTCAGCGAGGCTCAGAGATAAACATATGGAGCACATGTAGCTGCCTGTGGCTATACTAGAAGCTATATGTGCTGGGATCTGAAAATCATGCTGTTCTTGTAGCTAGAAGTTATTTGTTTTAATTTTAATTACTTTTACAGCTATGGACTATGTTTACATAAAAGACATCTGACTTGCAAGTTGATTTATTTGGATTAAATGTTAAAGKGGCTAGAAAGCATTAAGAACCAGAGAAATATTGGGAAAGTGGCATCTATTGTAGAAAAACATTACAGGCAAGAAGCCAGTATAAAAACACCAGGACAAAACGTTGGAAGCATCAGCACAACTGCCTGCAGAACTTGCCAAAAAGCAAATGAAACTGCTGAGGGAACATTTTCTGCAGTATATCTTGGTCTTGTAATGCTCAGCCACATCCCATGTGTGGCCTTGTTTGTTGAAGCTTGCTATTGGGAAAGAAAATAAAAAAAAGGAAAAGAGCTCAGTAAGTGCTGAGAATTACAGACTGAAGAAACTTTTTATTGAGGAGTCAGAGTCTAACAAAAGACAACATATTTTATAAAAATAGAAAATAAACTAATTTTATAGGTCTGATAAGTAAACACGACATCATTATATCTTACCGTATAGTAAGAACATTGTTAAAAGGATTTTTCAGAAGAAATCTATTATTACCACGATTTACAATATTTAAAGAGGCTAATTCAATAGTATACAAGGAATCTTTTACCAATTTTGTCAATGATTTAGCAAATCACCTATAAGCCAAACTGTAATTTTAAGTATTTCATAGAACCAAAGCAGCATATAGGGCAATTTATATGTTTAAATGCATAAAATTATTTAATTATGAGAATTGAGCTTCCAATGAATATGTCCAGTTATTGCTATGCAACAATGCTTTAATGAAAAAGGGTTGAACAAAGAAATCTCTAAATATAGTTGAAGGAGAATTATATTAATGGGATGTTGTGTACCCTGATTTCACTAAATATTGGAATAAATAAAAAATAACTAACAAAGTTAATCTTTTAAATACCGATTTTTAAACAACATGCAACACAAAGGTTAAAAGGTCTGGCCATAAATATATCTACATTAGCCAAACACAAGGAAAAAAAAAGATGGGACTTCTAAAAATATCCTGGAGACCAACAAATGCAGTTTCTGACAGACCAAGAGCAGTGCAAGCAGGCTTCCCCTTATGCCCCTCAAGTTTCAGGCTGAGTTAAATCATTCCTGTAAAAACTTAGTAGTAGAGAGAAAGAATTCTGCCCTGCATTTTCTGAGTCAGTCTCAAAGACAGAATCCTCTAAAACCAAAATCTTCGTAAAGGCTTTGCTATATTTCTTTTCATTAGCTTTGAAATAAAGGTACACAAAGAAATCTCACTGGTGAGGGTTAAAACACACAAGACAAATAGTTCAGCTGTGGAAGTCCTTACCACAGACTTTTATGGAAGCTGAAAGTGCAGTATATCAGCACAGTTCAAAAGGAATTAGGCAAATTCAGGATTTASATTAAATGCAATGGTCTTGATCCCTAGCTTAAATGCCCCTAATTTGTTGACTGCCAAAAGAGTGAAGGTATACAAGAAGAAGGATCTTTGTGTATCCTGTGCCTTATTTTTGTATCCTGCCCTGCTATTATTGGCTGCTGCTGAACAATATGGATTATTTTGATCAAGTACTCTGTATTCTTTTATGAACTATATTTTTATTTTTCAATGAACTTAGAATCTCTCGATTTTTTTTTTTCTTTAACTATTTGCTTTCTTCAACCAGCTCTTTCTTGGGTTTTTTGTTTGTTTGTTTGTTTGTTTAATTCTCCTAAAGTATATACTTGGCTTTAATTATTTTTTTTAATCTTTCATTTCAGGAAATATATATTTCACTATGTCTCTTTTTAACTAATACTTCTTTCTCTTCTCTGGTATTTCTCAATTCATTTCTCTTCTCTTTCTTATAGAGATGTGAGTACGGAAATAAGACTGTAAACACACATTTTATAGATCACACAATTCGCAGAAACAAATGGAATAATTTTATACTACTATATTTGTCATTACAAAATACTTACCTCTCCTCGTTCTCCACTCAATCCTTCTACTCCCTTTAGGAATTAATATGGGGGGGAAAAAAAAAGCAAGTTGAGCCAAATTACTTGGAATCAAAAAATAATATTTTTGTCCTTTGTTTTCAATAATTTATCACAAATGTCAATTTTTAAAGATTCTGTGATTGCTATTTGTACAAAAAACCAAACTGTATATAAGGATGAGAAATGTATATCATGGTGAATTAACACTTTAGTAATACCTTTAATATCATATACAAAAAGGATAAGTTGGGAATATATCATACATATAATAAACCATATATTTTATTAGTGTACAAGAAGTGCATATAGACAAAACCTTATTCACTCTACAAAAGAAATAAAATTTTGTGTTCTAGCAAAAGGAAACTCCTGATTCTACCTGTTTAATACTGTCTTACTAGACAGAAGTCAAGTTCAGAGCCTTTGAAATACAAACTCAGTTTGTAAGCCAGATTTTGCATCATGTTGGCAGATGGTTTCGGTGTCACTTCTGCCAAATGGTTCAATGGTGTTATTGATCATCAAGTTCCACGGCAAGATGCGCCTTCAGCGCAGGCTTTTTCACTTTTCTGATATACTCTTATGGACAAAGGAATCTGTATTGTATCTTTGAGAAGTCCTGGAAGCTTGAGAAACCTTGGAAGGACCTAGTGCTGTCTACTAGAAGTATGCGAATGACTGATTTTTTGGTTGCTGACCAAACTAGATAAGCCTGGGAAACAATTTTAGACCAAGCCTGTACTATTTTTTCAGCTTCCCCCCCCCAAAAAAAAAAAGCAAGCAACAGCAATTCAGTTGCATCACTCTATCTGCAAAAAAAATTAATGTTTTCTTTCACTATCACTTTGTTTTACCTTATGATTAAAATAATAAATATATGAAAAATTTTTCCATTATTTGCAAAAGGAAAAACCAGAAATTTTAATTTGTAAAATGTTAGAGTAGGATATTACATTTGGTTAAAACCAATGATCGGCTTTTTAGTTTAAACTATTTCTTTTCAAAAATATCTGCTCAGCTTTACTACCAGACTCCTGTCAACCTACATACCCCTAAGAGTGGTAAAACTGGGCTAACATACAATCTAGATCTCCTGCCCATGCTCCACTGGAATCAGCTCCTTCTGGCTAGACAGGCAGCTGTATCGATGTCGTAATTCTGAAAAAAGCAACTGACTTCCTTCCAAGTCTAGTTTTAGATATGTACCTCTAACAAATACTTCTCTGTTTAGACATGACATAGATTATGTAGTTAACAAGTATTTATAAATACAACAGTTATTTTCTGTGGTATAACAAGATAGCCAGCTATGACACAATCAGAATACATTGGCCCAGAGTTAAAGAGAAACAAATGGATCTCACTGATTTGCAGCTGAAACAGGAAACATCTGTAATTTACGAGCACAGAAGATGTCAATAATGACACCCAGTATAGTCTAGGAGGTAATGAACTACATGAAATTGTAGCATGGTACATGCAAAATCTTAACATCTCAAGCATCACTCTTATAACCTTTACACAAAAGCCACTTTGTGCTGTTATCTGCATTTTATGTTATTTATAATTGTTTCATGAAATTTTTCCATAATTAAGGATTTAATAAAATAATCCAGAAAAATGTATTTCTGGTCTGTTTCTCAAGATATAAGACCCCAGAACCACAGAAACATGTAGGTTGGGAGGGACCTCCATAGGTTCAACTTCCTTTTCAGAACAGATCCAGCTAGAGCAGGCTGCTCAACACCCTGTCCAGACAGGTTTTGCCACAATCTCTGTGAGCAGTCTGCTCCAGTGTTTGACCACCCTCAAAGCAAAATGCTTTTCCCGTATATCAAATTGCGATTTCCTGCGTTCCAACTCGTGTCCGTTTCCTCTTGTCCTTCCACTGTGCACAGCCAAGAAAAGTGTGGCTCCGTCTTCTCTATATGTGTTGTACTTGTTATTTTTAAAATACTAAGGTTGTTTAAGGGGTAATTTATGTAACTATGTAATCACGTTATACATAAATATATTTCACCTGATGCAAAGAACTATCCATGTTGATGGAAGTAATCTTAAGAAACAAATATGAATCATGGCTTTCTTGAACTAGGATCACTATTTTAACAGTACCTGTAAGCCTGGATTTCCTTGTCTTCCTTTTTCTCCTTTCAGTCCCTTCAGAAAAGAAGCACGTTTTCTTAAAATATACATTTATCTGGGAGATGTAATTAAACTATCAAAAGTAACACAAAGAGGTAAACCCTAAAATCTCATCCTAAACCAGGCCCAATCAATCTGAAAAGGTACTCTTCAAGAGTTCAGAGCAGAAACTGTGCAGAAGGATACAATTTCTACTGCGAACACAGAGGAGCCAAGTTAGGATCTGAGTAGTGACATGATACTCTTCTTTTTCTTGTAGGTATTTCCTTGACTTTCAGATAACAAGGAGGAAAATCCCACTGGTTATAATACAGTAAGTAGGCAGAGGCCAGGTGGCGTTACTTTGACTATGAGCATTTATGTGATCCCACAGTGCCTGGGGCAGGCAGGGACAGAACCCATCCCGGGACAGTGCTGGGTCATGTCCCAGCCCCCTGGGGCAGCAGCACAACCCACATCCRCGAGCCTGCACCATTGCTAGGACCACACAGCTCTGCACCAAATGTCAATAGCCTGCTCAGCCCCAGAAACGCAGCTAGAGATTCATAACTGGGCATACTGGGCAGTTTTCCTTGAAGAAGAGTTAGGGCTCAGTGCTGCTATTCTCCAAGCAAACCTTCTGTGGAGCTTCATCTTAAAAAAAAGCTCCTGAATTAACACCTAAGACTTGTATTAATAGTGTTGCCAGATTATTTCATTAGAAACAAAGCTGATATACCTGGATACCACTTTCACCTTGGTTTCCTTTGTCCCCCTGTAAAATATTAGAAGAAAAGTCTGCATTGTAACAAGATTCATCTCAAAGACATGTAGTCTGTGTTTTAATTTAACACAGTAAATACAAGAGAAGCATCTAAGAGCTTTTACTTATACTGAATGAAAACAAATCACTTTATCTCCATGTACACAAACACTGAGAAAAGTACAGAAAGTTATATTAAGAAGGGAATCTGTCATAGAAAGAACTATCAAAAAGAAAAGTGGATACTCATATACCAAGTTAAAATTAAAAAATACAACATAATGAGGTGGCAAATCCAGCAGGATTTTATCCACTCAGTGCATGTCAGTGGAGAGGGTGTAGTCAGAGAGGGGGGGCAGTATTTCTGATGGGTTAAATTTCATCTGAATGCTAACCACTAAGTATGCTTGCCTTCACCCACAGAAAATAAGTACAAATAATTTCTGTAACACTTACTATAAACCCATTGAATGCAGAAGTTATACATGACACACCAAAGAAAAAACATTTTTTTTAATCAGAAAAAAAATTGTATTTAAATTTAATCAAAACTGTGTAAGGACTGTGTTACACTCCCACCCGCTCCTTTTGACTTTCATTGAAATGTTTATAGTAAATAAACATTAGTGGGGTGACTGGCAATCAGATGGTGCAAATGGTACTTAAAAGGCAGGTATCTAGGTTTATCAAGTCATCTGAACACCATCTAATTGACACTGGAGAGAAACAGGCAGCTCTTGAAAACTATTCATGCCAATTAACAACAGAGGCATAAAATATGTACTCCCAGAATGTGCCTCTCTCTCTTCATTGACTGAAAATGAAACTTAAAAGTTATGGGAGATGGCTCCTGCCCTAACTCTGACCTCTTAAATCACTTTGACTCTGTTTAAATAGACATGAATCAAAATGTTGGGCCAAGGACATAGCAACTCATGAAACAAGAGAGATCTGTGGGGGGTGTGTGCAAAACTTCATTTAATAAAGAAAATAATTAGGATAGACTTTTTTGGATCTGTTTTGCCAGTTTTCTTGTAAGAGCCAAACGTGTGTGTTTGGTTGTTTTTTGAAAGAGAGAATGTTTAGTTAAATGCTAAACAGTAGTAAAGAGGAGATTTTGGCCATGGCAAATATTTTCCTGATTTGAAAATACCAGAACATAAGAGGGTATTTATGCCAGCTGTATTTGCTTGTATTGTACTTGAATATAAGATATTTGGTTTGGTTTCAAGTTTTAAAATAAGCTATAGCTGAAAGGCTTCATTTTTACTGTCAGATGCCCAAACCGCACTTGTTTTCCTGAATAATTCAAGAATTTATCATACTTATGACTTGTAACTCCAGTTAACCAGCAATATATATTCTSACTTGCATCTATTCTATAAAATGGATAATGACTTTTGCAAAACCTTCTTCAGTTTAAAATTTAGAGAGGTTCCATAAATCTTAACAAAATCTCCCTTCCTAAAATCAGTATTACTGTCTTGGCACATGTTCCTTACATGTGCCTCTTAGATACTGAAACAATATATGGTGATAATGAAACTAATTGAACTATTGCTATGACTCTGACTCAACTCAAGTCACACTTCCATTGGGCTTCAGTACTTTTTGAAAGACGTAAGCCAGGAAATCTTTGTCCTTATGTGCTCTGGAAATCACTGTTTTGAAACTGGTCAGAAGACTAATTTTTCTACATCTTGTCTTGGAAAATGGAACTCAGGTTCCATTATCTCATTTAGCTGACATGATAACCTTATCTAAATTTGGATCATTCTCTAGCTTCCATTGACCAGGGACTTGCTTCAGTTGTCAGGCATTTAAGATGCTCTAGGCAACCCAAGGCATCCCCATATGTGTCTACTGTCACCTGAAATACTCTAGCATACCTAAGACATCCATACATGGCTGGCATATATGACACTGGACATACAGGAAACCTGTGCCCTTCTGGAGCAGAAGCTGAAGTCTAGTGCAATACCTCTGCATGGGATTTTCATAAAACTTTAAATATAACGCTACCCTTTTAACTTACTGCTTCTTTGCCCTTCAACCTTTCTTTCCATAGTGAAGTACCTCATTCAACTCTATTTCTGTAATGCCTTTTTATGAATGGCTTCATCCTTCAAAAGGTGGTCCTCTACATTGCTGGTAATACTACACAGATGCATTATCATTTTTTACTAACTGCTTATTTCTATCTGACACCTTACCTGAGCTTCCTTTGCTTTTACAGGATTTCCTGTTTATTATGAAATCTGTAATTTGAATATGTAATGGAGAAATCTTTGCTCTAGTTGAGACTCCAGTATTTCCCAGGAAACATTGCTAGATTTCTAACACAAGTGTCAGATACATTACCTAAACACACTTAGTTTATTTTTATATAATTTTTTCTATATATTCAAATTTGAAGTTATTATTAAATCAGGTCAAATGTAATTTAAAATTTGATTTAACTTATTAATTTAATTGTATTCATTTAATTAATTTAAAATTATATTAATTTTTAAATTTAAAATTCACATTTAAATATTAAATTTGGGCTGATAGCAAATATAGCAACATTTTTAGGCTCAACAACTTGTTGCTGGAATAAATACCTAGTTGAATAGTTGCAGGTAAAGCTTGKTAGTTATAGTATACTTGTTTCCTTCGGATATAGTTTATCTGTTCCATGACATGAGATCACTTATATTGCTCCAAAGAAACAGTATAACATTAAAATAAGCTTTATACTCGTATATGCAATTAAGAAACTCACTGTAAAAAAAAAATTCTTTGTCAGTAGAATTACAGTAAAATAATGAAAGTAATAGCAGTACTCATTATCCTGCAAAGCAATGAAACATTTAATTTTCAGGATGCACATATTATTGCTTTAGAATTGTCCAGAATAAAGAAATCTTAATAAAAATTTAGAGTAAAAACATAATGGATACAAGTCAGTGCTTCAGTTACAGCTAGAATTAATTCATTTACAGCAATGGAACTAATTTGACTTCAACCACTTTCGAACCATGAGAGCTGACAGGTGTTCAACCCTGAAATTCTCCTCAAATCATGTTATTGAAGATTACAGCGAATATTTTTTCTCCAGCTGTTTCAAATAAACATGTAGTGTTTCCTTCACATAAATTTGCCTAATAGCAAATGTAAAGTATAAATTCTTAGTCTTTCTCTGTTTCTTGGTTAAGTTACATAGAAGAAAGGTGCTGTCCTGAAAAAACATCATCTAGAAAACACAAGTCTGTTAAGTTCTTTGTAGTCACCCACAGGGCACGAAGAGTAATGATTTTCAATTACTTCTAATTTTCAGGTTCTTAAATCCCATTCTATAGAYAAAGCACAGCTGATTTTTCCTCAAGAGACTCAGTTCACACTCCAGTGAGTTCTGTGAGTTATAGTAAGATAAAAATAGGTCAGTATTTTAAAACAAGAAATATTCTAGGAGCTTTCCAAACTTCCAGTGAAACAAAAAGTTCTGCCTCATTGGCTGAGACAAAACTGAGAGGTTTCAACCACACAGGAGATTTTTAGTAGAATGCTGTCATCTTGTAGAAGAAAATCTCTAGGAAAGCATTTAATGTAATGTTAATTACAGCTTTAAGTTATGCAAAAAAGCTGTGTGCTTGAATTTCAAAACATGCCAAAGAACAACATTGCCTATAATCTTTTCAATCTGCRACTCCTTAAAGACATGTGATTGTCAGAAAATCCTACATACCTACACTTTAAAAATAAAGATGACTATCCAGATAAGTCAAACATCAATATGAAATTTTACAATGTATTCACAAAACAGTTCTTCAGCAATGAAGAATTTCAACATAACCACATCTATAGCAGTGTTTGATAGATGTAAGGCTGCACCAAGAGATGCTTCCACCATGGTGAGCACATAGCACTTGCCTTGG
>JAYKAV010003408.1:12922-46499 GCA_035582835.1 Phoebastria nigripes | reverse complement strand
GTGCACCGGTGTCTACTAGAGCCTTATAGTCCTGTGGGTCTGATGTGCCAGGCCATCGAATCCACCCAGTCCAGTAAACCCGGTTGTCCCTTTCCTCCACCTGGCTGGAGGCAGGGCCCCTCTAATCCTGGGCATCGTATTCATTACTCACTTCTTGTAAATGCAAATCAGAACTCCCTTTATTAAGAYCAGAAGTGAAGTCWGCCCTTCTGCRCTGTCTGGGGAACTGCTCACTGGAGACTGGAGCAGCAGTTTTCCTGGAAGAACCCCCTTTCAAGGTTGTTTTTCCTTGCAACTCACATACCCGTGCCTCTAGGGTCGATGTAGATTTTCCATCCCGCTTCCTCATGTCTTCTCCGTGGTCACGCAGGTAAAACCACAGGGTGGCCCATGGTGCRTATCCACTATATCTTCTCACTTGAGCAGAGGAATGTTTACTCCTAATGGCTGAGATACTGGTCCGTACAGGTGGGGAGTAGGACATATCTTCTTTGAGTTGCTGGAACTCCCGGGACGGTTTCTCCACAGGTGAGACGCAGGCCCGTAGGGAGGAAGAGAGACCTTCTTCGTATTGCTGGAGTTGGGCAGCCAATTCATCCTCCGTTTGTTCCTCTCCATCTTTCCAGGCCATTACTGCCAATGAGTTGGCATGCAACGATGGTGCACTCTGTACAAACTTCTGCCACATGGGTCATGTGCACYTGACTTCATCTGGATCTTTGGGTAACTGTTCGTTGTCCAGGTCATCATAAATCACCTCCAGCATGGCTAATTCCCTCAGGTACTGGRTACCTCTCTCCATGGTGGTCCACTTGCCTGGGTGACATAGAACATCCTCCTTGAAGGCATACCTTTCCTTCATGCCTGACAAGAGTCACCTCCAGAGGCTGAGGGTTTGTGCCCCTTTTCCAATCACTTTGTCCCCTTCCCTAGAAAGGGATCCCGTCTGCTTGGCTTCCCTACCCTCTAGTTCCAGGCCACTGGCCCCATTATCCCAGTATCGGAGCAGTCAGGTGACAATGTGCTCGCCTGGACGACGACTGAAATCTTTTTGTGTATCTCGCAGCTCACTCAGGGGTAGGGATCAGGTGGTTACCGTCTCGTTTATGGGTTCTGCCTTTTCCTCCTCCTGTTCTCGTGATGGCCCTGGTTCATCTTCATCCCTTACTAAACGAGCTGATTTTCTTGTGTATTTCTTCTTGTGTATAGGGGCAACTGATATTGGCATGGGTTGGTTCTCTGGTTCAGCTGCAGTGCCTGTTGCCGAGTTTGAGTAACCGCAGTGCCTGTCGCAAGGGTTGGAGTAAATGCAGTGCCTGTCGCCAGGGTTTGAGTAGCTGCAGTGCCTGTCGCCAGGGTTGATCTCTGGACTGTATTCTTAAATAGTTGTTTAACCCTAAACAAGACCTGAACCACATTCAGGAGACATAGCAATAGGAACATGCTGGTTTGAACATCCCAAAGATATTAAAAATTCTCAAGAGCTGTTGTAACTAGCCTGAAGGAGAAAGGGAAGGTGAAGCAGTCGGGGAGAGTGTTCCCCCGTCTCCCCCACAGATTGGTTCTCCGAGGAGAAAAGGTAAAGAGTGTAATTATTAATAGTTTCCAAGAGGTGGCTCCTGAGAAATGGAGATGACAGAACACTGAGTACAAATACCAGATTAGTCTCATGACCAATAATTTTAGCATATCATAAACCAGTGTTATACAGTGCAGCAAAATTATAACCTTGATCCAGCTCCCAGAGGTGATAAACAGCACAACAGGGAACATATACTGCAAGTAAGGTATTACATAACACAACTTTGAGAGCAAGCACGACAACTTTGAGAGCAAATAAATCAACATTGTGACCAGCAACTATTAAACCAATATAATGAATGCTTATAACAAATTTGCCTTAACATGCTCTGGTCAGATCTGTCATTATCTCAACCCTTTGTGCCCCTTGTTGGGTGCCAAAAGGACTGTTGTGGTTTAACCTGGCGGGCAGCTAAACACCACACAGCCATTCACCCAATCCCCACTCCCCAGTGGGATGGGGGAGAGAATTGGAAAAAAAAAAGTAAAATTTGTGGGTTGAGGTAAAGACAGTTTAATAGGACAGAAAAGGAAGGGACAACAATAATAATAAAGATAAAAGAATATACAAAATTGGATGCACAATGCAACTGCTCACCACCCACTGACCATTGCCCAGCCAGTTCCCAAGCAGTGGTTGCCGCCTCCTGGCCAACTCCCCCCAGTTTATATACTGAGCATGATGTCACATGGTATGGAATATCCCTTTGGCCAGTTTGGGTCARCTGTTCTGGCTGTGCCCCCTCACAGCTTCTCGCTGGCAGGGCATGAGAAGCTGAAAAGTCCTTGACTAGTGTAAGTGCTACTCAGCTACAACTAAAACATCAGTGTGTTATCAACACTATTCTCATACTAAATCCAAAACACAGCTACTAGGAAGAAAATTAACTCTATCCCAGCTGAAACCAGGATAGTGAGATCCTTGAAGGCATGATCTTTATGAGAACTCAGTGTGCAAGAGGAATAAACATAGGTTCTTGTCTGAAAAGAAGAAATAATTTTCAACCTGTACAGTAGAAGTACGATCCATCTAACCTAACTTTTGCCATCTAAAATGTCAACATTTCATAGAATCATAGAATCATTAAGGTTGGAAAAGACCTCTAAGATCATCGAGTCCAACTGTCAAACCAACACCACCATGCACACTAAACCATGTCGCTAAGCGCCTCATCTACACGTCTTTTAAATACTTCCAGGGATGGTGACTCCACCACTTCCCTGGGCAGCCTGTTCCAATGCTTGACAACCCTTTCGGTGAAGAAATTTAATTTAGCTAATTGTCTAGGCTTCAGCTACAGTGAAAGAAAGGTGTAGAGATGTGAATTAATGACTCCCCAAGGAGCTCAGACTCTCTCACATAAATATGGAGACAACCCGGACAGCTTGGTTAGGTCAGATAACTCCTAATGGCTAAGGCTAACTGAGCTGAACCTGTCCCAGCTGCCTAGGGTTAATTGCTCCACTTCTTCTGGGAGCTCCACAACAGACTTTGTACAATAGACTTTATAGATGTAGCGCTTGCTATAAGATATAAGACTAAGTAAATATAGAATCATGGGTCATACCATTATGTACTATAACTCATAATGGAAATTTCATTAATACCTGTGCCATAGCATTTTACGTTAATAGTTTCTCCACTTTGGCCATTCTCTCCTCCCTATGAAAAATGATCGTTTTTCTAAAGAATGGGCCTTCCAAAATATACCAACTATTCTCTAATAATAATGATGTATTTAGAAAAAGGATTTCCTTTAATAATGATCATTTATAAGAAAAGCACTTCCAATAAAAGTTGTAATTAATGTAAAACTGGAAAAATACTTACCTTTATACCCTGGGTACCAGGAATGCCTGGGTAGCCTGGTTCACCTGGAGCACCTGGTAATCCTAGTTCTCCCTGAGTGATACAATAGCTCTGTGTCAGTCATGTGCTGTGTGTAAAAACATATATTGCATGTTTTCTCAAGGTCACATGATACGCTTTGGCTATGATATTTTGAAATTTTATAACTGAGGATGATTCAAATGTCTGGAGAATTTGTGACGGGATGCTGAATACAGAGAAACCACAAAAAGGGTCTCCTAATTCTTAACTTTAGTTTTCCAGTATCTATCTTTTTTAATTGCCTGTTAATACAGTTGATGTTGATTTTTCAAAATTACACAAATAAAACTATCTGAAGTAATGGCAATGTTTGCAGGTTTGAACTTCATGAACAGCTGACTTACATTGCCTAAAATCTAGTATAAAATTAGCAAGAATAAGCCATCAAATGGATTCTGATGCGATTTAATGTTAACTACTGTTTTATTTTGAAACAAACTGCCTTGTAACTAGTCATGGAAAATCATGGAAAATCAGTAAATCATGGAAAAGTAAATCAATCCCTCCTTTAACTAGAATACTTCCAGATTCATACTTACCTTGGCTCCTGATGATCCTGGTTTCCCCTGTATTCCAGGTTCGCCTTTATCACCCTATATAACAATATAAGAGTGGCTGATACATCAGTATGTTTTGTCATATGTGGTATGAATAGCAAACATGAACAGACACTGCTGGGAAATGGGCTCTTAAAAATAGGCACAGCTGGTGTCTGAAAGGCTGAAGTTCTGCTCCCTTATAGGAAACCAGAAGTTTCAACTTTCTCTCAGGGAAGATGAGATACTGATGACAAAATGTGATCTGCCAGCCTCTGCTTACTTGTCCCTTCCCCACCTGCCTAATTTCCCTTGCCCAGTCATACCATGTTTGTGTGTACTGACTTCACATTTCCACCATCTTATTTAATAAAACTCTGAAAATCCTTGGACCTGTCTGAGCCAAAATATTTATTTGTTTTGGGTTTTACTGTAGCCTATGGAATTAGGCATATACTCGGCACGAGGATTTTCATTAAAATCTAAGAATTATTGATTACTTCATGATGCTCTTCTGTAAAAATGAGCTTATTAAGAATGATTCTGTAAGAATCAGCTTATAATCTGAATGAGAGATAAATACACAAAACAAAAGCATTTTTCACAAATGAAAATAAAGCTAATTAATTTTAATCATTTCATAGGTATTCAATCTCCTTGACATAGCAAACACTGACCGCTTTAAATAATGTTACTTTCAGTATACAATTTTAAATAAATACATATGTACTTTTGGACATAAAATAATGTATGGGTGGAAATGGAGCTAAATGTAAATACAAAGTTTGGGAAATGGATTCTATATTCCTAAATATTCTCTAGGACATACAATTCAGTGCTTACTAGCCAAAACTCATCTTGGATTAAATTAAAAGGTTACACTAACAGGTCTGGGTTTATAGTATCTATTTTAGTTTCTGAGAGTATGGGTCAAATTAATTCTTGCTGTAGCTGCAGTGCAATCAATAAAGTTACATCTGAAATAAATTTGGCTCCTCGGGTGGAAAAAGCAGCATGTAAAGTTATTTAACACAATTAAAATATAAATAAATGTAACATGGGCAGAAAGTTCTAATGTATACTGAGAATTATCTGGCTCCCAGCATTGCAGAACATTTTCCAGGACTGCGAAGCTGAAACAAAGTCTCATGACCATTTCTGCAATTGTTCCAAACCTCATGAGATGACAGGCACCATTTACTGAGCTATATTAAGCTCTCTTGAGACTGAACTATCATATAAGGTAATATAGGGAAAATCATATAGCTACTCACCAATATTCAATATGTCAAAAAATTAGCTGCAAAATCCTGATGTTTTGTCATCTATAAAGCAGTCATTTATCAAAGTCACAAGCAAATTAACACAAACACTTACCTTAGGCCCAGGAGCTCCAGGTAGACCAAATGAGCCTTCTGGTCCCATCAAACCCTATTTATTTTTGAAAAAGGCAGAGACATTTCTGTAACAAGCTAGAGGAATAATGGCTTCAGTATAGTGTATTAGTATTAGCAGTATATTTCTATAGTGAAATAAATAGGACAGGAAATATGTCTTTCATCATATTACTATACAGGTTCTAGCTCTGATACAGCACAGTGGATTATTTAGACCTTCTATGGCCTAAGGAAGGGCCACTGTGCAATGGAAAAAAACATTCAGGAAAAAAGCACAGTGCTGTCATGACATACTCCTTAGAGAAAAAATTCTGCAACTCGAAACCCCATCTGTGTGATTTTTAACATATCTTTAATATGTCCTTAGCTATAATTGAAAATGACACAAGAGTTTCTTAGTTTGCATTTAGGGTTCCCAAAACCAGCAAAAGTATACATGGTATTTCATAATTCTCTTCCTTCTTTCTGACTGTGTGTCCCTCAAAGGTTGCCATGCCTTGACTCCTTTTGCAAACTTTGTGGAGATTTATCGGGAGCAGTTAACTTTGGGGCCACACCTTTGCATCTTCTGCAGAATCTTCAGGATTGAACTGTTTATTCAAGAACCCAGTAGCTTCTGCCATTTCAGATCATGACACTTCAGCACATGTACAGAGCATTGCCAAAACTGTCCCTTGGACTCCTCTCATGGAAACATGTTGATAAAGGCATGTTTAGTTGTCTTTGTTCCATACATAAACTAAGAGCTAAAGGGTGTTAAACCATCAAATGGCTGGCTTTCTTAACTTCTGTTTAAAGCTACTCTCAAGTTTAGATTAGAAAAGAAACCTTTTTTTAAAATCCTACTTTCCAAGAAGGAATTCCCATTTATAGTATATTCCACATCTGGTGTTAATATATGTCTTTCTCACCACTTCATCTCACTTCTCTTTGACTCTAGAACTGCATGCGTCAATAAAAACAATATATTATTATTGTTTTATTTGGACTTGCACTCTGATACTCTGAAATATGATCTGCTATGAGTGTACTTAAGACACAGCATAAAATAAATGCATAATAATACAGAAAGTCAAACAATTAAATAAGGCCTGGAAATCTACCTTGTCAGAGATTAAGTTTTATCAATTATTCTAATTGATAGTACTTTCAAAAGCTACTATTATTGTTGTTATTTAATCTTTGCTTTCATATAGATAAAAACAATCATGTTCCATTTAGTACTAAATGTTAGGAACTATTCAGTTCAATGACATTATCTCAGACCTCCTTCAAAAGTCACATGTGATCAAAAATAAATGTATGTCTACAGTAATTTGTAACACAGATTGTAACTCAGTTTTGCCAAAAAATTATTAACTTTCTTTGCTAAAACTAAAAGCATGGCTTTGTTTTTGCAAATACAAGAGAAAATTCAGAATATTCGGAACAACAAGTAATTCTTTGTAGCCAGGGTTTTCAGCATTTCATCAATTTTCCGGTATTTCACCTGTGCTTTACTGTTAACTAAGGCAGCACAGATTAACTCAGGTTTCTTTCCTGCTGTGTTGTAAGAAAGTACTGGTCACTAAAACTTTCTATCAATAAACATAGCAACTTGCTCTTTAGGCCACAGACACAGGGCTGTGAATACAAATAAATGGTATCAATCACAAGACTAAAACTTGAGTAACTTTACTGCCAATTTTCCTCAGTCTTGGACTTTTCCGTTCAGTCAACTGCACACAAAAATTCTTCTATTAAATTTCTCTAAAATAACTAATAATATCATACATCAAATAATTTCCAACACTTTCCTGAACATTGAAGATTAGATCTGCTTGTTCTTACTTACATAGAAAATCAGTCATCTTATCAAAGATGATGCAGTTAATCTAGTGTAATCTATTATTTGGTAAATAAAGGTTTACTATACCCTATGCCATTTCTTTCATAATTTTGGAATAGAAATTACCAATTCCTCTCCAGCTGGAGTGAAGTTTCTGAGGTCTGCTTCCACTCATAACCTAAGAGACAGTGTATTCCCGTTAACCATTTGCTTACGGCCTATGTTCAGCGTCAGCTTCGTTACAGCAAGTGTAAGAAAATATTAATTTGGTTTTGGAACCTCACCTTGATTATATTAAGACTGTCTTAATTCACTCGCACATCAGGCCTGCTTTTTCACTTTTTCTCTTTTTATTTACAAAGCAAAATAAGGTTTTATCATTTTTAATTTCACTGTAAGGCTTAATTCAATTTGGCTTTTTAAAATCAAATTTCATGTTATCTATTGACCTCCTCACTTCTGAAATACAGCTCTCTTTATTGTGTGATATTTTTTGCATTCCTTGAAAGCTACTTTCCTTTTCCAAAAAACACTGTGAAATTATTATTTTCTTCTCCTCAGATTCCTGTTCTGTGCTCTTTACTAGCACATTAATCGGTAGAGAAAAGCGAGCACAAGTTTGGGGAGGGATAGTGGGAAGGGATGAGAAATGTGACTAGAGGATTTCTGGCTCCTTTCACRTTGCCACCTCAGTGTAGCCCTGTGTTTCAAGTCATGTAACACGCTGTTGAGAGCCTACCCCCTACCAACTCCACACTAGATCCCTTCTAGTTTATGCCCACACCAGTCCTTGRATTACAGAAGTGGTTAAATGTTCATCACAAATGTTCCTCATTCATTTTATCTTATACAAACTGAAAATACTATGTATACAGAATAGTTGGTTGGATTTTTTTAAATCAGGTATGTGTATATATCCACACTGATCTGCAAACATATACTAGAGAAGGCAAATCAGAAAATATATTTAGCATAACTAAAGGTCAGGCGTACATCTGCAGGAAAGGGAGAAATAAAACGCAGTTGTCCTGGCTTCCTTTCTTGCACTTTAATTACTAGGTTATATTTAACGTATTTCATTTAAAAAATTGCAGGAAGATGACTACATGAAATCAGTACACTGCAAGAAGAAAACTTTCAGATGCAATATAGGAAAAGCTTGAGAACATAATCTGAAAACTATGGCATGTAAAATTAAGAGAAGAGCATGTCCCGAATAAAAATAAAGAACAATTCAAGGACATAAAATGTACCATYACTCCCCCATTTTCCAGAGCTGACACTATTTATGTGGCAGATAAATTAATAAATTACTGATGTTGGCAATGTAATAGGGATACTTATTACTGAAGACGAACTTGTTACTGAAGAATTTTCCCAAGGTACTAATAGACCATCCACAAGCTTTCCATCTGTTTTTTCTGGAACAAACATATTCAGAGTGACTAATACAAGGAAAATCCCACTGTCTTTTCTGGTTAAAATTCCCTAATGCCATATAACKCATTCAAATATTCCGTGCATCAACTTCCTACTTATTTTATCAGGTGACAAAAGATACATTAAATGAGTTGACAGGAAACATGAATAAGTTATTTTCAAGTGYATCACGAACCAGATGTTATTCATCTAAATAAAACTTGAAGAAAACATGGTAGGTGAGTTACTTGAATAAATACATACACTTTGGAATCCCACAAGGCTTTATTATAGCTGTTGATTCAGGCTTCCCTCCGGCATTTTGTTCAGCTTTGTCAGAAAGAAATGGAGAAAAAATTTCCAGCGATAGGCAATAAAAATGATTAGAGGCACAGGTGAGAGAACAAATGTGCATGTGTTAACTAGGAGTACGGACATCTGAACTTCCAGTTCAGGCAATGTTTCTTCTAATGTGATCTAAACAACTGCAATAACTGGTTATCAAGGAAATTTATTCTTTCCAGAGAAGATCTTTATGTGGCTGAGAAAGTCCTTTAAGTTCCTGAAAAGAAAATTAACCAGCGTACTCACTTTATACAAAAGGGCTTCTGATAGCTGTAATGTACTGGTCATGCCTTTGGTAGAGTCAGGAAAGGAAGAGCTGCTGGGTGGATGCAGGGTAGCTGTATATTGTGCAGGAAATCCTGAATGTATTGGGTGACAGAGTAGCCCAGAATTTGTGAAACCCAAAACTGGTTTCAATCTTTCTCTCCAACCAGGACTGCATTGGTTTTAATTGATCATATATTTTATTAAGGAGCATGGAAAAAGAGGTGAGCTCTTCAATACATTTATAGACATTCATATGCCTATATGTAATCTTTGTTATCTGGAAACCAGAGTCAAGTTTTTTTAAACCTAGCATTATTCAGAGAGCAAGTTCAGGGCTCTCTCCTTTGTCTGTGGTTATCTACAGAGATATAGGAGAAAGCACAAACCACACCCTTAGTTCTTCTGAATTTTCTTTGATGAAAACCAATAAAACAAAGTCAAAAATTAAGAAAAGAAATAGGAGAGAAGATGAGATCTGTGGACTGTACAACTTTGAGAAGTCTATTTACAGTTTAATAACCTCCTCAGATTCTTGAAGTGATAGTCCACACATCCATTTGGATTCCACACGACTAAGCAATACTCAGAACAATCAGAGCACCCTAAAGTAAAGATTTAAGAGTCCTTTGTGGAATCAATGATCTCAGCATCATTCTGACAAATGCACAATCGAAACCAAAAGACCACCTCAAAAATGGTGACGTTTACTTGTGATAGGATAGACGTACATTACTGGACAGACACACAGCAAGCCTTGACTTACAGGGTGTGTGATGATTCCTCGCTTTGGAGGTCTGAATAACCTGACTGATTACAAATGAAGTTTAGCACCTGATTTAAGTGCAATTCAGATGCAAGATAATATAGAAACTTGGGAAGGGTCTGAAAATATATTCTCTCTGAAAAATAAAGTTAGTATACTATTCAGCYTTAAGCATCTGAAGTTCATCCACCTTCTGACTGGGGAGAAAAGGCAACCTTCACAGAAAAATAGAGAACAAATGGCCAGCAAAAACCAAGAAATCTTCCCACAATGGACATAACATTCCATTAAATCAAAGACCCTCTCACCAAATAATCAACCAAATAATCCTATACAAAATGACAAAATCCCAAGAAATTTTGGGCAAAAAAATAATACAGACATGCTTGCAGGGAGAGGGCAGTAGGAGTTACAGATACTGAAAGGACTTTAACTGAACTGATGCACATAATCAGAGCTTCAACACTAAGATACAATCAATAATAGCAAGTATAGAGAGGACTCAGATAAGCCTTAGGCCAAGTACATGCTCCATTTAGCCAGGTAGGTATATTTTGCTCTTATTATCAGGAGTAATTGGAGAAGAACAGGCTCTTTCTAGAAATAAAGAACCATCCAGCGTATGTGTTGTAACTGGACCACACAGTCTTCTCTAAATCCTTTATTGTCAGGTCTGCTGGGTGTGAGAAGAGTATGGGACTCCTTATCACCAAGCTCAGAAAATCCACAAACCAAAACTGTCCTAGCTGGCCAGATGTAGGCAAAATCTGGTAAACCGCATCTGACTTTGTCTTTTGGTGATCCTTAGACAGCCATGGAAAAAGGCATAAAGCATTATCTCTCTCTGTGACTTCAACTCCAAAAGTGTAGAACTCTGAAGGAAAGCAGACTCTATTTCCAGTTGAAAGCAAAGGAGACAAAATTTTGGAAAAGCCCATTCATTAAAACGACATCAAGAGCAAATTTCCCACTCCTGATTCAATATTCTAAAGTGAATGAGAATGTCTGACATCATGTTCAAGACTCATATGTGACTCGGATATCTGACAAAACAATTGCAGTATCTTCCCAGAAAAGAAGAAAAACCCTTTCATTACTTTGCTTGGGRATGGAAACGATCATGTTTTTGGTCACTATTTGCTTATAGTGAGCCCTTAACCTGGGCTCCTCATAAACAAACTCCTCCTAAAGCTCTGAATTCCAGTACATCAATGTGTATTTTCTTTTTCTCTGGAGAAAGAAAGACTCCTGGTTTTGGGTACCCTTTCTGTCTTAGGAGGCAAACATGCACCAGTAACAATCTGGACAGAGAAGTGCCATACCCTGAGTAACACTAGTATATAAATGATCTGAGCACTAGTATATAAATGACCCTTAGGCTAGTAGTTACCTTCATACTCAGATGGTTAATTTGGCACGCAGCAACACATAGTTATGCAAGACTGCATGTACCAAGATGGTCAGACATGCGTGTCCATCCAAACAAGGATTCTCTTCAGAATGGGGAATGATGCAGGGGGATGTAAGCCCCAAATAATTTTGATATCAGGTCTGCCCTTATGTACTCTAGAAGATGGTAACCTTAACTAGGATTTTAGAGAGATTCAGCAAGAGAGACAGAGGATCAAAAGGTCCACACTGAGATCCTTGGTACCCTCTTTGTTCAAGGTTCCTGTCACCCACCAAAATGAGGCACAAGCTACCACAACAACATGGGTAAACACCACTGGAGTCACAGAGCAGAAAAGAAAGGTCTCTGAAAAGATTATTCCTGTCCTGCAATGAAAGGTAGATACTGACAGTAAGATGGCCTTAGCAGTGTGACAGTAGGCATCCTGATGACTGAGAAATGAACATCAAACCCTTTTTTAGAGAGCCACTGACTATCCTGTATTTGACCTTGCAGATATAAGTATGGATTTCTTTAAGTTCAGAATGAGCCCTCTCCCTTTCTTCTACTTTTAACACTACAAAGTGGCATCTGAAACCCCTTTGTCTTTTGGAATGGAAGAAATCCAGCCTCACGGCTGGATGTCAAGAGGAAGTTCACTACTGATGAAGAATTTTCATAGGGAAAGACCTTGAAAAGAGATGGGGTAGATAAACCGAGAGACAGACAAGTTATAAAACTGAACAATACAATCTGTTAACAATCGCCAAAATCCAAGAATCTATAGCAATGTTCTCTCACCCGTTGCCAAAATATCAAGAGGCTTAACATAACGGCAAGGGCAGCAGAGAGAACAGTTCACAGCTTTCATCCACAATTCYCACACTTCAAAGATGCCGCTGGGCTAAAAACTTACATTTGCCATAGCCTTGTCTTTTGCTGCTGATAGAAGGAATATTGCGACTTCTAGGCATAGCTTCCCTATTTAGGAATAAAATGGTCAGTGCCATTTGTACCTACAATGCAGATATCACYTTCTAAGCTTCTCAGTCTCTTCTTCCATTTCATGAATGCCATCTGCTTATTTCTAATGATTTTTCTGAAGCTCTATCCAGAGCATTTCCTTCTTGCTGCTATTCAAATCCCTCARCTTTGTCCAGATAATTTCATCTACTACTTCCTTTTACCCTTCCATTTCAGACAGATTTAATTAGCAAGAGAATTACTGCTCTCAGATTAATTTTTGTAAAAAGTGTTTATATGTTGGTCTCTTATTTATCAAAGCAATGCTATCAAAGCATTTGTAAGAATCTGATACTTCTTCTCGGTTCAGATATTAGAAAAATGATCACTATTGTTAGCAAAATCAAAATCGCAGACAGAGTTGGACTTGGTGATTATTTATCTTCAAATGCATTTTCCAAGCTAAAGAAATTAAGCAGCATCTTACAGTTTCCYATGTAATCATATTTATCCCAGTAGTAACACTACAAAAATGCTGAAATTCCCCAATTAAATATTTTCACTGAACTGCTTTCTTGGCTTCCTGAGAAACTGAAGTTGTATCTTCTATTTGGACTGGGCATGGACAAGCCCGTTACATGCACAGCATATAGTGAATCTCAAGAGAAGGCAACAAGGCAAGAAAAAAACAAGTGATCTTCTTCCCATTGTTGTCACACATTAAAACACTTGCATATGCCAGTCAGCTACAAATCAAGAAGTGTTATCTAATTTTTTCCCTGACAAGTGTTACTAATTCTGTAGTCTGAATACAACTGCATAAAATCTCCATATGGCTATATACACTAAGAATAAACAACAAATTTCTCAGGTTAAAACATTTAAGTTATTTAGTGCCCTATTGTCCATAGAGATAATAGCATGAGTCTTAATTCTGTACTTGATTCTTTACAGTATTTACTTCATTCTAGCAGTAATAGTCTATGTTGATCTGCTTGAGGTCAAATATACGGTGAAACATAGGTTCTTTAACTAAATAAAAAGTCACAGTAAACAGCTTATTTATGATACTAAGCCATGTATCTCTCAGGAAAGTCAGAAGCGTTTTAGTCAGCAAAGAAGATAAAATATCTCAAACACAAAACGAAAACTACAAAAAGACATGTTAACAGTGAGGATGATTAATAATGGAACCATGTAAACATTGTTGAACTTTTCAATAGGAAAGTTAATTTTTTTTAAGGCGGCATATGTTCAACCAATGATGAAGTTTCTACTAATTAATGAAAGATCTCTAACCAGTTTTAAGCAGCTGTCCCTTTTGTCTTTAAAATTTCCATTTTTTAAAGTCTATATATACTTGCACCAACTTTCAGAACAATTATTTTACTACCGTGATTTCTAAAGGATTATAAAGAACACAGAAATCACCCTACTCAGACAGTAACAAAGATGTGGTAAGCTGGACTGTCCAAAAAGAATGAATTATTTTCCATTTCCTACATTCCAAAATTAAAATCTTTCTTTAAGCATTTTGGGAATTCAGTGATCTCAGCTATTCTCTCAGTCTTTGTCAAAAGACCACTATCACAAAARCATCCTGAAATTCATCTTCAGAAATCCATTGTACACTATGACAGTATTTAAGTCGGTCTTAACTTTCATAATAAATTGATTTGAGTACTTTCAAAGTTAATTCAAAGTTAATTAATTTAGAGAGTAAGTTCAGACTAATGTGTTTGCTGGATTTGTTTATCAAATGTGCAGTCAGGAAATCAATTTTAAAAAAGAAAAGTGGGTATATAATATTTTGGGGGGGAATTCAGAGATTAGACTTAGTCTGATCATATTTGCCAACCTGAAAATGTTAGGTTGCTATTATATTTGCCATTTCTTGTTTGTTTATTACAATTAGCGAACAACAGCATCAGAATTATTTGTTCATAATAACACCATTTTGCAAACTTACAGTATCCCCTGGTGACCCTTTTGCTCCTGGTTGACCCGGTGGTCCAATTTCACCCTGTATTTTTTACATAAAGAGAAGAATTCTGTTATTAATGTATATATAGTTAACAAATTTGTTAAATAGTCTTTAATTACGCAGATGTATTTAGTTATGATTATTTCTCAAAGTATTATGACATYAACTTTGGTACTTTTAAATTATTCATTCCTTCTGGAATAGTAGAAAGAAAACCTAATGAGAGATTTTCAAACACGCCACAAAGAATTTGGACCATGTCTCCATTCATTTGCAGCATGATTTGATGTCCTAAATCCCCACTATGAAAACTCTCAGTACAGACTGAACCCATACTTTGGAATGGGTATATATATATGCACAGGTTTTAACTGTGTTTTGAACCATTAATAATACCTTTTGTCCTTTTGCTCCTTGATTTCCAGGGATTCCAGGAATTCCCTGAGGGGGAAAAAGAAAACCTTTTAAATATATGGCATAGTTTCTCCAGAAAGTAATATATAACACCCCCCTGCTCCATGTCCTCATAAATTTAACATTTGCTATATGATTGGGGTTCAAAATATGGGCAGGAAATAGAAAATTAAAAAAACACRTAAGAGAAAAGAGCTTCAGCTGGAAACATACAAACTATTTTATCTGGGGATACAATGAAACAGTAATGTTCAGTCACTCCCCAGTGCTTTCCTGCCAGGAGTCCATGTCTGCTGCTGGGCAGGCTCAGATGCTCCCGGTTGCCCACCAAGGGCTGCAACACTGTACTGAAAACCCTGACTGACACGGGGAAAGAAACCACTTTTCATTATCCATAAGATTTCCCACATGAGATAAAGCATATCTTCTTCCAGCAAAAGTCCTGGTCAATAGGACCATGAGTATKACAAATCCTATTTTCCTATCTAAAATACAGTGATTGTAACAGAACCCAAGAAATAGCTATAATTATATTTGATGTATGCTAGCTTCCACCTCCATAAATACTTGAAGATCTCTGTCATTTCCTTAGCATCATTGCTTATTTAGCTCTACAGTATATCTCACAGTTTTCTTATAGTGATCATTTAATTGAATATAATTCAGTTTTAAAACAAAACTCCATATATGCTTAAAACTGTAGTCTACATTCAGTTAACCTATGTTTTCAAAAAATAGATTTTTTTTTTTTTAAACTATTCAAATTTATTGGACAGACACTGTTCTTACTTGTACCATCATTAATCTGCAGCAAGAATTTGGCTTACAGACTTTACATTTTAATCTAATATTGAAATTAATAAGCTGCAGTGAAAACAACAGGACTGTTCTAGACACCACCAAAACAAATGCATTCTGTGGGAAAAAAAATTAACATGAATGTAACAACCAGGATTAACCTGATAGTTTCCATATGGATTACATCTGTGCAATGCTGGCTTGAAAAAGATAGCTCCATTGTTTTGCAGTTTACACCCAGCTTCTAATTAATAMTGACCCCATCAAGCAGAAACAGTTCATTGGTCAATGGCGCATGAGTTAACTATGACATCCTGAGCATTTTACAGGTCATGAAAATTCCAATGTACCTATCATTAAAAGAAGAGTTCAAAGAATATAATAAAAAGAACTGGAAAACAACGCCTCATTCTAAGATTCCTATTCACATTGTATAACATAAGTCTTCTTGCTAAACTTTTGTCCAAAACCACCTTAGATCTTTTGCACAAATAAAGAGACGGGAAATAGGGTATATTTATCACCACATTTAGGAACTTCCAGACCCATCCATGAGTTCTCAGTATAATTATTTAAGAGCTAATTTCTGTAGCTGTAAAATATGAAACTAAACTATAAATATCTGTACCTGGAACATAAAACAGAATTTCATATATGCTGAAAAAACCTCCCACTAGGCAGCAACCTTCTTGTACTGAAAGGATGTACCAAAGCTTTCCATGGTTACATTTCTATGCTATTTGCAGGGCTGAGAGAAGACGGTTCCATGTACTTATCCAACACAGCKAATTATTTACCATTATATAAGCATGCCTAAAAGAAGAAACACAATGTCCCACTGAGCTGTGTTGAATTTTTTGGCTAAAAGAAATTGTTGATACAAGACATTTAACTTTACCTTTATATCAGTGGCAAAGAAGGATAAAACTCAAAGAACAACAATTGTAAAATTAAGTCATATTTCCTTTTTTTTTTTCTTTTTCTTCTTCTGACTGACTCTGCACTACTGAAGTACATGGAACTTATGCTCTTATTTCAATGGGAGCTGGTCCAGACCCTTAAAATTCTCGTATGGCTCATTGACATTCACTCAGCTAAGAATGAATCTATCACTTATGCTAATGTGAGTGATTCCCAGAGTACATGGGGTGGAGATTTTCAGTTATTCTCCACATGTCAGTTGGCACAAAAGAAAGAGAATGAAGTGGCTAATTTGGTCATAAAGAATGAGTTTTTCCCATGAGAGTTATTTTTCTGTATAGCTTCCATGGTTCAGTAATTACAAAGACTATTTGCTGTAGGACCAGCTCCAGGATGCCTAAAAAATTAAATTTTGTTTCCTTCTCATTAACTATTCCCAATCTATTACTTCCTTTTACATGGATAATCTCTGGTTATGCCAATTAGAATTATTTGCACTTTCCCAGAAGACAAGGTTAAAAAGTAGTTTAGATATCCTGAATTTCTTCCCTAACTTCTAGGTCAAAAGCCAAACCAAGCTTTGGAAATGTGTCTTGTTCCTAAACAGAGATTTCACATGCAGTACAAATCCTCAGAATCTGAGCATTTTTTTTGTCCACTATGAGTAATAAGGCACTTTTAATAGGAATTTATGTTTAACAGGGTGACACAACACTAACTAAACTATCAAAGAAACCTTACTCTAATTATCAAAAAATGTATTCTTACTTTAAAGCACGAGGCAAAGCAACTAGTTTTACTCCATTTGTAAGATAAAAATGTAATTTTTGTGAAGAGTCTATTGTAACTAAATTTATCACARACACCTGTGTTTAATCAAAACTTAATATGAAACAGATTCATCATGCAATTTTTCTGCCGCTAAGGGAAACACAATGTTTGGAACTACTACAAATGGGAAAACTGCCACCCACTGGGAGTAACAGAATCAATGCTATGGAATAATTCATGATTCACTGGCCTACARAAAAAAATTGCCTTTGGGGATGTCCTTCGCAAAGCTATCAAGCAACATTTCGTTCATATGAAATAAGAAAAAGGGGTTGTAATTCTAGATTTTCTTTTCTTTGTCTTTCCAGAAAACTTATTTTAAATGGTTTGTATTTATCATATATGCAGTTATAATACCAATAAAACATAACATTACATTTCTAGCCACAATAGCTAAAAATCAAAGCATCTACTGCACTTTAGTGATTTCTGTCCTTACATGAGTTGGACCATCTTATACTTCTGAATCAGTTAATTTGTTCCCCTTCTTCTTTTACATCAAATTTCATGTAAGGTTTATTCAGTGTTTCTTCATATTTAAAAATTAAGTTTATTGCAAGCCTTACCACTGCCTTAGTTCTTTCAGCATCGTCAATCTGACTTTCTCAGTTAGTTTCATTTCATTCAAATGCCTTCCTCCTTTCTCTGAAATTTTCCCTTAAATAGGAAGTCTTCCCTTACCCCATAAAAGCCTGTAATATTATTATTTTAGCCTTAATCAGCAAGTGCTATAATCACATGAAATTTAAAGCCAGCAAGATAGCCTAGTAAACCTAATTCCTTGGTTTAAAAACGTGTCTATTCTAAAGATTCTCAATTGCAGTTTTATCACACACTGCTGAGTTTGTGCCTAAAAACTAATGTGATCATGTATCAGTCTGGCAGTTAACCAAGATTTTTTATTTATTGAGACACTGCTGTCTTTACCCTTTATTCAGCCTCCTTTGCCTGTTTAATCATTTATCTTCCACCCTGTGTTACCTATGTGTACCTAGACGCCTGTCAGCTTTCTAAGCTCTTGTTACAGACCTGGGGAGGCTTTGCAGGGTACCCCCAGGACCTAAAGTGACACTTGAATGCCATGTAGGTAACTGAAATCATCTCTGGTGTCACTGAAGGTGCTGTGGGATACCTGATCTACCCTTTGAAAAAGATGTCAGTTTGCTCCAAGAACTGTGTCATACATGCCAGATGTTGCAGTTGCCCTCATACCTCTCAAATGGTTCTCAGTGCCAACGCCTAGGTGACCAAATCCCACACACCTTGATGTCTCGTTCTCTGGAGCAAAAATTATCTCTTTTTTTTTTTCTTTTCTTTGCTTGTTTGTATATGCCTGGTGTGATAGGTCTCTATAGGCTCAGATAGAAAAAGCTTCTGACAAAGTCTTCACATTGGCTAGGAATCACAAGACATATAAGTGTAAACTCGGATATCCAAAGGTAAAAGGAGCTATGGGTATGCTTTACCTGCAAGAAATAGCAATGCTTAGCCATGGGTCCTCACAGCTTCCTCACAGAATGAAGCTCATCTGGGTATGCAACTAACTCCCCTGATGCAGTCTTCCTCAGCTGCAGCCCCCACAGCTGGGACTTCAGAACACCCAAAAGCATGGATTTGTTTCTATTGCTCTACTGCTCATCAATGAGCTTCGATGATTACACTTAATCAATTCTGTATAAATAGTCTATTTTATCCCAGTTTTAGCAATTTAAGTAAATCTTCCATTCTTTGATAATACCTGGCAGATGCAATGGATTTAACAGTAAAAGGAACATGGTTTCACAATCCCTGGAAAATCTTTCTTGTAGCTTTCATTAATCATGAAGTGTCTATTTTTGATTTGGATGATATTAAACAGCTGGATTTTTTTCCATGCAGCCCCACAAAAAATCCATTAAGTAAATTGCCTGAGGCCTTATACAGATCAACTAGGTGTAAGCATTTTTACTTAAGCCACAAGCTACATTTCTCAAAATATTTTTCCCACTTTTTCTAGCCAGTATTATAGATTATTTGTATCTCCCTCATGCTTAACTTCATGCTTGCGAACAGCAAAAGAAACCATGCATAAAAACTTTTTCCAGACCAAAACAAAACAAAAACTATTTTACTCCTAAAATGAATATTTATTAGCCTATTCTATTCTTTATTTTCTGCTACTGTCTTTAATATTCCCCATCTCTTCAGTGCCTGGYAGGACTTCATTCTTCAATACTGGCTGATAGCCCTAGTATGGAAAGTAGGAGTTTCTAGACTACAGATAACACAGCCTTTATTATAAAATTCTGTCTCTGGAAGATGCAAAATTATAGGATATTTCCAAAAGCTTCTCTGTTATGAGCAAACTGTTTTGCAGTCAATTCCCCAAGAAGATGGAGAGAACATTAGTATAATTATCTTATTATCTTATTTTCTTAGGGTAGGTATACAAAACTGTACTCTTTCAACATACTGCTTTAAACAGGCTCCTCACTGAATACAGTACATCTGGACTTATTTTGTAATGTGTCAAACATTTGATAAATACTGTCTAGGACAAATCACTATGGAACAGTTCTTCAAACTATCCATTCTTCCTTCAACATCAAGACCAAAATACCTGAAATAATATCATTTTTCTCTATTAAAAATGATCGTGATTTTTAAAGTTATGATAAAACAATACTTCCTGTTTAAACAGTGAGACCGTCTGAAAAAATGGAAAAGAGGTAAAATATAAGGTAAGCCTAGACCCTTTATTTCAGAGGTCATTATTTGGGGGAAAAAAAATCTACCAGCTTCTCTACTACTGTTGTTGAATATTGGTAAATATTACGGTTTATTTTATGGCTTAAGATAGTATCTGCTTTCATATTTTATTTTTTTATGAGGATGGTCAGTGAGGCTATTTTGCTGTGACTCTACCTTGTTTAAATTATATTAATTTTAAAAAATGGATCCATTGAGTAACATTTAGAAACTTTTGTTAAAAGATGGTCACATTCTAGGCTGTTGCCCATTTACACAACAAAAATTCAAACTGTATCCCTAATGATGATTTGTAATTCAGACAGTGACACAAGCCTCACAAAAGACTCCCAGCAAGGCACTGAGAAACTGTAATCAGAGTTTCAGTCTAAAAAGTCCATAGGCTTTTAAAGAAGATTGCCACAATGGTGCTAATTTTGACCCTACTCTTTCTTCAACAGGGTAACTATTAATCAGGGTCAGCTGAAGGATCAGGTTTAAAACAGATAAAAGTCATGACTACTGATAAAAAGATGTTTTTGCTAGTGTATATGAGTTCTCTGAATTACGTTTCAATCAAATGGCTCCTTCCACTCTGAAAAATCTGCAATTCTGATTCTGGGAAGACACTAAAGGACATTACATGAATTGCAGCAATAGAACAAGATTCACAAAAGATATCTATCTACTCAGATGTTCCCATGATCTCTTTAAACACCTGAAAAATACAACTGTTTATGTATTACTGATCCTTACTTGAAAAAGCATACTTGATGATACACGAGAGATTTACTGGAGGTACGTAAAAAAGTACAAGTCAAGCCATAATTTGGATAAAAGTACAACAGTCAAGATACTTTTTAAAGGATTACAGCAAATCCTTGCTAATCCTAATAGAATGAAAGACACAAACCCAATTTGGATAATGGATAAAACTTTCTACTGGGGAAAGTAGCAAAATATATGTAAAAGACGTTCAATGAAGCTGCATCTGCTACTACTGAGTAGTTGGAATTGATGAGAAAGAAAAATGGGCTAAATACAAAGAAGCATTCCCACAGACACAATGAGCATCCACCAGACTAGCACAACAGCTTTAAATCAAATGCAGGAAAGGAAAAAGCATTACCAAGACCTTTGCAGTTATAAGACCAGAGTTTGCAAACACTTTTTTTGGCAAATTGGTTATTAAAAATAAAACACACATATGTTAAACGTGGAACACAGTGACCGCTGTTGCATTGCCAACAACACAGACCCTGGAAAACTGTAATTTGAAAGCTGGAAATACTAACAGAAAATGAAAACTGTGTATATCCTGTCACAGGCTGAAACTAGTGTCACCGTTTCTTGTAAATACCCTTCAAAAYAATATGAGTATCAGACTTGTCAAATCTTTGTGGATCCAAAGGCGGCCAGACAAAACCTGGGCCCCCAGCCCTGCAGGTGACACCATGATGCCCTCCCTCTGCCTGCCATGCCAGGCACCAGCCTTACAGACTGTGCAAACCAACATCCAATCTGTCTAAAAAGTTTACACTGACTTCTAACAGCTGACAAACTGACCCATGTTTGACACTTACATGTAAACTCACTGATATTCAAGCAGTTACATGCCTTCAAAATGTTTTAAAATCTCTCCACTACTTAAATTATGGAGAAAAGCTTATGATGGGTCACACAATTTGAGCAGCTTGCACACATAACAGAGGGCAGGCTGAGGAYGGCATAGCCTCCTTGAAGGGCACTGACTGCTGCTCTGCTCCTTGCACCCAACACACCCGGCTGTCTGACACTACAAGAATCACAGTTCTGTTCACACAGGTCACACTGATGTGGAAGAACACAATTTTCAGCCATCCCCCTTTCCTGTAGTAAGGAGCCACTCAGTTAAATTAGCAGTGAGTAGGTTTAACAACAAATCATGCATTTTTTCCATATGGTGCATACTGTGAAATTTGTCACAGGATGTAGCAAATGAAAACAGTAAAACTGTGTTCCAAAAAGGACTGTAAAATTACTAGAAAATTGGTCCATTGCTGGCTATTAAATAGGATGGGCCAGCATGCATTTTTGGCYAAGGAAGTCCCAAAAGCTCTGACAGACAGAATCTGGCAGTAAATAACAGGCAAAAAAAAATCATTTTCTACATACTCCTATCCATTGTCAGAGAAAAAGTTCTGTGATAATTCCTTTAGTCTGAGTCTGCTTGKCAGTTCTTATCTGTTTAAGAAATAACTAAGAAACGTTGGTGGAGAGGCTGGGATCAAACCCTTCCAGAGCACAAAGAAGGAAAATCACACCTTGACTCACGTAGCAATCACTAAGATTACATTTAATTACTAAAACTAATTACTAAAGCAAAAATTAATTTGCACAACAAGAGTCAAAGGTTGTTTCTTAAATGGTTTAATATTTCTGTAGTATATTTCTTTATTCTTGGTCTTAGTGGATCTAATAACCTTGATTTTGCTGGTCCTGTAGTAATTTACTCCGTACTGGTCCAATATGAGTAAAATGTGTCAAAATCCTAAAGTCAATTTCTTTTAGGCTTGACCTAAGAACAGGATCCCATAAGCACTGCGCTCCTTGTGCTTCATTAGCCCAGAGTACTACTTGATTTGTGATATGTAATCTTTTTAGAACAATGGCTAAGCACAAATATATAATATTTTTAAATTATCTATCTGAAAAAAACCCAAATGCTGGTCATAACRTACATAATAATGAAGACTTCCAATACAACAACATGTGGTACTAATGAAAAAATATGTATTTTTACCATAGGGGTTTTTTTCAGTTTGGGAAGGAGAGGTCTTATACTATCATGATATTTTAGTCTTAGCAGAAACATTAATTAAACATTACAAATGGATTTACATTCACTCTGATTAAAGATTGTTTAGGTTTTTGTTTCATTATGGATGGGAAGCCACCCTCATTCAGACAAGACTTTCCATAGCTTCAATTCACTGTAATTTTAATAYGTAAAGATTACAAAAATGAAAACACTAACTGCACCAAATTTCCCCAAATTTGCTAGCACTGTATCTACTTGAGTGCCTGAGACTTGAGTATCAACTTCTCAATTTCAGGCTTAAAGGTCTTTGTGGACAGGGAATGTCTTAATTGCTTCCTGAATAGAGGTGAACCAACTGATCTCAGTTACAAAACTATCTTTATCACCTTTTTATAGCAAGAATATTGAGTATAAGCAATACTAACATGGTTTCTCTGACGAAAGGATTTTTAAGGCTCACAAACCCTGCAGATCTCCCTTATTTAACTTCACTATATCTTTTCCTATTTCTACACTACGAAGTATGTGACAATCTATCTTGAACAATTGGCTTAGGATCATAGAATCATAGAATTGTTTCGGTTGGAAAAGACCTTTAAGATCATCAAGTCCAACCGTTAACCGAGCACTGCCAAGTCCACCACTAAACCATGTCCCTAAGCAACACATCTACGTGTCTTTTTAAATACCTCCAGGGATGGTGACTCCACCACTGCCCTGGGCAGCCTGGTCCAATGCTTAACCACTCTTTCAGTAAAGAAATTTTTCCTAATGTCCAATCTAAACCTCCCCTGGTGCAACTTGAGGCCATTTCCTCTTGCCCTATGGCTTGTTACTTGGGAGAAGAGACCAACACCCACCTCGCTGCAACCTCCTTTCAGSTAGTTGTAGAGCACGATAAGGTCTCCCCTCAGCCTCCTTTTCTGCAGGCTAAACAACCCCAGTTCCCTCAGCCGCTCCTCATAAGACTTGTGCTCTAGACCCTTCACCAGCCTCATTGCCCTTCTCTGGACACTCTCCAGCACCTCAATGTCCTTCTTGTAGTGAGGGGCCCAAAACTGAACACAGTATTCGAGGTGCGGCCTCACCAGTGCCAAGTACAGGGGGACGATCCCTTCCCTAGTCCTGCTGGCCACACTATTTCTGATACAGGCCAGGATAGCGTTGGCCTTCTTGGCCACCTGGGCACACTGCAGGCTCATATTCAGCCGGCTGTCAATCAACAGGTCTTTTTCCGCCAGGCAGCTTTCCAGCCACTCTTCCCCAAGCCTGTAACRTTGCATGGGGTTGTTGTGACCCAAGTGCAGGACCCAGCACTTGGCCTTGTTGAACCTCATACAGTTGGCCTCAGCCCATCGATCCAGCCTGTCCAGATCTCTCTGCAGAGCCTTCCTACCCTCAAGCAGATCGACAYTCCCACCCAACTTGGTGTCATCTGCATGACCCTACCTGAGCATGACCCTACCTGAGCACACTGCACAAGAATAATGCAATGCTATTGATCATGAAGGACACATGGAAGAAGCATAACAAGAAACTAGTTACTCTGACAGCCCAGCTACCACTTGAACACAAAAATAACAAAGAAGCCCTGCTTTAAGTTGTTTGCTTGTTTTTCTCTTCCACATTTTCTGGAAGGGTTCAATTCAACTAACTAACTAATCTAAAAATCTGAACTAAGCCAGTTAAAAGAAACAGGCAACTTCAGAAGAAAATGACCCCTTCTATTTGAGACAAGTATTTCATGATGGGATGAATAATCCTATGCAGATATTAGTTTCATATCAGAGAAGAACCATAACACAGAGATGGACTAAATATGTCTACTTGATTATGTGAGGTGAAATGAAAACCGTTCTGGATAATATCAGAGTATAGACTGTAGATTAGATGCCCAGATGCAGCACTTGGAGCCCTGAAGGAGTTACAGCTACAYTGCTTCGTATCACCACCCCGATCACAGTTCTCAAGGAGGCTGTAACTCAGACCTTCTGAGGACATAGGTAAAGCAAATCTTTTCTCTGGCTTGTCCCATACGTTGAAGAAGAATGATGACTAGCAAGAAAACTGGTTACCCTGTTACTACCCTGTTGAAGTTGGATCAGAAGAAGGAAAGTCAAACATCCTTTTGGCAATCCTCTTTCTACTTGTGGTTAAGTAACTCACCATAAACTTGTTGAGAAGCACAGAATAGAACAGCAATGTGTAAATGAAATCAACTGAATAATAAATATTTATGGCTGCTACATTCTACTGACTGTCTTCTTCGTTCACAGCCTACTGGCTATGTTTGTTTTCTAAGTATAGCAATCAGCTGAGGTAAGCTTCTGTTTGGTCTCCAGAGTCACTGGAAACTCCAGCAGATATTTACCTAAGCTGTAAATCAAAATGCTAATTCCTAGTGTTCATAGTGTATTAGGAAAGGAAGCTAGAAATATTTAGGGGATGTGTTAAAGGCATTCAGATAACTCTTCTGATTATTCTCTAGCATGAACATTAACAGAGACACAATTCATACCAAGAAGAGGGCACTTTCCCTAGAAACCTGAAACACCACATCCCTGTGCTCTATGGAGCAACATTTGAATACATATAGGAATTTGCCCTTAAGCCATACTACTAAGATTCAAATCACACTTTATATTACTGTTATGTCAAAATGCAATGATACAAACCAGTGACAATCGATAAGGTGTGTGCCTAAAAATGAAGTATGAAATTGCACACACGAACAGAAATTGCATTGTGAAGCATTAGCTCATATAGCATTGCCCATGACTACGTGGAATTACCAATGTACAGTTTAAAAAGCTTGGTCTGAATTTTGCATTTATACACCATAAATGGGGGGGGRAAAAACCCTACACACACTCTGCTTTTATTCACCATAAATGATAAGCTTAGAGCTAAAACTTTATTGTCTGACAAATATTTAAAGATTCAAAACATTTCCATTTTGCAACGTATGTTAAAACAATGCCAAAAAATCCAGATCCAGCTTGATTTTCGATAGCTTGCTTCTGAGACCTGACAAAATGAAAGACCACAGTAAGCACAGTGTTTAGTGACTTGCCACTTAGGACAGGCACATATTAGTTACATATTCATGCATTTCGCAGTCTAACATAGTCTAACATACATGACACTTTCTGTGTGATTGAACACAGCTGYTGAGCAATAATCTTGAACGCAATTGCTGTGAATTACAGATGAAAGCAATGCAAAAATGACATTCTTATTTATGATCTGGTAAACTAAATTAATATGTTCTATGCCTTGTATTTTTGCATAAAATCTACTGTCTAAATGACCGTTTATTGTTACTAAAATATTTTTAATTCTATTAGTATAGATACTAGAAACTGAGGTATTTTATATCCTACCTCTGTAATGTGTGTGAGTGGAAAATTAACATAGACWAATACACAAATAATAAAGCTGGCATTGCTGCAGAATTTTTAAACACAAAGAGAAAAAAAATATCTTGCGTATTACTTACTTGTAACTCCTCTGCCACAATCCACAAATGGGATGTTTACTCCACTGGTTGTCAAATATTTTCTCCTTTACAAAAGAACTTTTTTTCATTTTTTGCTCTTTCTTCCAAATAAACTGCAAAAATGTTACTTCAGTGATTTCAAATACTTTGTCATATCATATTCTGGTTAAAAGGTGATGCATATACGACTAAATCAGGCCAAAATCATGTGATGATACTGCCACCCAACAGGGACTGTTGGGTACTTTGGCTGTCAGAAGTTCATTCAAATTCATAAGTATTTCACTATGCATATATTTATTTTTCTGATCCTAGGTATAATGCTTCTATTGAGGAATATACAAAATCCATTTTGTTAAAGATGTAATTTCCAATGCGTTATCTATATTACTGAAGGATTTGACAGTGTGTTGAAGTGTTCCTTGAAAACTGTAGGAGTTAAGAAGAAAACCATAAGGCAAGAATAATGGAAAGATGTTGCTGTTTCAAGATTAATCAAGCACATGTGAAACGTTGTTTACTGGAAGTGTAAACACCAACTTTCCTGGCACTAAAATGGCAGACATCAGCCCAATACACAACATATATCAGTCCAAACATTCTCTTCAAGCATCTCCTACTTCAGAAAAGCTCTTCTTGGATGTATGAAACTGGCACACAAGTTCAGGAATGCCCTAAGTATTATTACTGACAACAGGTGGATCCAAAAGAATGCAAATGAGTCCTTTTTTAAATATCACATATCAAAGGAAGTGAATGTTAACCACTTAAGGCATACCTATTTTATACCAGTTTTACTATATAACTTTCAAGATCTTTAGTGGTTATTCTCTTCTTAGTAGGGTGAATTAACCCATTATGCCTGGAAAATATTAGATCAGATCAAATTAGATTAAACACTTAAGCAAACACATAATTTAGTAAACTTACAGGGAAAGTAAAGAATGATTACAGAACTTCTAAACTTTCTAACTCAGATCAGCTACCCAGACAGAGCCAAACCGGATTCATACACATACACACACACACACACACACACACTGAGATTATATAGTTTTAATTCTTTAATCTAAGCCAATTTAGCAACCAATCACATTTTTAACTGAGATTTGGGAGTAAAGAAATTTCTGAACAAGAATAGAGGATCAATTTACAGTTGTGTGGATTTGTCCATTCAACTCCTCAAAAATCTCCACTTGATCAAGTCCAGTAATTTTTTAGAATGTCTTTTTTTCAGTCCAAGCAGTAGCAGTTAGCTAATACACTTGAAATGTATCTGTACATCATTTGCTCAAAATAACCTAAAACAACGCATCGGAAATGCTTTTGAATAATAATCAGTTACAGTAAACTGACTTTTTCCCACTTAAAAATACATTAAAAGTCAAATTGTATARCTATAATGTTCAAATACTGATAAACCATCTCTATAGAAAGGCCCACTGCAATATTAATACTAAGAAAATCTAGTTTCTGGTACTCAGGAAAAAGGTAGTGATGTTTGTAAGCATGTGCATATTGCAGTCTCTGCAACTGATGTGAAGGTCTCCAGTCTCCTAAATGCACAAGCATTTAAATGGGCAAACATTTATATGTATTTTTGAGTAATATTACCACGAGAGGGGATATCTGATGTGTACTGTATACATCCATACTGCCAAGTTGATTCATTCTTAGTTTCATACCGGATCTCTAGACTCCATCTTAGCCAAGCTGAGAACATGACAGCTGAAGGCTGAAGCTGCAGTAGGAAGTGAATATGATCATTCCCTCAGTGGGAAAAACCACAGCTGGAACAATGTGTGTCATGGCTCTTACTCTACAGACAGTATAAGCTTATGCCAAAGCGCTTCCTCTGGGAGTTAAAGCTCACTTTATAGTACAGATAACTAATAAGTATAATATAAAGTTTAAAGTCTCTACATGAAAATTTCCAATAAATACCCCAAATTATTTTAATGCATAGAAGAAATTACACTCTTCAGAAGAGTTTGTGGTTTTGTGTATAAACAGGACTAGTTCATTGGAATCACTCATGGAATACAAATAAATAAGGACCACCACTAACTTGGTGCTTAGAAGATAGTTACTGCACTCTTTAACAAAGCTGCACCTTCAAGTGTTTGCTGCAGGACAATTCTTTCAGAATCACACTGTTTTAACAGATTTTTTAATTTATACAAGATTAACACATTATTAAGAGGCATTTTAACAAACGACAAGCATCTGTTTATTGTAATACAGCTCAGCAAGTCAGTAGGGAGATTTTAAATCCATAAAAACAACATATTGGTCAGAGGTATTTCTATCACTATGTTTACAAACCAGCTGCAATGGAGGAGGAACGCTGGTATGTAATTTCTATCAGCACATGAATTAGTAAGAAAAGTGCCAGCGTAGCCRTGAAAAGGTCACTACAGCATACAAGCATTAAACAGACTACTCCGAGTACTGTTTATAACTATTTATAGCACACGCCATTCATGTCCATAATAGGCTTACAACTACACCTCCTTTCATATTTCCTTACATCTTTTAAGAAATTGCCTTTGTTAACATTGCATCTATAAAACAGTCTTAAAGAAATGGCAGCAAGGTGTGCCACCTTTTCTCCACTTATTTTCCAAAGTTATCAAATTTGAAATGGTACTAACTGAAAAAATCCAAAAATAATACTTTCCTAAGTCTCTGCAGACAAAATAAAAATAAAAAGATACTATACAATTATAGAAGATTAATATAATTAATGTAATTGCATAGTGTGTGAAGACAKAAATTTAAAAATTGGAAATTATGAGGAACAGACAGAAAGTGAGAATTAGATGGGAGAGAACTGTTAGTTTTACAACTTAGAAAAGCAGGCATTATTTTCCAAGTTGCATTAGGTCAGTGGGTCCAAGTTTATTACAGCATTTATTGTGGCCCCAGTCCAGACTGAATTCAATGGGAATCTTTCCATTGACTTCAATATGCYTTGGATCAGCAACTATGCTGTCATGTCTTATATCATTTTTGTCAACTGGGAATAATAGAGTAGTTCAGACTAGTCTGCCTGAAGTTCCAGAAGTCTTTAATTACCTGTTTCTTTACAGCACCATTCTCATATTTATCTTCTTAATAGCAATTACCTCTGCTGAMAACGAAGTACGGAATGAATTTAGTTAAAATAACTTGTCAGTCAGAATGAAGAAGATAACCTAGGTTGCAAATAAAGTCTGTTAAAAATATATACACCTAAAGTGGACCTAAACATTATAATTGACAGGAAAACCTGCATTCAGTCTAAAAAATGTRGTTGAGCTTACAGCAAGCACTGTGTAATTAAAGAACGGTTATTGAAAGTATTGTGCTGTCAAAGCTGTCATCTCCCCCTTCCTCAAGTGGGAACAAGACTAACAACATCTGTTATAGTAGCTCCAGCAATCAGAAAGTCATCAGCAAGGCTCTGCCCTTGTCTACTCCAACAATTCAGAAATTAGAAGAAATGAAGAAACAATCACTAAAAAACTAATTCAACTAACCAAACCTACTTGTAAAGAAATAATGATGTATGGCATATGCCTACCAAAGTCTTACTGCATCAGCTGTTTATGTAGAAAAAAACACCCCACCTGAAAAACCATTTCACTTTATACATAAATGTATTTACAGGTCAAAGTCAGAATTTTCAACAAAGWAGTAAGGTATTCTTTTGAGACCCACAAGACATCATTTGCAGAGCAAATACCAGTCCTTACTTCCCTTATGGCTGTAATGCTGACACCTTTGAAAAGCAGGCCATCAGTGTTCAGAGTTCAGCTGCTACTATCGAGGCATCTTAGACTAGTGGAAAAGCATGAATATTAGATTTGAAGCTAAGAATTTTGATAGACTCACACCAACCAGTTTGCTGAGTCTCCTGATCACTTTTCTCTTAAAGACTATGGCTATAGATGCAGTAGAATTACATTAACTTTAGGTTTGCTTTCCAAATATACAGGCTACCTGGCTATACCAGTTTCTATGCTGTATTTCAAAGATTYCTGCTTTATGAAGAAAAATACAGCAACTTCTGTTGGAGATTTCTATATCCTTAGTGTATCTTCAACATGTTTCAAAAAGAATTCTGCTACCATATCCTAGCATAAAACACTCATTTTTCAGAGAATGCATTGATCTAGATCTGGCATTCCTGATGCAGTTGTAAGAGATCAACAGACAAACCAGGAGTATTGATATAACAGTGGGAGTCAGGTCAGAAGCTGAAAGCCATGTTATGCTGCTATCGCTGGCTCAAACGAGGCCACATCTGAGGTCTTGTGATGTGACCGAAATATTAAGGGCAAACTCCACCATTTTAAGTGTTTGCAGCTGTATTTCTGAAAAATATGATTTCTGGAGAGTAAACATGAGCAGTTGCAAATGTTCAGACRTATTACTTGTGGCAGGATAGCATATGCTAGGCCTAGAAGAGTGCTGTAAATGTCCTGCCAGCTTCACCCACAAGCACTCACTTCAGAGTTCCCATCTGCATGATTGTAAACACAAGGAGAAGTCTAACACAGCTTCCACTGAAACCAAACTCTGACAAAACTCTACCTATGTTGAAAAGGACAGCCCCGCTGACATTAAGCTCAAATAAATCTTGATTTATTCTATCCTTTAGACAGTTGGCCCCTCGAAAAAMCATATTTATCAAAACAGCCTGTCATCAGTAAGATAGATGACTAGCCATTAAACTACTCAACTGACACCATGGCCTATTTTTGTCATCAGTAAAATGAGCTTGATTACTAGGCTTTACTAAATGCTACCTAAATTATTCTGTCCATACTGTCAAACGTTATTTTTCCACAGAGTGGGTAGGATTGGGATGGCCTGGCTAACTTAAGTTTCAAATAGTACTATTGAGGGATAACAACCACATCACTTGGAATTATTTACGCAGCTTTACAACCTACTTTTTCCTGTTCGTCAATTTGGGGATTAATAAGAGTAATAGCGTACCAGAAAATATGTTGTCCAGAAAATAACCACACCTCTCAGAGGCTGGAGGCAATGGGAGATCAGTTCAACTGTGCTCTCCATCCTAAACAGTTGCCTCTTAGATGTTGTCTCAAGATGCATTCATTTTGCAACCATGCTCTTTTTATTTGCTAAAGCAAGAGGGAACATAAGATGGCTATTTTTAAAAAGACCAACTTAACAAATTAGGCTATGTCTAACACTAATGTGGCTGAATGGAAGAAATAAAGACTGTTTGCATGTATGTGTGGGTGGGGTATCCATGCAACCTGCTGAGCTGTCCCAAGGCCAGAGTTGCATCTGGCTGGTTAACAATATGGAGTCATACAGTTTCAACAGTATCATCCAAGGCCTGTTTTGAACTTAGGCAGCCTATTTGGCTATCACAGGGAGGGCACAGCAGAGTTCAGTCCCYCTCTCCCACACCAGTGCCCTAACTACTAGGGTATCCCACCAGAGAAGATCCCACTGAATTGCACAGAAGAGGAGCAGAGAGGAGGYGCTTACACATTATACATCAAATACATGTTGGAGGAACAAGAGAAGCAGTAAGTTGCACAAGACATCCCTCACAGCCCCCACAATCCAGCTCACCTTCCATCGGATGAAAGCCAACTACCTTCTACTTGAATAGGGGAGCCCACATATCCCATGGCTGAGGATAGCTTTCATTTTGCACAGCCCAAGCACACACTTTTACCACAAAGTTGCTGCACAGAAATGCCCTTTGCTCCTCCTCCAGGCTCTAAATACATGGGAGCACCATGTTTGCACATGCAGTCTGGTGCTACACCAGCAATAGAGGCAGACGAGCAGGTATGACTAGATGTCTTACATTTCCTACTGGTTACCTTGAGGCAATTTCCTGGTCAGCATGTAGACTTTCTGCTCTTCAGAAGAGCAGATTCCAGTGATTATAAATGAAGCATATAGTGCAATGTGGCTTGCCGTGTCAGGATTGTGTACACCTTTTGTAGTTGTTTATATATTGGAAGTCTTCCTCTATGTTATTTTATGATGATTTTAAAAGATTTCTTAGTGATTTTAATGTCTTAAATCTGCCACTTAATTTCTCTTTAAAGCAAAAGTATGGGACTTAAGTGATGAGTTTACATTGCTGTTTAAAATGTTATATTGTGAAGCATTTATATTAATTTTAAACCAAAATATATTTCTTTAGTAGATATAGGTCAGACTTAACCAAAGCTATCAGATCAGAAAGAGAGCTGTCAAAGTATTAAATACTTAGTTTTCCCTAGGTCAGAAATGCCTTCTCATTCCTATTTTTTAGATTAATTTAAAAAAAAATCACAATAGCTAACTAACATTGTTTTCTGAAAATGAAAAGAGACAAAACACGGCAAGGGACAATAACAGAAGTCTTGTTATTATCTCAACACATTTGTTATGGTGCACTAACTAACAATATACCAAAACCTCTTCACTTGTATTTTATGGATTTTAATTAACATTCACTTTCAGTCTTTCTTACATCTGAAGATACCATAGATTGTAAAAGATTAATACATCTCACAATTATTTGGGGCAGAAAAAGAGGAAAAAATAAAGCCAAGTGAGGAATTATGTGTGTTCTTCACTTAAGCCAGCCAAGTGGGAAGAAAGTCTCTTGGGAATGATTGCCCAGTGTTTTGCAGTCTACTCACAGTGTTTTATGAGGTTTTGGTGAATATATAAAAAAATTAAATGAAAGAGGTTGAGAATTTTTCAGCTGGGAGTGTTATTTCCATCTCCTAGTTATCAAAACTCTCTACCATATTTCAGTACCACGTAACACATACTGCCTCTCATTACCTTCAATACCACAAAAATTTCTGAATATAGAATCATAGAATAGTTTGGGTTGGAAGGGACCTTTAAAGGGCATCTAGTCCAACCCCCCTGCCATGGGCAGGGACATCTTCAACTAGATCAGGTTGCTCAGAGCCCCATCCAACCTGACCTTGAATGTTTCCASGGATGGGGCATCTACCACCTCTCTGGGCAACCTCTGCCAGGGTTTCACCACCCTCAGCATAAAAAATTTCTTCCTTATATCTAGTCWGAATCTACCCTCTTTTAGTTTAAAACCATTCCCCCTTGTCCTATAGCAACAGGCCCTGCTAAAACGTTTGTCCCCATCTTTCTTATAAGCCCCCTTTAAGTACTGAAAGGCTGCAATAAGGTCTCCSCGAAGCCTTCTCTTCTCCAGGCTCAACAAC